>CAHIKZ030003927.1:1262500-1715000 GCA_903632075.3 Acanthosepion pharaonis
AATGACGGTTGGCAACATCTTCCCACCACTCAGTGTCTATGTCCATCAGCTTTTTATATCCTTTTTTCAAACATCCTTGAAGCAAGGGTAAGATTGCCCTCATGCCATTGGCCAGTTCCCTGTACAGATAGACCTTGGGAATCCTCCCATCTGGCATACAGTGTACATGTCCATGCGAGCACACTGTTGGAAAAGGTTTTATAGGCTTGATAACTGAGCACTGGTGAGAATTATCATTGCAGGGGCAAAATAAGACAATAATTAACAGAGATCTCACACCAGCCAAAGATGGTCACCTGAAAATGGCTAGAGTATACTTGGCTGAAACATGTTTGTAATAACATCTAGAACATTGGATGATTTCAATTGTTGGGTGGGTGATAAGCAACTAAACAGAAAATGGGAGGAGGGCAATTCAGGATTTTGTGTATTAAAAATGTATTTCAACATATTCTACCCCCAAAAAATATTCAAAGGAGATAAACAAAATGTATAAAAAAAAAGGGAGGTTAATTTGGAATAAATGGGTCATATTCCTAATAGAGGTCAAAAATATATGCACAATGACTAAAAAACGATGAAAAAAATAATTACAACCAAGGAATCAGCAGTATAAATAACAGACATTACATTTAGACTCACAAGACATTTCCTCTGCTTATATAGGGAAGGCTGTTTAGACTTAATATAAATAGTCTCAAGAATCCTCAGATGATAATCTGAATGCACTTCGCTGATTATGGTAAAAAAATTCCCTGAAGAAAGATGAAGCACAAATCAAATTCTTCAATAGCAGAAGTGGAAGTATTCACAGGCATATGCAAATGTTCATGGATCTTAGTTGATATGTGCTGATCAATCCTAGTTTTCAACCTTTGATTAGTTCTTCCAATATATTCAACAACACCTTGACATTAACTTCAAAGAGAGTGCATATTTGCATCCACTGTTAGATATTGTTCAAGCATTTTCAACCATGCTTTTGATCATTTTCAAAATCCAATCTTATGTAAGCATGCTATGCTTACAATTTTCAAATATTTTTAAAACTCATTATGACCATTATGTTTTATGCTGAAGTCAATGGTATATGACTGGCAAACAAGATTCTTCATTGGTAAAATGTGTTAGTTGTTGAATACATTTATAAATGCAGATCCAAAGTTGAAGAAGATTTTGTTTTGTTTGGGATTTTTTATTTTATGGTTAATATTTGTATTCATTGTTTACATTTAAGATTGTATAGAATACAGATGTTATATACTATGCAAATAAACATATGCCCTCTTGTTGGTTGTTGGTAAACAAGTTAATTAAAAATAATCCTTATCTTTTTGATTGAAATATATCAATGGAAACTACTGCTTTAATACACATTAATATATATATATATATATATATATATATATATATATATATATATATATATATATATATATATACAGAGAGAGAGAGAGAGAGAGAGAGAGAGAGAGAATGGTTCCTTCATTCACTGCCTGATGATTGTGCCAATATATTAAAATGATAGTAATTGAGGAGTAAAAAAGCAGAAATATTTATTATTACTTATTTATTATTATTTATAATATCCAACATTTTTACATCAACAACTTTTACTATTTTTTTACCATGTGTGCATATTTTGCATATTATATATATATATATATATATATATATATATATATATATATATATATATATATATATATATATATCATTGTCATTAAAATGAATGACAAGGATTTGTCGTTAAGTTTTTTATTTAATTTTTCTAGTGTCCTTATAATTTTCTTCTTTTCTGGACATAAATTACTTAGAAATTGTTGGAATGTTCTCTATGTCTGACCACTTGCAGTGCTACTTTTAGCCATTATCATGGATAATTTTATTTTTACTTTTAACTGAATGTATAAATTGTTTGATGTATGTATCTAGAGTTGTAAGAATGTTTTATTTTCTAAACACAATCTGCAGCACATGTTCATATTTAATGTTATTGAATGTTGGCAGTTTCTTTTTTATTAATAATGCTTCCTTTTAGTTAAAAGAAAAAAATACAGAACAATTTCTACATGATTTATAACCAGAGACGAAGGGAATTATAAGAATGTAAGAAAAATTAAATAAAATAACTTAATCACATTTCCTTGTCAGTTGTTTTTAATGAAACTTGTATAATAGAGGGATTGCTGCCCAAATACACACACACACACATATATATATAGTCATCCACAGACAGACTGTTTCGCTTTATCATAGCTCATCAGTGTGGTTAGACATCTGATCGCTTCAAGCAGGAACCGAAACTCGACCGGTTTTGTATCAGTTGGAGATTCTAACCCCTAGGCTATCAACACCCAGCAGCCAGAAAGACAAATTTTTGCGTATTTATTTTTCATAAACACATCACTGACCTAGAGAACTCAATCCAGCTTGGAGAGTCTTGCATTACCAGCAGTAATAAAGACTGTTTACAAATTCATGCTTTTCTCTACACAGTGCTCAACCAAATTATTTTTCAGGAGCTAATATCGTTATCCACAGTCAGACTGTTTCACTGTATCCCAGCTCATCAGTGTGACTAGACATCCAATCGCTTCAAGCCAGGATCGAAACCTAACCGATTTAGCACCAGTCAGAAATTCTAACCCTTAGGCTGTCGACACCTGGCAGGGAGAAAAGCGAATTTTTGTGTATTTATTTTTTCATAAACATGACAGTGAACTAGAGAACTCAATCCAGCTTGGAGAGTCTTGCATATATGTCTGTGTGTGTGTGTGTGTGTGTGTGTGTGTGTGTGTGTGTGTGTGTGTGTGTGTGTGTGTGTGTGTGTGTGTGCGCGTATGTGTGTGCATGTGTATAGTAAGAAAATAAATTTATGATGCACAAAAAGATCAGTTCACTGCATTATTTACTTACACATATAGTAATTATTTACCTCAAAGTTATGCAATGTATATATTTCATCTTCATAATAATACAGCCTCATACAGACAGACCAGGTTCTATAGCCTTGGATGGCAACTAGTCTAGGAGAAGAACAACTCTGAATTCAAAACCTGCAGAGGATCATTTGGGCACCTTGTGGCACATAGTGCACCAGGTCTCTATATTCAACCCTTCAAAAAGTGTGATTGGTTCTGTACAAAGCCTTCACCACTATAATCAAATCATATGTGCTGGTATCTGGGCTGTTGGTTCCTAAGAATTGAGCTGCTTGACCCTCATATGTCGAAAACAATGGGAGAGTCCACCAATAATACAGCACAAGCAAAAATTTCAGCAATTAAATGTATATAAAATTATAAGAAATATTTAAAAAAGATTGAGCAAAAAAGTATTCAATATCATACATTTGTAGAATTGGTGAAATAGCCGTTGGTCACAGCAGGGTTCAGCCACTTCTTGTAAGGAGGTTAGAACATGCTTTTGCTGGTATTGTAAACTATTCGTCATAGCATAATTTTCTTCATTTTTTTCAAATTACAAAGCTGATGATTTGGAAACAAATTTCCAATTGGTTTCAGGTCAATGACTTTGGTTATTCAATGGATTGATTTTATTATTTCAAATCACTATTTAGTGGTATTTGGAGTATGTCCTACTGAAACAATCAAGTGTACTCCATTTTTTAAAGCATTGACTAATATAAGGAGGTCCATATTCAAGATGACCAAAATGGCAAAAGGTTTATTCCATTTCATGCTTATTGCTTACATAGTTGCCAAATTATTGAAATTCCATAAAATCAGCATTAATAGTAATTCTGGTTAGATTTCAAATTCATGTTTATTTTACTCATTCTGTGTTATATAACAGTTCTCTATAATTTAGTATGTCACATACTATCGTAGAATAATAATTGCAGTTTTCTTTTCTACTAGTATATCAGAAATAGTATATCACATACTATCCTACAATAGCAATTGCACTTTTCTTTTCTACTAGTATATCAGAAGTACTATATCACATACTATCCTGGACACCTCGAGGTGGTGTAATGGTTAGCAAGCTTGTCTCGCTATAACAATTACGACTGATTAATGAGTTCGATCCTCACTGGGTGCCCCATACTTTCGGCCTTGTGCCACATCTAAGCTATGCTTGGAAAATCACTATCACATACTATCCTAGAATAGTAATTACAGTTTTCTTTTCTACTAGTATGTCAGAAATAGGGAGCTACTTTTCCCCCCATCTATGGGTAAATAGCAGGACAGACTGGGTTCTATAGCCTTGGATGGCAACTAGTCTACCGCAGAAAGAAATGGCAACCTACTATGGAACAAAATCTGCCTTGTCTATCATGTATCGAAAGATACATGATCACCTAAGTGTGTATCATGCATGGCACATAACTGACTGACTCCTCATTGTTCTGGGCATAGGGTAGGAAACTTTCTGTTCTCTTAATTGATTTATCCTGCTATATTTGTGCATAAATGACATAAAAATCATCACTTGGAGACCAAAACTAAACAAGCTTGGGTGCATTAAACAAAATTGTAAGTGTATGTCTACAAAAGCATTTTAAACTGAGTCTCTGTTGAGTCCCAGCTGCCTTATGATGCTGAAATCTGGAACTGATAAAAGAAGATGAGTGATAGATTTGACAGAACATATACAAGGATGCTTAAGGATATATTTGGTGTATCATGGTTAAGAACACAAAAAAAAGAGCTCTATAGAAAACTGCAAAATGTGATGGAATTAGTACAGATTAGAAGAATGCGATTCATTGGGCACATTTAGAGGAGGAAAGAAGAGTTGGTAAGTAAAAAACCCTTTTGGGAATCAAAGCACATAAAATATAAGAAAGGGTGACTAATACAAACATATGGTTCAGCTAAGAAATGTTTAAGGAGGAAAGAACTGATAACTATCATGGGAGACGTAGAAGTTCACTTGAAAGTAGAAGCCAACATTATGATGCTTTTTATCGTTATCAATGAAAAGAAACAGAGTTTGTATCTTAAAAGCTGATTTTCACAATCTAAGCTCAGATCCATTACATATGCTCCAATTCCCAAAAATTGTGTACACATTAAAAAATTAACACATATCATCCCTATATATATGTATGTACATCCCATAATGACATCCCAATCTTATCTGCAGGTTCATATGAGGCAACAAATGAACAAAGTTGAGTCTTCTTTGTCAACATGGCTTATTTTGAAGAGGATGATGGGAAACAGAAAAGAATTGAGGAAACTAATCAAGGGTTTTTGATTTTGTTCAAAATAGAATAAGCAGCTAACCACATGATACTTTTTATCACCATTAATGAAAGGGAAGATAGTTTCTTTCTTTCTTAAAAGTTGATTTTTACAATATAAGTTCATATCTATTAAGTCTGCCACACTTATACATTAAAATAGTAATGCATATCATAGCTATGTATCTGTTCACATCCCAGTTTTATCTACAGATTCATATGAGGCAACAAAAGAACAAATTTGTTTCTTTTTTGTCAATATAGTGGTTTCCTTTCTCATCATCTATATTTTACCTTCCCCATCATCTCTCTTTTTTTCCCATCATCTCTCTCTTTCCTACCCCTTCATCTCTCTTTCCTTCCCCTTCATCTAGCTTTCCTTCCTCTTCATTTCTTTTCCTTCCCCATAATCTCTCTTTCTTTCCCATGATCTCTCTCTTTCCTAATCATCTCTCTCCTTCTCCATAATCTCTCTTTCTTTCCCCTTCATCTCTCTTTCCTTCCCCATAATCTCTCTTTCTTTCCCCATAATCTCTTTCTTTTCCATCATCCCCCTCTTTCCTTCCCCATAATCTTTCTTTCCTTCCCACCATCTCTCCCTTTCTTTCTCCATAATCTCTCTCTTTCCTTCCCCATAATCATTCTTTCCTACCCCCATCATCTCTCTTTCCATTTTCCACTTTTTCCTCTCAGCTATTTACCATATTTGTTTTCCTTTAAAATAGATGCCTAACAGAAACTGTTTTCCTAACCCCTTTGTTAAACCTTCAGTGGTGAGCTTCCTCTCTCCAATGGCAGGGCTTTGTAATATTAGATACTTTTTGTTGTTGTTACTACTCTTGTTCTCTCTCTCTCTCTCTCTCTCTCTCTCTTCCACATTCTCTTTCTATTTTTTCTTCCTTTCTTTTAGTTGTTTTCTTTTTTTTTTTTAGATTTTTATCCTCCATTACATTCAATTGATCTGTTAACCTCATGTCTATTTTTAAAGCTTTTACTAATGCTTTTAAATTTTTATTTCACCAGTTTTTCATCAATCTCTGATATTTTTAAAATTTTCTTTTCTTCTGTAACTCCTGCTGGCTTTTACACTACTTTTCTGAATTACTTTCCCTTGAAGAAAGGAAAAGATTCCATAAAATAAAGCAAGAAGAATTAAAATACATTTAACTTTTTACATGACACTGACAAAGCCATTTTCTTAATGTCCATTTTTGTTGTCTATAAATAAAAATATATATCCCACTGTCACCAAAATAAATGGAAATCTTGTGAAATAGTGTTGTTGAATTATTGAAAATCTAGTGTAGCATATTGGGTTCACATGCAACTATCACTAGTCAATGGTTTTAAAATCATTTTATTTGGGCCTGAAGCATCTAGTGTTTTATGACTGCCTGTAAAGCCTAAATACAAAGACTTCAAAGTAACCACCTACTGTCAATAAGTAAGGAAAAAGAAAATAAGTAAATAAATGAAAACTTTTGAGATCAAGTGCCACACAGATGGAAAGTAGGGAATTCTGCTTGTGAGCTTATATATTCTAGATAATAGGCAGAGTGATAGAGCAGTTGAAGGGACCACAGTAATAATCCATCAATAGAGATATAGAGTCACAGGCAGTCAGTTTTACAGATGGATGATGAGGATACTATAGACAAAACATGTGAGCAATGGCAAAGTTTTAAAAAATGGAAACACAGGAAACCTATACTTAACATCAGGAAAAAAATAGATGAAATTTCTAGGTTGCATAATGAGGAAAGAGGGCTTGTAAAATTTGATACTCACAGGACAGATTGAAAGTAAGAAAGACAAAGGAAAACAATGCATAACTTATTTAGTGAGCTTGAGTAAATAGATAATGGAACAAGGTCTAGGAGAGATAATGAAAAGACAAAATTTATTAAGCGCTACAAAGGACAGGAAATTGTGGAGAGCCATTATCTCCTCTGTCCTAAAGGGACATGACACATAGAAGAATATATTTCAAACTTTTTTTTCATCTTAATGTTGTTTTTCCAACAATAAATAAATATATATTTATATTATAATAATAATATTAACAAAAATTGTGTTTTGCCCAAAAACAAAGAGTCCTGACTAATGTATTTCTGAAGGTTAAAATTTTTAAGAAAGCAGTCTTTCTAAGTGAAGTGTACAAGCTTAAGAAATAGCATTAATAACATATAAAATAAAATGTTAAAGTTTATCTTTATGACCCAAGGTTTCACAGATGGTATCTACACATTAGCATCTTAGATAATCCAATGTAATTTATTAACAGATCTCATATATTGCTTAAAAACTTAAAAAATAAAACTTTTTATGCAATATGAAGTATGTGTTAATAAATTCAATTTATCTATCTCACACCCTGCTGAGTAGATAACATCCATGAAACATTCTGTTGCAAGATAAGTTTTGAACCATTTAATTTATTTGTTTACTATACATTGTGAAATAGAAATTGTTTGTATTTTATTCAAGTAACAAGATCTAGTTAAAATAATTTTGGTTAGTGTAATCTTTTATTACCATAGTATCTCAGAAACTGTTCATATTTTATTAAGCCACTAGATCCAATGAAAAGCATTCAACTATAGATTTACATTATTATATCAATCATATCTCCTTATATGTATATTTGACCATTTAGAAAAGTGCTTTCTACCTTTTGCATCTGAAATGGTGAATGTTTGGATGACAGCACTAAAAGAATTATGCATAAATCTTATCAGTCCTGAAGCACATTCTTGAAGTCTTTGTTGATAAAGAAGAAAACAAGATTCGTTTCACAGATTTTGCCATAAGCCAATTTACTTTCCTTTGAATTTTTTTTTTTTTTTTTTGCATGTCCAATATCAAACTGTTTTGATATGAATCCAAAAATTGTCTGCATCTTATATTGATTGGCATCTCATGGAAATGTCATTCATAACTGTCATTTTGTTTATTTTTAATTTTCAGTTGAATTTTTTTCTAGAATGATTTTCATTGCAACCTGGATTTGGTTAAAACTAATTTTGTTCTTTCTAACTTTCATAGAAAATTAGTGTTAACATTCTAAGAATCAAAACACTTTGCTCATATACACACTTGCATTTATATGTACATTCATGATAGATATTTCTTCATTTGATTTGTATAATATGATGGTATCTTTTTGTAGATATTTGACTGAAAGTATATTTTTTAGGTCATTTTGGATAGGTTCACATACATACACACACACACAAACACACATATATATATATATACATATAAGAAAAATATACAGAAAAAACAAACAAAAATCTTAATATGCAATTAATCTTAATATGCCCCATTAATGTTAATATAATGTCAACGTCGGACGTTTCGGTCTATTTTAGACCATCATCAGGACATATTCATAAAACATAATTAACATTAAAACATATACAAATTCAGCATGAAAAAGACGATGGACATAAGAGCACAACTAATCCAAACAGATAACTGAAATTTTTATAAGACCAGCGTTCTGTTTAAATATGATCACGTCATCGTCACATGGGCGATGTTGTGAAAACGTATTCGAAGATGATTTCAAAATATTAAATAAGCTCGATTGAATTATTTTCTCATATAAACAGTTTGTTAAGAAATCCTTTCCATTCTTATGGGAATACGCAGAGATCAATAGATTTCTATATTTTCGTACAAGCTTGAAGTTGACATTATATTAACATTAATCCAGCATAATTGCATATTAAGATTTTTGTTTGTTTTTTCTGTATATTTTTCTTCATACTGTCAGATCTATATCCATATATTTGCTTACATATACATATATATATGTGTGTGTGTGTGTGTGTGTGTGTGTGTGTGTGTGTGCGAATGCACAATAAAAACTTCACCCATCAAAATTGACAAAATCTGAGAAAATATCAGGATTTATTTGGGAATGGCTTTTTAGTCAGGCCAATAACTTTTCAGCAGCTTGTATCTCTCATTCTCTCTCATTGCTCTATGGTCATGTCACATTGAAACACTAGTTCTCATACAATCACCAAGTTGAGCAACATTGATCTTGATCATTACCTAGATAGGTGTCAACTTAGGAATACCAGGTGCTTTTTTCAGGTAGTGTGATAGCAGCTTGAATTTTTAAACTGTTGGGGCCAGTTCCAATTCCAGGTACTTACATGCAAATAACATTGGGGAAAGTAAGTATCCACCTCTCCTGCCCCCAGCTATGGATTATTTAGTAGGAGTTGTATCACTAAATCATTATGACTGCCCCAAAATTCATACAATTTAAAAAGAATTTTCTGGCATTGAATAACCTGCAAAAGGTTGATAAGCCATAAAAAAGCAAATCAATCAGTCAATCTCTCTCCCTCTCTCTCTCTCTCTATATATATATATATATATATATATATGTGTGTGTGTGTATATATATATATATATATATATATATATATATATATATATATATATATATATATATAGCAACAGTTTCTTTCAAACATGTCTTATTAAAGAGTATGGATAAACTCAATAGATATAAAATGTCTATTCTTATATATATATATATATATATATATATATATATAAGATTAATGGTCAGAGTTGAGTCAGACCAGGAAACAGTGGTATTAAAAAGTGCACAACACATGTGGGAAAAAAAAGTAAAATAAAATTAAATATAACATGTGAAGCTTTTTTTTTTTTTAACTAACTTTAAATATCAGATCATTTGAATCCACTACCTTGGTTTCAACCTTATGGTATCCTCAGGTGATTTTTATCAATTGATCTTCTAACACTTTATTTTAAAAAAATAAAAAAAACAAATGAACACTATATTTTTTTTTTTTTTTTAAATAAATAAATAAACACATGACATTGAGTGTAATAGAAAGGGAGGAGGAGGATTGTAAAGACAAAGAGGAAGAAGAAGGGGTATCAAAAGATAATCACATTTTCACAACACTTGTTATGGTTCCTTGTTTATCTTCATTTGACTTCATTTGGTGAATTATTTCAATTAGGACAGAAACATTTATTATTTTGTTTTTTATAGCAAAAGTGCCTGAAAACCATAGCATGTGTTGACCCAGGATTTATGAGAGAAATTGGATAGACAAAACTGTTTGGAAGCTGTCAATGCTTGTGTGAGCACGAAGCCACATTATGGCCAAGGGTTTATACAATCACTTGACCTTGTACAATCATTGATCACACATGTGCTCTTTCCCAGAAACTATAACTAAGGTCTGCTCAGCATAGTTGCAGAAACTCATACAGGTTGAGTCTATAGGTGTTGAAGGAAGACAAATGTGCCTGAGGAGGCATCTGCAATAGAGGATTAGCTAGGAAGTTAAAAAGCTCACCCTCCCAAATTTATTTCACCCTTTTAAGACTGAATTTATTTTTATATTTCACCATATACTTAGGTTGTAAGTGGGGATGAATTTTTACTTTTTTTTAATTTTTAACAGTACAAGACCCAGGGGCTACTGGAAGTAAAGTGTTACAGTAAGAGGCAGTTCATGCAGATAGGAGGGGAAGATAGTGGTTAACCCTAGACTTGGACAGGTTAAGATTGTAGTAATTGGGGAAACATCTTCTTTGGAGCCAGTTTCACGGAGCAGTGGTTCACAGCAAGAAGCTGTTCAAGTGGAACTTATTTCTCACCAATGGGAATGAGAGTAGTTTGCTACAATGTGTGTGGCATGGTGGGTCCTAGCTGTGAATGTTAGAACTTGGAGAACCAAGGAATGCAGTTCACCTGAGCAATGAGAGTCTTGCCACATCTCACATGCGAGAGAGAGAGATTCAATGGTGAAAAATAATTTGTCACCTACAAGGACTCTGAGATGCTTTTGAACTTTATTGAGACTGGAGAGTGGGGATAGGGCAGCTCCAGCTCAAATATATCAACACTACTCCATTTTAGGCCTAATCTGGCTCTTGTAAAGGTAGAGGATGGCACAAAGAGTCAGTTAGTTCCTTGAGCAGTACAGTGAAGTGAATATTTTTCCTTCATCTTTAGCATTGGATTGTATGTATGTGTTCCACTTGAGGTCAGAGGTGAGTTTAAGGCCTAATAGTCTCTCATATGGCTCATAGCCTCCACAAGGGGGCATCTATTATTTTTGGTTTTGATTGTTTCAACAGAAATTAATGTATTAACATTACCAAAAAATTAAAAATATATTGTCATTATAATAATAAGTACTGGCATTAACAGCTGTCAGTCTTCATAGTGTACATGAATTAATTTTAATGATTCATATTGCCAATGTTTTAGAAAACAGATTTTATTCATTTTGTGATGTCAGTGAACACTTGTTGCCACTTTTGTAATGTCAACAAATACTTGTCACTTTTGTAATGCTCATTGTAGTAGAAACTTTGTAATAGCAGATACAATTATAATAACACTGTTGAACAATGCTGGTGTCAAATGCCTTTGAATAACACTTGCACTAATTGTACTTGTTTGATAATACTTGCTCAAAAAGTACCCACTGAACAGTAATCCATATAGTAATCAGTATAGAGAAATAGTATAATGAATAATATAGAGATAGAGGATATTGTAGAAAGAGTGATCTGTATAGTAATAGAGGATAGAATAGAAATGGTGACCAATTAGCTGCCACGCTAATTTCCATTTTATGCATTTCCTTTATGGTCACATTATTTACTTAATTCAAAATGGGATCACCTGTGTTTGCTCGTTGATGATCTGTGTTCAAACTCCAGTGTTGACAGTGACACTTTATTCCTATATAACAATTCACATGACTGTTAGATAGAAAACAATGCATCAAAACAACCCTGTATTTTTCATTTTGGGTTACTGATATAAATGTGGAGATATTTTTTCTCAAACTCAACTAAAACTTCAAGTAGAATTCATACATATGATCCATCACTAAAGATGCAGGAAAAATGGTTGGTTCCCTGTACCACTCCAGTAAGTACCTGACTCCTTGTGCTATCCTCTAACTTTACAAGAGCCAGATCAGGCCCCCAAAAGAGTACTGCTATTATATTTGGGCAGGAGCTGCCCAGTCCTCACTCTTTAATTTCAATAGAGTCTAAAAGTGTCTCCGCATTCTTGTTTTCCACACTGCAACTCCTCTCTCACAGACAAGATGTTGCAAGCCTCTCACTGCTCTGTTGCTATTTCCATGGAAAGTTCCACCAGTTCTAAGGACCTACCATGCTATGCACATTGTAGCAAACCATCTTCATTCTCTTTGTATTCCATTGGTGAGAAGTAAGTTCCACTCAAGCACCTTCTTCATAGAAACCACTGCTCTGGGGAACGAACACCCAAGAAAATGCTTTCCAGATTACTACAGACTTAAGGACCCATGGCACTCAAGTCCTCAAGGCACAGTGGATAAAGGTGTTGGTTAGATCCAGTGATAGGACCCAAGGAGTGTGAGTTTAATACCCGGTTAAGGCAGTGGAGAACTTTCAGAGGGAAATTAACAGGAGATAACTGATAACTGACATCCATTAAACATGGCACGTGGAACGAGAACAGTCTACCCCAGTGAGCAAAATAAAGGGTTCAGTTTGACATTCCAACTACCTGAAGAAGGCCGAAGCATACAAAGGCTGAAACGTAATAAATATGCCGACAAAGTTGAGGACAATAGTCCGAATAATGTAAATAATGTACATAATACCTCATCTCAGAAATATAGACAGCTACAAACTTAACCTGTTCAAGTCTAAGGTTAACCATTACCTTCTCCAAATATTTGTATAAACTGTGTCTCTTACTCTGTAACACTCTACTTCGAGTGGCTCCCGAGCCTTGTACAGAGTGACCTCCCCACTGTAAAAAAAAAGAACAAAAAAAAACTCACTAGTATTTTAAAAATATCAAAATTTATTCATTTTTAAAACCTTTTCCAGACTAAATTTATTTCTAAATTTTACCAATTTTAAAGTATCTAAATTTTAAATTCAGTTTGTGATCTATCTATACAAGTTAACTCATATATATGCTGTTAAGAATATGCTTAGCATCTAAGGGTTTTTACTAGTGAATAACTGTTTTTGGTCATTTTCATGCAATACAATTGCTGAGAAATAAAAAAATACAGTGTAACATTAAGAGTATATATTGATATTAACATGTACTTGGCCTCTAGCTAATTCTGTTGAAATTTGAGTTATCGTTAGAACTAAATGCATCTATTAAGCAACCCCTACCCAAAACTCATCAGAGAATAGTCTGTATGAACTCTTGTGCATTCCTAAATCTATGCTTGGTTGTCATGGTAACAGAATTCGATCATCTGTTGAAAAAATCACAAAATAAATTGCTAATTTTCAAGCACATTGTTGCTACATGGAAACTGCCACATTGCCTAAGCTTATTTCATAGTATATAACCCACTGTAGTCAATTGGCATTATGAGATTTGGCTGTAAATAAATGCATGTGTAGCTGGCAAGATTTAGCCTGTCTGTCTCAAAAGTGTTTACTGAAGAGAAAAAAAAAAGAAATTAATCCTTAATCATTAATTTCTCTTTATTTTATAGGATAAACAAATTTCTCTTCATTATCAAAAAGAATAAGATGGTGTAAACCCTCTTAAGCAGCCATCAATTTGATTAACTCTTATCATAAATTTATAAGTCAACCATTGATCTATGCAATGAATATTGCTGTCATATCTGGTCTGGTGCTTCTGCTATGTATTTAGAGATTCTTGATAAAATCCAAAGAAGAATCTGCAATGTTATCGGTCCTGATTTAGCATCTCAACTTCAGTCATTTTCCCACTGCTGTAACATAGCTTCCCTGTGCTTTTTCTACAAATATTTTCATGATAATTATTCTGATTGACTTTCCTCTTTTTTTTTAAAAAAAAGTTGTTATCCCCCCCCCCCCATGCCTGCAGATAAATTGTGACTATGAGAACTAGTTAGGACTTCATAGAGACATTGAGGTATTATGGTGGCTGTAGTAAAAATGTTAAGTAAGAATATGTTGTTTTGGTGTAAGAAATACTGTGGTATGTTTGAGTCAGTAATCATGGCTAGCAAAATTTGAGAGAAGACAGATTGAAGACCAGCCTTCCCCTCTCTCCCACCTTTGACCTTATACCACAATATTTTGTAATTTCAAAATAAATATTACTTTCCTCTTTGATAGCTAGAATTTAAGCACAGTACTAGATTTGCAGCAAAGTTTCATTATTTTACAGTTGAAATGGCTACATGTGACTGCAAGTTCTATGTTAACAGTTTCTTCTCTCACACTTCTCATTTATGGGGCATTTTTCTGGCTTCTTGCTTTTCAGTCAACTTTGGTCTTCAAAAATTTAAATACAATGTCAATCGTTATTTTTTGTCTCCTTAATTCCTGTTCTTTTATTGTTCTCTCTCTTTTTATAATGTTTTTCTTTTACTCTTTCACACTCAGTAACCCCCCTGCATCTTAGTGGCTTTATTGCCTTGCTAGGGGTGAAATGATTACCAAATAATAAATTTAAATATTAAACAATAAAACAAAATTATCAATAAAAACAAAGTAAAATATTCTAAAAGTAATCTTTATTTATCACTGGAAAAAAAAAGATTAAGAGAATTTTCACTACTTTTTTATTTTTGATTACCATCAAAAACAAAAAAAGTCGTGAAAATTCAACATGTCACAACTTCTTCATAGCATACCTAAATTTTGTACCAGTAAGAAAATATTATTTTATTTACTTTCATCTAAGTGTCATGCATAACGCCAAATACAACCACTTTCTAAGATCAATGGTTCAAAATGGCTTTGAGCAAGTGAAGTCTTTTGGTCTTGGCAAAGATCACATTTCTTTGAATCTTGAGAACTGGTGCTACCGAATTACAAAGAATTATACCAAATAAGAGAAACCACATCACTTGAGGACTTCCAACAACAGCAATGCTTAATATGAATATCCCATGCAAATCAAAGAGGAATGATAATATAATCAAGATGTTGATATTCCATACTACTTCAAATAAAAGGTTAGGAAAGAAACTCCCATCAGTACTGGAAAGAGTAATAACAGCTACTGGGCTTGAAAAACCTATTTTTCTGAAAAATTGTTTTAAGATTTTCTAAATTAACAACTGAAAGCAGTACTGGCTGTTCAGTCAATGAATGCTGAATGTTTCCTTATAAAGAAATGGCTAATATTGCCATTACTATTTTTGATCTGAGATCCTTTATTATGAGCATTTTTTATATCTGCCAATTGCAAGAAGAGAGAATGTATGGTCATACATATGATCATCAACAACAGAAAAAGCCCAAGATGCAAATTACAAATTGGAGATGTCAACACGGAGCAGATGCAGAAGTTTAAATACCTGGGAAGCGTTTTAACAGAGGATGGAAAAAGTGGCCCCAAGATCCAAACACACATTGGAACTATCAAAAGAAGCATTCCAAAAGCTAAGCAAGGTATTAAGAAACAGAAAAAAACTTCATTAGTAACAAAAATTGTTGGATTGCTATGTAAGGTCCATCCTCTTATATAGCAGTGAATGTTGGACAATCTCTCCATGAGTGAGGAAAAAAAAACTAGAGGTAGCAAAAATTTAATTCTACAGAAGGATACTGAAAATTCCATGAACAGAACGAGTAAGCAACAAGAGCCTCTTAAAGAAAATGGCAAGAGAAAGAACACTTACATTCATAATCAGGAAGAGATAGCTTCCTTGGATATATAATAATTTCATTGAAGAACAAGGGAGATAGCTGAAGTCATCAAGCCACTTACCTAGCAGTCTTGAGTGAATGGATGGTGGGACGGCAGGGATAATGTTGTAATGGAATGTCCCCTCTCCCTATTGTCTATTGTGGACTGATTATATCAGTATATATATATATGTATATATATATATATATATATATATATATATATATATATATATATATATATATATATATATAATTATTTATTTAAAATATGATTCCAACTCGCCACATAAGAGGTCTCATATTTCAAAACAAGAGCCGAAAACTTCAATATAATTATTTGAATTAAATTGAGCTAAAGTAAGCTCTGTTCCATCTTCAAGCAAAATTTGTTTTGGAATTTTTTTTGTAACCAATTCCCTGTCTTTCAGTAGTGTATTCTCTTTTACAATAAACCTCACTTTCTTTCATCTATGCCCGTGTTGCTGTTCCTTTCACTCGAGTACTGCCTTTGTCTGTTTGTAACCTCCTTTTTTAATAATGCAACAATTAGAAAAAAGAGAAAAACCATTAGGGGCCACAAGGGAGAGGAAGATGTGGAGAGCCATGATTGCCTATGCCCTGAAGGAACGTGATACATACAAGAAGATGAAAGAACATTGCTTATAATGACAATGAAATACTGTAAAACACCCTAGTCCAACATTTTACCCCAATCATAAAAAAAAAAACTATTTCTTTATTCTATAAAAAAAACATTGTTTATATTAGCAGCCACATCTAAAGTGAGGCAGACACTTATAGTAAACCTGTGTTTTTGTTAAGCAGACATTTTAGGAACAAGCAGTTTGACAAGTCAAGGCTGAGAGATCAAAGTATTACTCAATCTCTCCCAAAGTATTACTCAATCTCTCCCAAAGTAGTTACTTTCTCAAGTATAAAAAGGTAAAAGTAAATTCTGTACATTTGGGAAATTCTGATGCCATTGTAAACATGAAATCCAAATTCCATTATCTCAACATTTTTGATAATTTCTTTAAAATCACCAAAGTTGATCAATACAAAAACAAGGAATTGGGATTTACCTGATGAGGGTGCTGACATTGAGATTTCAAATTTCCAGAGCAATCTGTTTACCCTGTGGGAAAAAATGTTAATCTTTCACTTCAAATGTTGAGCATCAAAATCCTTAATTTAAATTCTAAAAAAAGAAAGAAAATAGGATAATGGATTTGAATGCAAGATTATCTTTGTTTTTTTTTTTGTTTTTTATTGCTGATTTTTCTTGATCTTTGATGTCTTTAGTGTCAATAATAATTTAAACTCGCCAGCCTTGATCTGATACCTTAGCAAATTACATCAGGATAAGAAAGTAAGAGAGAATGCAGGATTGTTTATAATTACAGAAAGATATGAATACAAATCTGAAGCCTAAACATATTTACAAGTATACATATTAGAGACATGCTACAGATATTAATATATCTATATCTATATAACATAAAAAAAATAACCTTTCCACTACCATAATTTCACTTCAGGCTAGATTTGCCCTCGTCTAGTTTACTACCTGAAGATACCAAAGGTGGTTAAGTGCATCTTGTAAGCTGGAAAATGTGTGTATATATATATATATATATATATATATATATATATAGTCAACTCTCCCGTCGATATTCAATGTATGAGGGTCAAGCAGATCAATTTCCAGGAAACCAACAGCCCAACACCGGCATATGAGATTTGATTATAGTGGTGAAGGCTTCATGCAGGACCATCCACACTTTTTGAAGGGACGAATACAGAGACCTGGTGCACCGAATGCCACAAGGTTACCAAACGACCCTCCGCAGGTTTTGAATTCAGAGTTGTCCTTCTCATAGACCAGTTGCCATCCAAGGCTATAGAACCCACTCTGTCCTGCTATTTTACCCATAGCTGGAGGGAAAAGAAGAGGATTCATACCTTTCCCAAGTGAATGTAATGGATTCGACTGGAATTCGAATTTGGCTCTGCAATTCCTCAATCCAAGCCGCTATCCATTACTCTACCATGCCTCATAGTCATATAGGAATAGTCACTACCAACACTTGGGTTCGAATACAGATCACCAGAGAGCAAGCACAGTTGAGCTCATCTTGAAATAATTAGATCATGTGATGGGTAAAGGAAATATATATATATGGGAATTAGCAGTGTCGGGCCGAGTATTGTTCAAAGATGTTACTATTATTGTAATTGTGATTTACAAAGTCTCTCCTACAAATGAGCATTACAAAATATATATCTATAAAATGGTATAATTTTTTTATTTATCAAAAAATAGTTTTAGGGAAAAAAACTAACAAAATGGAAAAAATTTATATGTGACACATTTTGTCCTTTATGACTTCATCAGACTAAAGTGATGTTTACATTGACGCAACTACACATGCACATGAAGAAGAAGAGATGCTGAGAATTTTAAATTTAAATTTTTTTTTAAATATATGTTTTGGGTATATAGTCTAGTGAATTTCATTTAGATTCTTTTTCTTTTCGTTCATGTTTCCATCATTTTTTTTTTTTTATTAAGTATCCTACATTGTTATAATAAAAGATCTGGAGAGAAAGGTAAAATGTAAAAACCTGGATACAAATTTGCTGTGGATGATCTGGTGATTAAAGCACTTTGCATTACATTTTCATCTTCATAAATTGATTTCTTTTTTAATTAGAGTAGCATTTTTTAAATCAACATTATAATTAAACTCATTATGGTGAGCAACTAATGCATTGAATGTGTTGTTTGTGTTCATATAACCTTTTATTTAAATTCCTTGAGGTTTCACTGATGTATTCTTTGTAATAATCATTACAAATGATTGAGTAAATCCCTTCAAGTTTTAGCTTATCTTGTTTTGTATTAAGCCTTTTATTGTTTTAGAAGTAGTTGTAACAAATTTATGTTAAGCTTAGATAAATTCTTTTCAGCTGTAGTTGTGATAGCGTTGCGGGGTACAATATTATATTTTGATTCATTGGATTTGTCAGGAAGGTCTGCTTTTCTATTTTGAAATATTTTACAAGCCTTTTGTTTCACATTAAATGTAAAATAATTAGGATACTGGAGCAAATTCTGGGTGCACTTAAGTAGAATCTGATGATTATTCTGGATTTTATTTTTCTTATTTTCTTATGGAGAGAATAGAAATTTATAAAATCATTTGTTATTGGTTGATTCCCAGTGGACACTTAGATTTAGTCTATTGTTACTGTGGTGTAACATGATATCTAGGAAAGGTAGTATTTGTTTCTATTTTATAAATAAATTCTCTCATATGTTTGACTGTTTAGTTTATGTACATGGTCAGGTAAATTATTTTTATAGGGGTATATTAATAGAGTGTCATCAATATGTTGTGGAAGTATGTTTATTGTTTAGATAAAATATGGAAAGGACAAGATTCAAGAAAGTGTAAGAAAATGCATGCCGGCATGCCACTTAGAGATGACTCCATTGGTAATCCTAATTTTTGATTGAAAAATTATTATTAAATGTGAAATCTTTTGATCATTGATGAAATGGTAGATTATTTTCATTACTGGAAGGAATAGGTTTATTTTTATTGTTAGATGCTTTTTAAAAGATTTAAGCATTTATTTATATATATATATATATATATATATATATATATATATATATATATATATATGTATATATATATTTAGGCAGCATATCTTATTCAAGCATGTTTGGTTGAATAATCTGGACATTTATGTTTATTTATTTTTATTTTAATCTCCTCAAATTCAAAATAACCGCAGTTTCTTCCTTAATCAGTTTAATAACAACATTAAGAAATTGATCCATGAATCTAAGAGGATTAAAATAAAAAATAAATAGATGTAGTATATCTAGATTATCATCAGACTGTATAGACTAGCACCCATATACAGACCCAAATAATATATATATATATATATATATATATATATATATATAATATCAAGTCAGACTTCAATCTAACATGTTTTACTTTATTAAAGCTTCGTTAGAAATCAAGATAGAAATGATAAAAATGATAAAAAGCAGAAAGACATAGATTAATGGTATGTTGTGTTTGGTTAGATACATGTCATGTGTAATGAAGTAACAGATAGTATTCAAATATATGTGAGGAACTTTCTGGATGCTAAAGTGTATAACAGTGGGATGCAGCAGGATGTTTTGAAAAATTTTGTTTTGGTTTGATTTTTCATTAAAGCATATCTTGTGTGTATTTTGTATCTATCTTCATTGATTTTTATGTATTAGAAAGACAAGTTAGATTCATGAAAAATGGATCTGTAGAAAAATGGTGAAGTAATGTAGTTTTTTTAAACATGTGTTAATAGTTTTTACTATCATTATAGATATGTTTTCATAATATTTTCTATTTAAATGGTTATGTTCTTTTTTGATAAAGCTGGCATTGGCAAAATTAAAGTTATGTCCCAGGTAAGATGAGAAAGTTTGAATGTTTATCCAATCGCAAGTCTCTTTTGTGTTCCTAAATACGTGTTTTTAGATCATGTGATGTCTTCTCAATGTACATGTTATTGTACTGTAGACATTTGATAAACACTGACATTTGAATTGGTGTTTGTTTTATTTCTCACACATACTTGAACATCTGTTACTTCATTACACATAACATGTCTCTAACTAATAAGAATTAACCAAACACAACATACTATTAATCTGTCTCTCTTTGTTTTCTATCATTTTTATCTTTATCTCTGATGAAGCTTTAACAAAGGGAAACATGTTAGAATGGGATCTATTTCCTACTTGTTCTTTATCAAGAAGGTAAAGAACATATCATATATATATATATATATATATAGAGAGAGAGAGAGAGAGAGAGTTATCATGTGTGTATGTATGTGTGTATATATATAACAAGGCTTGTCTGAAGATCACTTTGAAGAATGAAATTGACAGTTGATATACAGAGTTGATTCCTATGTTTACAGTCTCTGTATCTATAAATGCTCTATCTTCAATATTGAGCACTCGTTTATTAATATAGCAAATTTTGCACATACACTTTTTTTTAACAATGTATATTATGCTTACTCCTGTGTATATAAATACAAAAATATTTTATATAAATAATTTTATATCTATACACCCTATTTATAACTGAGTATATATGAGTGGTGCTGAAAAAAATCTTTGAAAAACCAAGATGCCCTTCCAAAAAATGTTATGTCATTTGTTTAGACTTTTGTAATGAGGTGGGCATAGAACTTTTCACCACCTCCTTGTGTATTTCTCTCTATGTCTTCATCTCTATCTCTCTCTCTCTCTCTCTCTCTATATATATATATATATATATATATATATATATATATATATATATATATATATATGTCTTGAATTTGCGATAATGCCAGGCTATTTTCCTTTGGACTTTTTTCCATTCTTTGTAAATAGGATCAATTTTTTTTCATGTTACCTGAGTGTCTCTTGGCTCAGATTTTCAACCTCCCCTTCCTTGAGCTGCTCTCAGTTGGTATAAAAGGAATAAAAAAAATCATTTTGGGATTTAGTTTTGTGTGGCTGTGTGAGTAACAGATGTAGATTTTTACTAGCATTTTTTTGTTAGGATTCTGTATGAATGGATAATTTTGCATTTAGATTTTAATCAACTTTTAAAGAAATTTAATTATTTGTAAATTTGAATTTCTGATTCTTCTTCACACGATATCTCCTATTGCACCATTTAAAGACAACATTTGGACGTTTGGTAAGTAATTCATACAATTACTCAAATTGTCTCACCAATATTTATTTAGTATATGTTGTTGATAATTTAATGAAAGGTTTTGTATTATTTTTAATGGTCAAAATTTTTAACAGATTTTGAATTGCATATGTAAACCAATATGTCTGCAGGCTGATGTTGAAAAACAAAAATGCATTTTTTTTTTATACAATAGATATTTATTTCTTGGCATAATGGCTTCTTTATTAATGCACTTAATAAAGTTGTGAATATTAATTGCAAAGATTGAACATTATATGATGAAAATTCATCCAACAACTGCAGATTTCTTGATACACACTCATATTTATCTATTTATCTAAATCTTTTTGTTATCTATCTATCCAAAATTTTTCATTATCTATCTATCTCTCTCTCTCTCTCTATATATATATATATATAGGACAATTCATTATCTGTTTTCAAGGGGTTCATTGTTAGTATGTTTTCCTGTAATGAACCCGATTGAAAATAACTAATAAATTGGTCAAAAGCACTTAAAATAATAACCACTCTATGGACAGCTTCTACACTCTGTTAGCCTCTATAAAAAAAACTGTAAGAATGTTTGAAAAGCTGAATAAAAAAACTTACAAAATATTTCTTGTCTGTCACAACCAGTGAAACATATAAAAGAAAGATTACTGTTGAACAATTTCAGATTAGAACACACAATAATGTCCTTAAGAAAGAAAAAATTTTAAATTAAGCTGAATTCAAAAATTGATGTTTTATTATATAGCATATTTTAGTATAGATATATTTGTTAATAAATTCAAATTATCTTACTTTAAAGAACAAACTTGTATCTGTAAAGTCAGAAAATAATTCTTTGATTTTTCATTCATTTATTTACTATATATATGTGTGTGTGTGTGTGTGTGTGTGTGTAAGTATGTATGTTGTCATCTTCAAGGACTTTCATTTTTTGTTGGTATGTATGTGTGTCCATTATTATAACTCAACACTTTTGTTGGAAGAAATTATTATACAAATTTTCTTGTTATTAGATATTTATTTCAAGACTTTCCTATATTTGTTAGGAGTGTAGTTTCTCTGGTTGTTTTAAATGTGGCTGTTATTAAACCCTGGATGTCTCCTTTGCTGAAATCTGAGTCATTTCATTTGTAGTTTTTTATTATAAAATCTGTAATATCTCCTTTTTCTAAAGGTACCAATTTAGAGTCACTGATGAAAAGACAGATACAAAAAGGCAAATGTCTGAATATGGAATTGTAGTTCATTTTAATGCAGCATATTTTTTTAAAAAATTCCATAATTGTTTGAATGCTAAGATGGCAGATAACTTCTATTCATAAAATTAATTTTATTTGTTAAAAATAAAAGTCCATGTTTTTAGAAGCTAAATTTCTTACACACTTGAAATTATTCCATATTTAAGCAATGTTCTTTCTGTTCAAATAGATTTCTTAAATTGGCACCATTCTTCATTCTGGCTGATTGAACATCTACAGTAGAATTATTAAAAACCACAATGATATACATAATAGTGACAATAATACCATTAACATATATTACCAAAACCAAATGCTCCACAGTTACTAAAAAGATGACACAGCAATAAAAAAACATCATAAATATATAAAACCAGACAATAAATGCAAATACATCAGATTCATTATTTACTACAAAAAAAATAAAAACTACAAATATTATACCCCAAACTTCCAATCCCCTATATAAAACCAATGTTGTGTATGAATATACTTGTCCATGCAAAGAATGCTTCTTTGTAAATAAAAACACAAAATGGCTTATATAGGATATACTACAACCACACTTTCACAGAGACTCACCTGCCCCATATCAGACTATAGTGTCTTCAGGCAACATGTCTATAAGTATATCATAGATGTTCTATAAGTATAATGCTGTACTTCTGCAACAGGGCTTATATAAATACAGGTTTTTATAATATAGTTTATTTCTTATATATATATATATATATATATATATATATATATATATATATATATATATATATATATATATATAGTTAGTAAAATTACTGAGAGATTAGAAAAATATTTTCTGTAATATTGTTTTGTCCTTTAAATCTTCATCAGAACAATGTTTCCCATATTTAAATAATTTTTACCCTTTGTCCTTAATTTTTCTAATATTGTTCTGGTATATAATTTTTTATCTATCATTTTCCCCAGTAGATATGCACTACAAGTTATTAAATTTATTTTGCATGTTCAGCTCCTTACATAAAGCTTCAAATCATTTGTTCCCATATGATCATTGAATTCAATCAATGTTGAGCCTGCTCAGTATGTAGATGAGTGACTGCTTAGGAATACCAGGTGCTGTAAGCTTGGATGTGCAGGTGGTGCAATGGATAAGTGATCGGAATTGTTAATTGAGGAGCCAAGTTCCAATTCCCATTAGAGTCGTTATATTTACTTATGAGTAAATACCCTTAGGAAAGGTATGAATTATATTTACTTATGAGTAAATACCCTTAGGAAAGGTATGAATCCACCTATTCTCCCCCTCAGCTATGGGTTAATTAGTAAGACTTGTATCACTAAACCATTTTTATCTCAAAAAAAATTCTTACAATCTAAAAATATTTTCTGGTTTAAATAATCTGCAAATGGTTGATAAGCCATGGAAAACAAATCAATCAATCCATAAAATATGAAACTGAGAAACTGAATTTATACATTTTTTCTCACTGTAACTCACCATGATCACTTCAGATTACTTTACGTTTTAATTTACTAAGTGGGAGTTCAATTCACTATTCAGTTTAACATGTTATGCTTTTATTAAAGTTTTAAAAACAGCCTTTTAGAATTATATATTACTGAGAGAGTAATAGCAAAGTAATAGTAGTGTCAAGATAAAAAAAAAAAACATCCTATTGATAGACCATAAGTTAAACTTTGCCTTTCTTTGAGTATTTATTTTTAAGCATTTCACCCCAAGCAAGGCAGGAGTGTCACTAGCATGGAAGGGGTTAGAGAGAATGGGAGCAAAAGTAAAAAGGTGTGATAGAGAAAAGGATGAAGATAAGGATGGGGAATTAGATCAAGGCATCTGAAGATGTCAATTGACATTGCATTTGAATAATTGAAGATTATAGCTTATCAGGGAAGCAAGTAAGTGGAAGGGAGTTCCACACATGGGAAGTGCGAGACATGAAGCTGTTTGAGTAGAAGAGATGACTACATTTAACAGTTTTGACAGTGAAAGGGTGGGATTGAGATGCCAACCTAGTAGCATACTGCGAAAGTATTTGTAGAAAAGACAGAGGGAAGCGACAGCATGTCTGTGAGAAAATGACTGTAGATGAGATGCCAGATCATGTCCTATCACATTGCATATCTGTCTCTGGATTTTGTCGAGGCCCTTAAGGCAAACAGCAGGGGCTTATATATGGCAGCAGTATTATGTCTATTTCTTGTACCCGTTCTACTTTGTATAATTCTGAGCCTGTGGTCTATAACATTGAAAAGAATTATCATTATTTTATAATTTTTGAAAAGATTTGTATTTTGATAATTAAACTTTTCTTTAGCATTCATGATATTAATGTTATGTTCAGTCCATTCTTCAAAAGAAGAAAAAACTTTATTTCTTCAGAAAATGCTAACAGAAGAATGGTCATTAATATAACAATCAGGTCAGTACTATTTCTGCAACTCTAGGTAAATGTACAAAGCCTTATTGCTATACATGAACCCAAGCAATTTCAATTTATACACAGAAGTGTTCTATAACACCTTTGTTGCCAAAGAAGATCACTCACACAGTGCTGAAATCTATACTTGCCTGCTTTTATGCCAATTCTTAGCTAGATGCCCACCTCCTTCAACTGAAATGGATTAATCTCATTGCTAAATTAATGACATTTCTTTTTGTTGCTGTTTTCTGAAGAAATAGGATTTTAGTATTAACAGCAAGAACACAGCATGGTTCAATTTTCCTAATAAAATTTGGAATAATTCTGGATATTTCTTATATATACCACAGTGCATGTTGCAGAAATTATTCACTGCCAAGTTTTTTCCTCTTGCTTTTTTATATAAATAAAATTCTTTTTGTAATCTTTGAGCTTCTAGAAGGGGATGCTGAAAAATTCTTGACCCAAATTACTTGCCTTATTTTAAGGAGCAAACTTTAGAATTCTGATTTTTTTTTAAATCAATAACTTTTCTGCACTTCCTCACATGAGATGCAGAATTTTCACTAAAATTTTTGTTCTTATCATAATCTTCATTTTCTTTCTCCCATGATTTTGTATTCTACCTGTTTATTATGGTTAGATATGTTTTTAATTTTAAAAATTTAATTTAAACTGCAAGAACTTGGAAAAAAGAAAGAGTCTTTAATCTATTTTCTTTAAAATCCATACAGTTTCTATTTAGGTACCTCCAAAAATTTGCTAAAAAAGTGGATAGATAATGAAAAAAATGCACAAAACATAACAAAAATAAAATTTTATTCTCAAAAATTTTGTCTTATTATTAAGATGCAAAACCATAGGATTTTTTTATGTAAAATTATTTTTTTATTTATTTTTAGTACCTTATAAATTTTGGTTATACTATAGTTTTTCTGACATTAACATGTGACCATAAATTTGTACAAATAAAATTTCAAGTGAAAAACACATTGATTTGAAAATTCTTGAAAAAATCAGATAATTGTTAGATTTTAATGAAACTTCAAGGATTTATTCAGGAATTAATTAAATTATTTTTTAAGTATTTATTTCTGAAAATCTTTGTAAAATATTTTCTTTTACACCTGTTACCTGCCACTCATTTAATTCTATGAAATTTTGAGAAATTCTTTTTTGTATCACTTAATGTTTATATTAGTTATAAGGACAAGTTCTCATCAATCATGTTTTGGGTCCAACAAGATTCTGGTTACAGAAAATCTGCTCTAAATTATAAAATAAAATTAAGACCTTATTCATTTAGAAAAGCTTTTAATTGCTTTTATGAATGAAATATATTTTCCACATTAAACTCTTAAGAAAAAAGTTTTGCTGATCAATAATGAATTTTTACAAACTTATATGATAAATTCTATGCTGAGTTTGCTAATATCTATATGAAATCCTTTGCTGAGTTTGCTAATATCTATGTGAAATCTTATGCTGAGGTTGCTAAGATCTATGTGAAATCCTATGCTGAGGTTGCTAAGATCTATGTGAAATCCTCTGGTAAACTTGCTAAGATCTGTATAAAATCCTATGGTGGAGTTGCTAAGATCAATGTGAAATCGGATGCTGAGATTGCTAAGATCCATGTGAAATCCTATAAAATTTGGCTACTTTGTTCACTTGTCAAAATATATATAAATGAGCAATTCATACATCTGTATGTAGAGGACTCTTCTGAAGATGTAAGAAAGTGTTACACACACACACACACGTCTGATTGAATAAATTACAAACATTATGTCTGCTTATTTTTGTCATAATTCTTTCATATTCACAAATATTTTCTATATATTACAATTGAATAAGGCAAGAAATGCACTGTAACAGTGAGAATCACTTTTATTTCTGTTGTAACCTAGAAAGGGTTACTGAATAAGGAATAACCAAAACAGAGGTTGGAAATGAAATGGTAATCTTTATAACTTCAGCAAAATACAATACTCACCAGGGACGTGAAGTAGGTAAACCACTGCTTGTGGTGGACTACTTAGACAGCATATTACCCCCACATACAATAGTGTCCAACGTATTTATGAGGATTGAGACATACCCATTAGTGCTTATAGGCACAGTATATAACAATTTCCTCAAGTACTTTCAATCTCTTTCTGAGATCATCATCATGGTGCAACTGGTAGAGCAAAAAACTATGTGTAGCTATCCATTACACATAGTTTTTGCCTTACCATTTGCACCATGATGATGATCTCAGAAAGAGATGGAAAGTACTTGGGAAATAAAAGTGATTCTCACTGTTACAGTGGCCTTATTCAATTGTAACATATGGAAAAATATTTGTGAATATGAAAGGATTATGATAAAAATAAAGCAGACATAATGTTTATTATTCAATCAGACATGCCTAAAAGAGAATTTGCTGCCTAAATACAAACACACACACACACACACATATTTTAGCATCAATGTTTTTATTGTTTGGTTTAAGAGCAACAAATATTCTTTAAGGATTTTTGTTCATATTTTATATATTTTGGACCATTTTCCTGATTTCTGGTGAAAATTTAAATATAAATTATCTGGTGCCTGAGTTCTTGCATATATCATGAAAGAGTTTTGTAGACAATGTTGTGTCTATATATATATATATATATATATATATATATATATATATATATATATATATATATTGTTTTTTGTACTTTGTCAGTTTCATCTTTTTCAAATATGGAGTCTTGACATGTCATGTCTGTTTTATATTATCATGTCTTCATATTACATGTCTGTTTTATAAAATATGTCTTCACATGTCATGTACATTTTAGAAAATATCATTTGTTCACATGTCATGTCTGTTTTATAAGGTATCATGTCTTCACATATTGACTGTTCATATTGAGATATTCTTAGTATGTTTGTTCCTAAAATGGTAATGTTTTATTCATGTTGAATTGTTTTTTATACTTAATGCTTCCTGTATTAGTGGTCGTCTTTCACACTATATGTGATTATTAAGGGTAGTCTAATGGTCATCAGTGCAAAAAATGGAATCAGCAAGCCAGGTTCAAATTGTGGCTTAGTCTGTTGCATTCACTTTTGGGAAAAGGCATGAATCTATCTCCTTTCCTTCCAGCTATGGGTTAAATAACAGGATAGATTGATCTCTGTATCCTTGGGTGGCAACCAGAAGAAAAGTTCTAAACAGTGAAGAAGACTATAAGAAATCCTTTCACTATCTTTCTGAGGAAATCATGTCTGTTCTAAGATAATAATACAAAAATCATGGAGCACTATGATTGTCTATATCCTGAAGAGACAATATTTAAAAAGAAAAGAAATATATATTCCCAATCTTGAAAAATATCACCTGCAGATAAAGTGGGGAGTGCCGTAAAATATATATTTGTATATACTGATGATTATAAATGTTTTAAATGAAATATCTAAATATAGTACTGAGTTTCTTTCCCACCTTTTTATCTATTTAGATATCTACCTGGTAAACATTTTTATTTTCTTGTATTTTTGTCCATTACAGTCCCATTTTTTAAAATTAAACTTTAATGGAAGATTTATTAATATTAACAACTCACCCTCTCTTATCAGTTCTTACTTATCTATCATTTCTCCTAGAATTATAAATGAAGAATTTTGCGATTCTGAAAATTTAAATCATAAGTTGGATCAGATCAGATCATAGTTCTAAATTTATTTTGGCTATTAGGTCACCTCCACTGACCACTGAATAGGATGTTCATATAAGGTAACTAAAATGATACAATAACCTCAATGATTTGTATTATAAGAAATTAAAATGTTTTACCAATACGTCTAGTTGCAGCCCTGATGATGATCTCACAAAGAGATGGAAAGTACTTGGGAAATAAAAGTGATTCTCACTGTTACCATATTTTGTTCACCATTAAGAGCCAAGGGATTTTTCCCCAAATACCCTATATTTATTGGTTTGGGGCCTTTTCATCTCTTATGGTTTAAAGGAAATTGTTATGGAGTGGTTTCACAGTGGAGGCTTGTATTTGTACTAAGTCAGTCCTAAAATAGGTTTGACGTACAAAACGTTAGGAACTTGATATAATAGGTAATGACGCAGAGAAATCTAGTGGTGGTCGCTGATACTTTAGTATCCAACTAACGGTCATCCGGCATCAACTGACTGACCGACCCCTGAGCGACTCACTGGTTACTCTTACTACTCCTACTTATTATAGGTGGGAGAGTCTATTAAATATTGAATAGGTGTGTTCCACTATAACAGAAATAGGGATTGGAAAATTTGATAGTCACAGGAGATTGTTAAAGCAAGAGGGACAGAGGAAAATAACACATAACCTACATAGAGAGCTTGAGTAAATGGATGCTGAAAGAAGGTTTACAAGAGACAACAAAAAGGCAAAATTTATTAAGAGCTACAAAGGAGAGGAAATTGTGGAGAACCATGATCACCAACATACTGAAGGCACATAGAAAAAAAGTTATTTGAGGCAAAGTATTTAAGGGCAAGAAAGGTTTGTGTTGCACAGAATTTTCTTTTCTCAAAGTAGAAATGTTTTTATTCAGTTTATATATTTTTTAATCGTCTCACCACATGCAAGGTGGTAAAGCCGTTAAGACACAAGAGGTTAACAAGTATGAAAGAATAAGAAAAAAGAGAAATATTATTAAAGATCAAGAACTATGAAAAAGTAATTTAAAAGACAGTAGATAACAATTGACATTGTATTTAAATTTTTGAAGATTGAAGTTAGCTGGAAAGCAGGGAATGTTCCACAAGTGAGAAGTTTGAGAAAAGAAACTGTTAGCATAGAACTTATAGTTACATTTAGTCAATTCAACTGTAAATTGATGAGACCATGCCACCAAACTAGTATTGTGCTTAAATTCATAAAGTTTAGGTACTATAGCAAAGAGTTTTTCTGAACAATTACCATGAAAGTATTTATGGAAAATGCACAGGGAAGTTATATTACAGCAGTGGGAAGCCGAGATGTCTGGTCAGGATCAATAATATTGCTGATTCTTCTTTGAGTTTTATCAAGAATCTCTACATTATACAGCAGGAGCACCAAACCAGATGTGGAAGTAATATTCAAATTGGTGGATTTTAATTACTTATGATCAAAAATAATTAATTTCAGATATTTAATTATGAGGTGGGGCACAATTCACCATCCAGCAGCAATTCATAAGTGGTAATAGAATATATAATCTTTCTTTTGATTCTATTTCCTGCACTTGAGTCATCAAGATCTGACTCAGTTTCTCTCAATATAGCTTATATTCTGTACACATCAATGGACATGAATGTGTAAACTAAACCTGTAAATTAAAAGCCTGACAACATGGTCAAATTTTATGGCCAGCTCTGATGATAAGCAAGGCCACCTTCAACCATAAACCCATAAATTGTGGACACAGCTCTGCATGTTACTTGATACAACAATGAGACAAATGAAAACTCGGAAAACTTCAAAATAACATATAATAAAAGAAAGTAAAACCTGAAATCATATGTCTCCAAGGATTACAACCTCAATAACACACATGCACACAGTCAGTTCCCAAAAATAACATTTCATAGGGAGAAACTGTTTGAGTGGAACTTCTTTCTTATTAATGGAATACGAAGGGATTGGAAATGGTGTGCTTGAGTGTACCATGACATGGTGGGTTTTAGTTCTGAATGTTATAACTGGTGGAACTAAAAAATGTAGCTCATGGGAACATTTTCCATGGAAACAGTGATAGAGTAGCAAGAGGTATGTAATATCTTATCTGTGGGAAAGAGGTTCTAGGGCAGAAAATAATTCATCACTCACAAGGCTGTGTAAATGCTTTTGAACTCTAACAAACCTGGAAAGTGAAGACTGGGTAACTCCACGCCAGATATGGCATTTTCAGCCTGATCTGGCTCTTGTAAAGTTGGAGCATATCAGGAGAAATCAGGTACTTACTGTAGAGGTACAAGAAACCAACCATTTTACCAGCATCTTTAGCAATGGATCATATATATGAGTTCTACTTGAGGTCTGGGGGTAAGACCCAATATGCACTCAAAGCAAGGGAGGTCTCCTTGAGAGAACACTTATTCATTGTGATAGATGAAAATTCAGGGTCTGCTTGATAATGGATGGAATGATTTTTGAAGTATTGAATGTGGTCAGTCTTTTTTTTCCCACCATTAAGCTGTTAGAGGTAAGTCAGAGGAGAGGTCAGCTACCAGGCTCTGGGCATCTATATTTTTGGAGGTGCACTCATATAGCATTGCTAGACAAGCTATCTAAACATACTTTGAGGAAATAGAGGCAATTTCATTTGGAATAAGTAGATCACAGATAGTAAAAGAAATGTATATATGGAAATTAGCGTCTTTTTCATTTTTTTTTTCACTATTCTGTCAAGTTCATCCTATGCTAATTCTCGGGGTGGCTTCAATCTTTTGAACAGTAGTGTATATAAATTCTACTTGAGAACTGGGGTAAGCTTAAGTCCCAAGAGGCATTCAAGGAAAGGGGTCTCCTTGACAGAACTCTTGTTCATTGTGATAGGCAAAGATTCAGGGTTTCCTCAGAGATAATGGAATATTACAAGTTTAGCTTTTGAGATGTTGAATGTGGCCAGTCTGCACCCCCCTTTGAACTGTTAGAGGTAGGTCACAGGAGAGATCAGTTGCCAGGCTCTGGACATCTACATTTTTGGAGGTGCACTCATATACTGTTGCTAGACAAGCTATCTAAACATACCTTGAGGAATGTTATATAGGACTAAAGTGTTGCTGCTGACACTGGAGTTTGAACACAAATCACCAGAGAGCAAATAGAGGCAATTTCATTTGGAATAAGTAGATCACAGGAAGGTAAAGGAAATGTATATATGGGAATTAGTGTGATAATGATGGAATGATTTTTGAGGTATTGAATGTGGTTAGTCTATTCTGCACTGCAGAGATTCCATAGCTGGAACATTTTTGTAACAACCCCACCTATGTCCCATCTTGTCAAAGGTCATTGATATATCGAAGGCAATGATGTAGTTATGCTCTAATGACTCACTGATTTTGTTTGTAATGACAGGATATCATCAGTGGACCTAGCCGAGTAAAATCCATACTGTTTGTGACTGTTGATGATGACTCTAAAGAGACTGATGGGCTGATATGCAATGAGAATGAGTGCTCACTTGCAGTCTTGAAAATGAGGCATACACTTGACACCTTCAATAGACTTGGGAAGAATTTCTCCTTTAAGCAGTGATGAAAATATTTGTCAAGATTTGAGATAATTCTGGATTTATGTTCTTTATTTTATCTGGATCAGTAACCTTCTTAGGGTCAAGGCTTTTGATAAGTCTGGAAATCTTCCAAGTCATCGTAGATACTACAAAGTGGTATAAGATGACAAATGGAAAAAAAAACTTAGATTTTTACTGACACGTTTCAAGGCAAAAATGAAATTGAAATGTCTTGAAAAAGTCAGAAAATGAAACATGTTAGCAAAAAACAAAAAATTTTTTTTTCCAATTGTCATTTTATATCAATTTGTCTTGTCCACAGAATTGATCTGGTAATTTAACTATATTACAAAGTGTGTGCTCCAGGAGAGGAGATGGCCATTGTTATCCAATGTGGAGTTAGAGACAAAGTTTATTGTGAAGAGCTTAGTCTTATCTGATAAGGATGAGATAACCTCAGTGACATTTATGATCGTAGGTACTGACACTTTGCCTCTATTGTGATTTTGGTTAGAAATTTTCCAGAACTTGCCAAATCTAAGTATTTTGATTTTGACCATGACTTGGGCTTGGACTGCTTGTGCACAACTGCACTTTGCATTTCCTATCACTCTCTTGCAATGATTGTGGACAGTTCTAAATGCATCAAGGATCCTACTACTCTGTTCCCTGTGGGAGATATTGTAGTAGTAGTAGTTATAATTATCTATGGCTACAACACATTCTGACATGAACCAAGGCTGACTATTTATTATTTTGTTGTTATTTTTCTGGCCAGAGTCCAGAAACAAGGTTTGACATGGAAAAACACTATTATTGAAAGCAGTTCAATAGCAAGTGTATGTAGAAGCATTAAAGATACAATAACATGTATGGTTGCCCAAGTGAGTGACAGTGCTATTATGAAAAGCATACAGATTGATATATAAAGATGCCACCCAGAGTAATCTCCCTTGCAAAGAACACAGCTGGTTAAAGGAGATTGTAGAAATTGATACAATTCTGTTGGACAAATATTTTGCACCTCTTGTCAGTTATAATTATTCAGAAATTTTTTTTTTTTAAATATGTTTTATTAAAAACAATAAACATTTTCTGTCTGTTATGCTTTCACACATATGATTGTTATGTGTGAATAAATTGTCACAAATTCATGTTGCACAATCACAAGCTTTTGCCTCATATGAGTCATCCTCAGGGAATGTGAGTGAGGAAAGAAAATAGAGTGTGTTTTATGAATTTGATTGTATCATTATTTTTGGTGTCATTATTTTTGGTGTCATTATTTTTTGAAAACTAAATTAAATGCACGTTAATACAACAAGTGGCCAATGGGGAATAGTAAATAACATGTTTGGGATAATAGTATTTTAAGTGTATTCAAGAATGCAGTGTCTCAAACTGTAATTGATTTTATTTATGTATATTAGCTTAAATTAGATGTAAATGGATTCTATAATCTTTAATCTTTCTTGCAATTAAATTTATAAAGTATTTTAGTATTATTAGAAAGGAACTAACAAATATTGTTGCAATTTTTGTGCTGCTTGTTGATATATATACTACTTGAAATTTTATCTTTAGTGGGTACCCATATTTGAACTAGATACTCCATTTTCATTTTAAACTGTGTGTATTACATTTATTGGCCTGGCTGCATACATAAAAAATCTTAAAGAAAATCTTCTGTCTAGCAGGGTTCAAACCTGTGCCCCCACCCCCACAATTTTTAGGAAAAACCACCATTTGATCCAGTGTACTTTAGACTGTTCAGCCACAGACAGTGAACAGCCAAGCAAGCTTCTATTTTCTCTTTTAAGGAAAGCATATTTTCTCATTCATATTTTTCTTCTTCTTTTTTTTTTAACCATATCTACTCTGTATTGTATTGTACTGTTGTAGCCAATATGTAAACAAAGCAATTTCTAAAGAATTAAAGGATTTATTTTTAATCCAACATTTTATTTTATATATATATATATATATATATATATATATATATATATATATATATATATATATATATATATATATATAAACACACTTTGAAAGGTGTAAGTGTAAACTAAAGTAACATTTAATATTAAATAAAATAACATTAAACCTGCATACAGATACCTTGTGATGGACATATTACATTCCACACAACCAGTGGAAACAACACAAGCATTGCTACAGGCATAAACAATAACACCAGTATATATGTGATATCTACACAACCATTGTAAACAACAAGTAATAATTTCACTAACTTGATTAAGCTAAATAAATAGCAAAATTATATTAAATTCATAAAGATTTCCTATTTGTTTCTTATTCAGTTATATATATATATATATATTATGATATACTCTTGTTAAAATTGCTTACAGCCACTTCATTTTTAAACACTGATTCCTGTACAATCACCAAAGTTAAGCAATGTCAGTATCTAGATGGTGACCACTTGGGAATACTAGGTGCTGTAAGTTTGGATGCACACATGGTATAATGTATGATGGCTGGGAATTGTTAATTAGAGAGCCAAGTTTGCATTCCAATTGGGTTTTTTATATTCACTTACATGCATGAAATGTATGAATCCATCTCTTCTCTCCCAGCTATAGGTTAATTAATAAGACTTGTATTACTAAAAATCATTATTATCTCCTCCCCCAAAATATTTTCTGGCTTTAAAAAAGCTGAAAAGGGTTGATAAGCCATAGACAATGAATCCATCAATCAAAGTACATCTCCTCCTGTTTCACTCTACATCAAAACCTGTTGTCTGGATGTGAATGCTAAGAAAGCAAAACTGAAAATAAAAAAGTTACACTCTGTGCAAGGGCTCTGAGCATCACATCTTAGCTCATGAAACAAATTCCCTCAAATATAAAAAGAGCCAATCACACACATTGCCATTAAAGCAAAAGAGATGACAAAAAGCACTGAGTCATGATTGACCCTATCTGTTTATAAGAATGCTGATGACACTGTCAGCAGTAATGGTAAATGGGCAAGTTTTCAATGTCAGCATCAGTAACCTTAATCAACCAACCCAATACACTGCAAAACAACTCCAGGCTCTATTGACTCTCCCCAACCTTCAAGTCACTTACCTCACCCACAAAGAGTCATTCTACCTTGATGTTTTATATCAGCAGTACAAAGAATTTTATCTTAACATTTCTTCACACCTCAACGGAAGTACTCATTGTTTTATTTGTTCTTGTGCTACCATACACATATTTAATATATATATATATATATATATATATATATATATATATATATATATATATATATAGTGAGTGGGAGAGACAGTATAGACATAGGAATGAACACTGCATAATAAATGCCTCTTTTACACTTCAATGATATCTTCAGACTTGATTGTTCAGTCTTATGTTCCCACTATGTCTATAAATGTTCTATCTTTGATATTGACCACTGTTCTACTATAAATATAGTAAGTTTTAAAAAATATGTGTGTTTGTGTGTGTATGTGTATGTGTAACAGTAAGCACATAAACAAAACTTTCTGATATACAGTGTGATGAAAATTGTTAGAAAAAATATCTATTGTGTCTGTTGGGAAAGCCTACCAGTGTTTTTCAGTCAATTAGTATCGATTCAACTTAATTACATCAAGAAAATTGACTTGTTTCCACCATGTTACTTCTAAGCTGTGAATGCTACAAATTCACTAAACTTTTTCCAATTGAACAATGTTTGAAAAGATTTCTCTCTCTACTGATCAATAAACCCTTTCTAAATTACTAACAGTTTCAGTCCAATTAAACCTCAATCAAGCAACAGTCAAGCCTTTTGATTACAAAGCAATGAATTATTTTACTACATATGATTACTTCCATTTTTGTAGATTCACTGACTATAAACAAACACACAGTAATAAAGTATCCAAAATAGGATTCTAACCAAAATGTTTTTGTGCTTGGATCTTGCAAGCAACTTAGCATAGAGCAAAATGAAGTAATGAATATTATTTATTTGTTTTTCTTCTTTGAACATCTTTTTATCATTTATTTTAATAGCAATATCTACATTCCTTTATTCAGGGCAAGTTCAAGTGTTTTATGCCCTGCCCCCAATATATGATACCCGCACAATTCTACCACATCTCAATTTTCATAAGGTAGTATTCATATAGATACAAATTTTATTATGTACAATTATGTACAATTATGGATCATATGCAATTCAACTAGAAAAATTGAAAATAAATACAATATATCTAAATACAAATTAGAAACATCTTAAAATAAATCAACAATGTTTTGTAGTAATTTTTAACATCAAATTCAGATTTTCTTGTTAAAATGTTGAAGAATTTTAACATATTCAATATTATGGATAAAAAATAATGAATTTTATGCAGGGTGCACTTGGTAAATTGTTGCCATTTTATATTTTTAATTTTGTGAATGGGCATTGTTTGTTTTAAGTTGTGTTAACTCCACAGTATAGTAGGGTCAGTTGAGCACAATCTATGAGAAAAAGAGCACCATGATGCAATTCACTCTGCCAAAAATTTGGAAACAGCATGCTGTACTGTTTGGTATACATTCTGGAAGCTCCAATATGAACATATCAGAGTGTTTGGGTGTCAATCTGAGGACGGTGCAGAAGATTTAGAAAGAGTTGACTGAGTGGGATGGTGATTATGAAGGTACAGCAACTCAGAAAACTTACTCTGATTGTTATAATAAGAAATGAAATTCCAAATTTGTTGGTGAGGGCTTCAGATTCAACACAAAGGCCTACATCAAGTGGTTTGAGGAGGTAGTGCAGCCCTAGCTCAAGAGGGTGGCTGCTGGAAGACACTATGTCTGGCAAAAGGAATCTGCACTAGGTGTATGGCTGTCAGACAATTTCTGCAACCACATCACCCCTTACATCTGACCACCTAAATTGCCAAACTGTAGCCCCCTTGATTATTGTGTGTGGGACACAGTTGAACAAGAGACCAACAAAACTCCTTGTAACACCAAAGATGAACTGAAGGCAAGGATTATAGCATCATTCACCAAATTAAACAAGGAGACAGTCCAAAATGGATACAGGAGATTCCAAAGTCATCTGGATGCCATGTTTGAAGCCAATGGTGATTTTATTGAATAAATTTACTCTTTAGTATTTCAAGGTATTTTTGTGTAATTTTGGTAAATATATCTGTTAAAATGAGATCTCAGTGTTATTTTCATTTTTGTGTAATTTAGATGACAATTTATCCATCGCATGTTTTTTGAGACTTAGTATGAGTGAAAAAAAATTCACAGATTTGGACAAAAAACAAAAAGAACCCAGATTGATGTCAAAATCCACCAAAAAATTTCCTCCTTTAATCATCAGTTGTGCTTATATATAAATGTCGGTAGCAAAAAGGAAATGTTGGTCAGATAGTGAGGGTTACAAAGCACTGTCTGGGGCCCCCAATCAGGCTCCCGCTGGTCAGGGGCCCGGTGGTACTATCTTACCTTTATTGACCATGCTCAATCAGAATATTCTTTTTTTACAAGTACAGTTTCTATTGCATTTCTTGTACAATTTTTACTTATTTTCACTGCAAGAGTTAGCTAATGTCAGTTTTGTAAAGTTTCTCTTTGTTCTTTTTCTCCTCCATTCTTTTTCAGTTATTTTTTTTTCTGAAAACAATAGAATAAATCCTTATTTGCTTGAATTAAATATTAAGGTGTTTGGAAAGAAATTATGATTTCACCATTGTGATTTATGGCTCAATCAACCAAGGTTGTATGGTAGGAAATAGCTTCTAGAATTAGTTTAACATTTTTCTTGTTTGACAGTGTGTCCTTTATAATGCATTTATAATGCATTCTGGGAAATTTAATTATGAAAAATTGCAACGAGGGAGGGAATTTGGGTTTCTCAAGAGCTTTTGCTGGAGAATGGAACACAACATTCCACCACCACCATCAGCAGCAGCAGTCTTTTAAACAGGAATGCTAAACTTTCATTTTTGAATCACATTGTCTCAAGGGATGAAAAATGAGTTTTGCATGTCAACAGAAAATGAAAAAGACATTGGTTATCACAAAATGTGAAATCATTCTCATCAGCATAAACAGGACTCAATCCATGGAAGTTCTTGCCTTGTGCCTGGTGGAATAGGAAATGTGTCGTCCATTATAAGCTACTGAAATATTAAAGGATCATCACTGCAAATATTTATGGCCTTGCAACTTGATCGAGTAAACAAAGCATTACATTGATAGAATCCTGATATTTGTTAAATAAATAAAGTGTTATTCTCCAGCATGAGAATAGAATCATATGATTGTAAGGATGGTAGGTTATTCCACATCCTCCATACTCGTCACATTGAGCATCTACAGATTTCATAAAGGGCAGAATATTCACAAATAAGTTGAAAAACACATTTCTTCAAACATGGAATTAAAAATGTGTCTTCCAGTTGGGCTGCAATCATTGAAAATGAAGATGCTTACATTTTTCAATAAATAAAGGTAAAATAATTTTAACTTACATTTGTTTTTATATCCCTTCTTGTGAAACATAATCACTTTTTGAACACCCTATTAGATATTGACATTCATGTAAAACTTTTATATTGAGCTTACTCTTGACAAAATTATTATCCATACACATGTAAATTACATCCCCAATTCTAGATCCAGTAAGTCCTTTAGATTATATACCAATCATAGTTTAGAAAATATATTATATTTACCCATGGCTGAGGGAAGGAATTTAAATTGAGTTATTCTCCCTGTAGATTGGTCGCCAATCAAGGCTGGATTGATTTGTTTTTTACAGCTTATCAATCTTTTGCATGTTATTTAAGGCTAAAAAGTATTATAAGAATTTTTGGGGAAGATAATAATGATTTTCTGATACAAGTCCTACTAATTAACGCATAGCTGGGGGGAGAAGAGGTGGATTCATATTTTTCCTAAGGTTATTTGTACTTAAGTGAATATAATGAACCTAACTGGAATGGGAACTCAACTCTCAATTTTCAATTCTGAACTATTATCCATTACACCACCCATATATCCAAGCTTCCAGCACCTGGTATTCCCAAGTGTTCACTCATCTAGATACTGACCAGGCTTGACATTGCTTAACTTTGTCAATCATACTGGTGTTTTAACAAATCAAGGCAAGTGACTTCTGTCTGTTCTTCTATTTTACTCATCTGGGGAGAAGAAGAGATTGTTTCAAGACTTTTCCAAGGCTACTATTCACTAGAAGTGAACACAGATTGTAAATAATCTCAGTAGGGATTTGATCTTGGCTTGCCAATTCCATTTTCTGTACTGTTAACCATTAGGCCATTCATGCAGATATAATTAAATACTTCAGAGTCTGTCTATATTTCTGAGATGAGGTATTATGTAGATTATTTACAGTTCGGCATTCCAACCATCTGAAGAACGCCGGAGCGTACAACGGCCGAAACGTTGTGATAAATATGGCGACAAAGATGAGGACAATAGTCCGAATAATGTAAATAATTAAATACTTTTTGAAAATCTGAGAACTTTCATCATCATTATTATATATATTATTTTATAATTCTGATTGTCCCTCCATCATTTAGCACGAACGTTACACCATGCCAATACCTCATAAATAATGGACTATTTTGTTTTGATCTGAAAAGACATATCAGAGACACTACTTGGTTTCAGGGATAAAATGAAAGAAAGACAGGAAGATAGAAGTGTTTAACATCTGACAACTTTAACCATTTCACTGAAACAATTTCAAATCTTTTCGTTTGTAACCCCTTACTTCTTAAAATAGAGGAACATTCATATTTATGATTGTCATTGCAATATCTTGTAAGTTGTGAAGTTATAATAATTAATGGTGTGATAGGGGAATTTCTATGGAAACTTTATTGTTGTAGAACTCATAAGCTTATTCAATCATTAACTTAAGAATTAAGATTCATCAGAATATCAAAATAAGAAAACCGGGCATTTTTCATCAGTCTCTCTAGTGTATCTTAATTCTTTAATTGAAATGACCATTATGTCCTGTCAATACCTCATCAATAATGGACTATTCTGTTTTGATCATGTGGAAAGACAGAAAAGACATATCAGACATGCTACTTGGAGAAAATAATAGAAAGAAAGAAATGGAAAAACTTGTTTCAAATTTTTTCCTTTGTACCTCCTTACTTCTTAAAATAATGACTAGCATTTATATTTATGATTGATATTCCTGTATGTTGTTAAGCTCAAATATTTAAAGATGTCATAGGTGAATTTCTATGGATATTTTATTGTCTTAGAACTCACCATGAGCTTTTTCAATCATAAACTTAAGAATTATGATTCATCAGAAAATCCAAATAGGAAACAAAATTTTTACCATTATTTCTAGTTTAGGTGAATATTCTCACCTTTAAAACAGAAGTTCCAGGGTAATATATCATATCCTACCAATATTAAGATTAATAAATTAACTGTTCTATAAATGTGAAATTTAACACGCTTTGGTTGTAGCAATAAGATGCTTCAAAATGTGTTTGAATATCTGAGATGAGGATTTTTCATTCTCTGATTTATTCAAACTCTTGTTCTCATTTTGGTTGTCATAGTTGCAACATTTCAGCTGTTCTACCCTCCAGCATCCTTCAGGTGCATCTTGTATTTGGTAATGTATTTAGAATTTCAAGCCAAATGATTTATTCAAGAAACCAAAATGAGAATAACAGTTTGAATATATGAATGTATAATAAAACTTTAAAATTAGAATATTTTTAGAATATTTTAGTATTTTAAAATTCATCGTCCAGTTCAGATTGCTTCCCAGTCTTTTGAACAGGAGTAGAGGTTTATCTCTCACTTCCTGTTTAGGATTAGGTTTCTGATTCCTTCTAAAGTCATTTCCTTCTTGTTCACTTCCAGTGGCCCTCTGAATCTTGGTGACATTATCACCTTGTTTGAGGCGGTGCCTTTTACTCTGTAACCCTCTACCTCAAGTGGCTCTTGGGCTTTGTATAGGGTGAACATCATTGTTAAAAAAAAGTCAAAATGTGGTCTTTCTGCACTTTTCTTTATACAAAATTTATTTATCCAATTTCAATACAAATGTCTCTACCAACATGCAAAATTTTGAAAACAAAACTGGGTCTTGTGCTTTACTAACATGTACACAAACATTCAGAAATAGCCGTTAATATATTGGTTTATAAATGTCAGGCTTTTAGGTAAGTCACTATTCACATTTGCACTTTTCTGCCTATTGACTATATGAACAATTAGATCTTTTGCCAGCAAATGGAGACTCTTTTGGAAAAGTTTAAAAAATCAACTTAAAATTGTTCTTGGGGTTCTATCAAGTTGTAGACATTCTTTTTATTTATTTTTTTATTCATTATTTTTTTTGCTATCTTGAATCACAGCTTTATACATAAAAAAGAATTTATTGTAGTTTCTGACATTATAGCTTAGTGCCTTGTAGCAGACAAAATATCCACAATAAATGTTGTGGTTTATGTTTTACGAGCATAGTACCCATCAAAACCTACATGATTATTTACATATGAATCAGCATTTCTGCCTACAGTCTGTGAACTTTGCCTTCAATGAAAATGTTTCTTGTCAGCCCTTTACCTAAGATCAGAGTGTTAGTGTATCCATGCATTACCCTCAGGTACATGCCACTCTCTCACATCATCATCATCATCATCATCATCATCATCATCATCCTCCTCCTCCTCCTCCTTCTTCTTCTTCTTCTTCTTCTTCTTCTCATAAGGTTGAAACCAAGGTAACAGACTCAACTGATCTCCTGATTTTTAAAGTATATATATATATATATATATATATATATATATACACACACACACCAGGTATCTGTATTCAGCCCTTCAAAAAGTGTGGTTGGTTCTGCCCAAAACCTTCACCACTATAATCAAATCATATATGCTGGTGTCTAGTTTGTTGGTTCCTGGAAACTGAAGCTGCTTGACTCTTATATGTCAAATACAATGGGAGAGTCCACCATATATATATATATGATTCCATCAATAAAAATATTATTTAGTCTAAAAAAAATCCTTTTGAAGGACAAAATGCATGACAGAATATTTTCATTTTGACATTCAGTGACTCACTATCAGTCTGATAATGTATAGCTTTTATTCAACATTCTATTATATTAGTACTTAACCAGGGAATCTCATGGTTCATGCCTTTTTTCAAGGGCATGAGCATCAAATAAATTCTTGTGAACATTACTAATTCCAAATTCTCAGCTATGGCCACTTCTTCTTTAAGACTAAATTCTTCCTGAAAATTAAGCAACTTTCCTTCCTTCTCACTACCAACTAAGGGGGTACACTAAAAATTCCAGGTGATATAAATCAAAAGACAAATATTTATTTTGAGTCAAAGTCAATAGAACTCTTTCTTAATGTAATAAGTTCATTATTACTTATATATTCTATAAAATTACTTATTATTACTTATATTTATTACTTATATATTCATGTTCAAATCTGGAGACAAAAAGCAAGTCATTTACCTAACAAATCTGTCTAAAAGGATAGCAGAAAATAATGTAAAAAAAGATTTGTGGATCTGAAGAGATAGAACACATAAAAGAAGAATGTCTTTTTGTTAATTCATATGAGAAAAAAAAAGTCAGGTCTATAAATTGAGTTACCCTATGATAAATTGGGTACCCTATGATAAATTGGGTACCCTATGATAAACATAGTTGTCAGATCATTGATGATTTTTCAGCAGTGCTTTAATTTTAAATAAAATATTTGTGAGCTTTTGTGATATTTTATCATCAAAAGATGTTTGCAATTAATTCAACTTTCATTTATTTCAAAATTGTTTTTCCTGAAAGCAATTAAAAATAATATTAAAATTAAGAATCTTTTCAGATAGATAAAAGGAAATTGGTTTAGCATTGATCATTATTCTACAAATACTTGTGATTAATTACTGTGTCCCACAATTAAAAAGGCTCTCTTTACTAATTGTGCAAATGCATGTGTATACATATATATGTAAATAATTAAAAAGTTTGTTGGTTTGCTTTTCATGTCTAATATATATACACATATATACAGATGAATTTGCAGTGTGTGAATTACTCTTTCAAGTAGTTTGTAATACATTATTTATCATCTCTTAGTTGCAGCTCTCTTTTTGGGCAGAGTGTGCTAAGGGGCGTTCCATCAAAGGACAGAGTCACAAATGAGGAAAATTATACTGAGAGGTGCCCAGCTCTGGGGAACAGCTGCCTGAGGCTGTGCCCTCTCATTGCACCAGAGAGAAGGATCAGTGCTTGCATCGAGGCCAGCACAAGGGGCTCGGGTAATTTTTGTTCCTAGGTTGGGTGTACGTGCTCAGGTTCCCAACATTGAACCAACTTTGTATCACAACCTGACCTCATAGGGGGTTAGATAAATATGAAAAAAACATACACAGATAAAAAATTATTCTCAGTATATATATATATATATATATATCAAATAGAATATAATACTTCTTCAAATAATCCTAAACATATTAATCTCTTATATCACAATCAAATACATCCCAATTATAAACAGGATGAAAATATCCTAAAAACATAATAAATACTAATATATCCACCACAGATCCTAATAAAAAATAAAATTAATTATATACTATACTAAATTCAATATATACAATTTAATTATTTGTAATGACTCCTCTCCATCAATTAATGTGTTGCAGAAAACCAATATTATATATAAATTTAAATGTCCCTTGGGAGATTGTATCTCCAACAGAAAAAGTAATATTTATGTTGGTCACACTACAACTACATTGTCTCAGAGGTTGAGTTTTTATTTGAATGATGCGTCTAACATTTCTAAACATTTACAACAGCATGCCTGTCCATATTCACACTTTAGAAAAATTCTTGTTGAAAATAAATCTATACTTTTATATGTAACTAATAAGCATAAACTATAAAATTCTTGAAGAATTAAAAAATTGAAGCCAACCCTTAATAAAATTAATCATGAATACTGCACAAATGTTTTAAAATGTTTACAGTAGATAGTTTAAAAATATCTAGGTTCTAACTAATAGCTCTAAATATTTTTTAAAAAAATAAATAAACATCTTAATAACTTATTTACCTCCCTTAACATTACTACTCAAGTATGCTAACATCTTAAAATTTAAAAATCATACAGTACATAAGTTTAGCATTTTTCACTTCAAAAATAAAAAAATAATTTTCAGATAAACACTACAAATTTGTCTTAGATAAAACAAGACTCTGATGATGACATTTTGCTAATGTGAAAGTACTAGGAATAAATGAATATGCATCAATATGGTAACTGTGTTGTAATTAATACTATTCCAGTGATCCCATCTTTCGCTGAGGATAGTTTGCCCTGCCTGCAAGGAGTTCCATGATTTATCAATTTAATTGTTGGCGTGAGGATGACTATGTGGGGGTGAACCAAATTGCTGTTGGAGACCAAGACTGGACAACATATGCCTTCCTATATGCGACAGGATAGAGCTAGTAAGAATAATCATTTAACTCAGTTAGTTTGTGAGCCAGCAATTAGACTTCATTTGATTAACAACCCGGGTTGCACTTTTGAATATATTGACGGAGTGTTCAGGGTGCTGAACAATGCTTGGTTGGTTAAACATTTATAGTTTTAGAAGGTGTTTACACCAAGCTACATTGACTGACTTTGTTCTTGTAGAAGGAGAACTTTCTTCATTCTCTGTGTTTCAAGGGTGGATCATGAGTATTTTTTTTGTTTTATGCTCACTAGGAGCTTATTTATACCAATTTGTTTGGTTTTAGTAATAAATTGATTATTGTTGTTCCAACGAATCTTTCTGAAGAAGTGTTGATTAAAATGCATTCTGTCAATTTGCAAGCCAGATATAAATTCTGTGGTACAAAAATTTTATATATTATATATATATATATATATATATATATATATATATATATATATGGGTAGCAATCATTCTTTCAAATATATTTAGGTAGCAACCTTTCTTTCAAATATGTTTTGTTAAATATGACAACAAGGAAATTTGATGAATTTTTTATTTCATTTTGACTAAGATTCTTATATTTTTTCCATTTGGTAGAAGAAAAGGGAATTTAAAAATTGTCAATGTGTCTATTGTCTCAAGCACTTTTGGCCACATTTTTAGCCATTTTCAAGGAGTTTTTTGTTGAGTGTTGCTAATTTCTTTTCATTGATGTCTGCTTGATATGTTGCTGTGTGAGGCCTAAAAAGTAGTAGTGTTTATTCCAAGCTACACAAAAGGAATGTGGCTGGAATTTGAGTTGGCATCTTCCTATTTTTTAAAAACAATTTTTTTAAACATTATTTCAATTGCTAAATAAGGTGAGATTAATACTGGATGCCAGATGTTTTATGAAGAGGACTTCTCTAACAGGATTTATGAAGGATGATTGTATTATCTGCCAGATATTTCCTTATGGGTACATTGTGGGTGACTAAAGGCCTTTTTTATGACACTTTGGTCAGATAAATAACACATGAGACATCTGCTTATTTAGCAATGGGAATAATGTGTTGAAAGTCTTTTTTAAAATAGAAAGATGCCAACTTGAAGTCAAGCCACATTCTTTTCACATGGAATCAGAATAAACACTTCCACTATATAGGCATCATGCAACTACACCTTAAACAGATAACCATGAAAAGAAATTAACACTCAGCAATATATATATATATATATATATATATATATATATATATATTTTTTTTTCACGTTTGAATGCATTCTTCAGACACATAGCCTGAAGGTTGCATTCAAGTATGAAACTGATTGTCACCACTTGGTGTTGACCTCATAGTCCACTTTTATATTTACACTCACTCTATACCTGATATTGTGCACTTTTACCCATAAATATAACATACCTTATAACTTTTTACCCATAAATATAACATTCCATAATGTCTTATAACTATATTTTTATCATATATATATATATATATATATATATATCATATATATATATATATATATGTATGTATAATTATAATATTTTTGATTATATGAGATTATAATAAAAACATTTTACATCGCTGCACAAAAACTTTCATGTTTCAATACTATGATTGTCCTTCCTCAAGCGATGGTTGGTAACTGGTGATAATAATTTTTAGGGAAATTTAAAAACAAAATGTTACTGCTTTTCTGAAAGTTAAAGGAGGTGGTATAAGGTCAGAATTAAAAATATACTTGTGGGTATGTCTCTGTTAACCAATTGAAAGTCAGATCTACATTAAATAGAAAAATAAGGTCAGAGGGTGGAGGCAGGTGAGTTATTTTTTCATGTCACGATAAACCAGCACTTAGGCATGTCATCATTGATGATTGTGGAGAATATGACAACCACAAATGTGTCACGGATGTAGCCAAATATGACATTCTATTTGTTGAAGTGGTGGTGAAGAGCTTAACCAGACATAGAGTTATCAGAAACAAATTTAAAAAAAAACTCATACATGCACACAGTTATCTTTAAATGATTTACACACACACACAAACATATATATAAATATATACATAAACACACAAACCTATCTTTAAATGATTTTGTATATCTTACTTATTATAAAACGCAGATGTGTGTGTGTGTGTGTGTGTGTGTGTGTGTGTGTGTGTGTGTGTGTGTGTGTGTGTGTTTATATATTGGATCGGATTTCTTACATTTTTTGACCGATTTCAACAAAACTTCACAGGACTATGTAAAATTACCTTACAGTGGTTCTGACAGCGCCAAAAATTGGAAAAACACAATTGCTTTTGCACAAAATCAATTTGAAAACACAATAAAACACGATTCTGTCACCAGAATGAAAGGGGGATAACTCATATCGAGTTATACTTATTACAAAATCCAGGTTGTTTGGGTGCGTGTGTGTGTGTGTCTTCCTTTATATATGGGATTGGATTTCCTACATTTTTCAACCGATTTCAACAAAACTTCACTTTTTGTTTTTGGCAGGTAGTGTTTCTTATTGTCTTGCACACTTTTTTCTTTATTTTTACATTCAGAATGCTTTAAAAATTCCATTTTTTTTTATTTTTTTTTTTTTTTTTAAGCATTTCACCCCAAGCAAGACAATTGTTTATAATAAAATTCTATTCAATCGGTAGACTCATAACAATTGAAAACAATATTTTTGTTTGAGTTTGGGTTTGACCAATTCGTAAAAAAAAAAAAACTAATTAAGACATGCGTGTCCATCAACCTCAAACAATAATCTTTGTCAATTTTATTTTTCAGTCTTTATGATGGTTGATACTTGATCTATCTCTTACTGTTACATCCCTGGGCAATGCCGGGCTCTACTGCTAGTATATATATATATATATATATATATATATATATATATATATATATATAATTTTACTTGCATGCATATATACATAAACTTATTTTTAAATACTTTAACACATACAGAAAATTAGAGCTTTATATATAATATAGATAGATAGATACATACATACACTCCTTAATTGCTTGAGAAAATAACTTTTGATTGAATCAAAAGTGTGAAACTAAATGATATATAATAAGGTAGATTTTATATTTTTTATCAAAATCATTTAATGTTTTTTATGTAGTGAATCTTCTATTAAGAATCAATTTGTCTGTTAATTGTTCTTTTGAAATCCAAAGAACACTAACAAAAGATTTACCCATTCCTTCCCCATCTTCCCTTGCTAAAAGGTTAAAACATATTTAGACAAATTGAAAATCAAATCAATAAAGCAGTGGCCATCAAGCATATTTGCTACAGTTAGGCACAATGTTGCTCTTAATTAAGAGGACAATACAAAGAATCAATGTATTTATCTTCATATGGAATCCAATTTTATTTTTTTATATTCCTTCCCTTTCCCTGGAAAACTTAGCACCAATAAAGTATGGATCACTTTTAAATGTTTTCAATTAAAATTTAAGTGTAGCATTAAAAAGGGTTGAAATATATAAATTATTATCTCTTCAAATATGACAACTACAAAATAGTCTGTTTTATTTTAATTAAAAAATTAAAAATATATTTCTCACATAAAATTTCATTTTCAAATAGAAACCAAAAGACATAAAAATATTCTTTGCTGTTAGAACTTTGAGATAATTATGAAGAAGTCCCAGGAGGACTACTCAATGTTGCCCAGAATTTTATCTAAATAATGTGAGATCAACTTTTGATGTAAGATTTTTTAAAAGAAATCTAAAGACATGTGAAAATAAATTATTTACTGCTATAATTTAGGGAGAATTATTAAAAGGCATTTTAAAATTATTGAGCAAAATTTTACATATTGGAAATTCTTAATGTTAAAAGTATTTTAGAGAAATCTTTTAAAAATACCTCCTTATAAAGGGTGTTTCATTAAGACGAATCACAGTCAGCAGTAAATAAATCAGTGTTATTGGTGGATTATGTTATTTAAGTCATGGCAATTATGTGAGAAAAATAATATTGCCCAAATGTACACCAAATCTAAAAGTAAAAGAAAAACTCATTATATGCTTAAACTTAATTCACATTAGAATCGGTCCAAATTATTGAAACATCCTTTATTTTACATAATTAGAACAATTTTAACAAATGAAATTTGAAAGAATTGTGCAATTTCTTTCTTTGCTTTTATTTATTCAAATTTAGCATCTAAAAAACATTTCTAAATAAGCCATTAGAAAGTTAGTCAAGTGTCATACATGATACATGCGCAGATGACCATGTCTCTTACAATTCATGACTTACTTTACAGAAGATTTTCTCACATTAGGTTGCCATTTCTTTCTGCAATAAATTGGTGACCAACCAAGGCTATAGGACCTATTCTATCCTGATATTCAATCCATAGCTGGGGGGGGGGAGTAAAGATAAATTCATAATTTTCCCAAGGGTTTTTTCATGTAAGTGATTGTAATGAACCTGACTGGAATTTGAACTCAGCTCTCCGATTTCTCTTTTGAAACCATTATCCATTACACATCCTGACTATTAGAAAACAAATCCTGATTCATCAAATATAGTTTTTCTTTGTCACACCTCTCTTTTCCTAGTAAAGCCATAAGTTTTATTCTAATCGTTTCTTTTCTCACACTTCTCACCTGTGGAATTCTTTTCTGATTTCTTGCTTCCTTGCCACTTATAATCTTCAAAAAATTAAATGTAATGTCAATCACTATCTTCTGTCATCCTGAATGCTGTTCCTTTATTGTCCTTTCTTCTCATTTCTGACTAAATTCTTTACATTGTCTTTCACTTCCTTTAACTCCCTGGTTCCTCATCGAATTATCAACTTGCTTAGGGTGAAATGATTAAAGATTAAAAAAAAACAGTTAGGAAAACTTGATCTATTTGGAAAGGATGTTAGAATAATCCAGAACTTATACTGAGAGCAAACCACCTGCATATAGATTGAGTATCTACACAAAAATAGAAAGGGGCATAAGAAAAGGATGTCTTCTCACCAGATTTGTTCAACCTCTACAGTGAGGCTATCCTAAAGAAGCTGGAAACCCTACCAGGATTTATCATTGGTGGGTGTAATCTTAACAATATAAGATATATAAATGACACTGTGTTGATGGTTGGCATGAAGAGAAAACTACAGGACCTCCTACACAGAATAAGTGAAGGGAAGCAAGAAGAAGGGTTTAACCATCAAATGTAAGAAAATAAAGAGTATGGTCATCTACAAACTATGAATTGAAAATGTCAGCATCAAACAAGTACAGAAGTTTAAATAAATGGGAAATGTTTTAACTGATGAAAAATCTGACAATGAATTCTGAGCATGTACTGGATTAGTGAAAAATGCATTCCAAAAGTTAAGCAAAGTATTAAGAAACAGAAAAATTTCATTACAAATAAAGGTAAGAGTGCTGAATTGCTATGTGATATTAATGGCAGTGATTTTTTTTACAGTAAGGTTCACCCTGTACAAGGCCTGGGGGCCACCCAAAGTAGGGGTAGTTGATATGGATAGGAGGGGAAGGTAACTGTAACTATAGACTTGAACAGGTTAAGATTGTAGTGATTGGGGAAACATCATCTTGGGAGTCAGTTATACAGAGGAGTGGTTCGTGGGAAGAAGCTTTTTGAGTGGAACTTAGAAGAAGTGGAATAGTGATTTTCCAAGCATAGCTTAGATATGGCAAAAAGCTGAAAGTAGGTGGCACCCAGTGAGTGTCGAACTCACTATTCAGTCGTATCTGTTTTAGCAAGACAAGCTTGCTAACCATTACACCACACAAGGTGCCCTGGTTTGCTACTATGTAAGTGGTATGGTGGGTCCGAGCCATGAAGGTTAGACCTGATCGAACCAAAGAGTGTAGTTTTTCTGAGTACTTTCCAGGGAAGTAATGATAGAGCAGTGAGAGACTTGCCACATTTCTCCTGTGAGAGACAGGTTGGAGGGTGGAAAATCTTCTCCAACAAGGACTTGAAGATGCTTTTGAAGATTGGAGAGGGAGGAGTGAGAAGCTCCCACCCAAATATGGCAACAGTACTCCATTTTAGGCCTTAATTGGCTTTTATAAAGGTAGAGGATAGCATGAGGAGTCAGGTACTTACTAGAGTGGTACAGGGAGCTGATTATTTTACCTGCATCTTTAGCAGTGGATTGTATATAAAAGTTCTACTTGAAGTCAGATGTGATTTTGAGGCTCAATATTCTCTCATCCATTAATTATGACAGGGATAATTCAGGGTCAGAAAATTTCCCCAAACATAAAGAGAAAACTGGAGCCAATGAAAATATGGTTCTACAGAAGGATGCTGAGAATTCCATGGATGAAGCACATAATCAAAAAAAATTTTTAAGAAAAATGGAAACAGAAAAGTATGTATAATTGGAAAGTGATAGCTGCAATTTCTTTTACACATAATGAGGAAGGAGGGTTTAAAAAATTTGACAGTCACAAGGTATACTGAGAGCAAGGGGGACAGAGAAAGGCTGATGAGTTTCTGCACATGGATGGCAAAATGATGGAAAGGTTTGGTAAAGAGACAAATGTTGCTAAGGGCTAAAAGGAATAAGAGGTTTTGGCAAGCCTTGATACACCACGTTCTGAAAAGAGACAGCATGTAGAAGATGTTTATCAAGAAGATAATTTCCAATTTAGCATCTCTTATATTGGTTAATTATATATTTGAAATAATTTAACATATTTTCTGCTATGTATTCATTTGCAATGACAAAAATAATTTAGCTTGATTCCAATATAACTATTGCTTCTACCAAAGTTGAGAAGTGTACATTCTAAAATCAATGATCATAGCAAATGAAAAGGAAGAGCAAATAATTTCAATAGTTTTTTTGCTTTTTTTGCAGTGATGGCTTTATTCATTAGATGTACATTAAAATAATGTTTTTCTTTTTGATAATAGTTTTGTGTGATTCCGATATACTTCTTGTAAAATAAAAAAAAGATGTATCAAATTTCTGATCTGTCTATTTAGTACTTTTGCTGCCTATACAATTTGACATATACATTGTATATACATACACATATGCATATAGAGAGAGTTTTCTTTATTAAAAACTCACAAAAAAGCTGCTAAATATTATAGATTTGGTGTAAAGTCACTTTATTTGTAAAATTTTGTATTGTAATTCTTTGCAAATAAATGAGGGTGTGATTACTCTGTAATTAACCAAACTAACAACATTTCTAATTTAAAGTTAGCCTTACTTGTTTTACTAATTCTTAATCAAAAGGAGTTTAGGGTCAAATGATTTTTAAACATACAAGCTTACAATTTAGAAAACTTACCTTCCTAATAAGATGTGGAAATATTCATGATCGAAAAAGAAACAAAATTAATATTTTTGCATAAAATAATAACACTCCTGAAATAATGATATATTTATCTTGTAAAAGAAATTTCTATTTTATTTTTATAAAATAATGATATCATTATTTTGTGGATATTATCATTTTATATAGTAATTAGTAATCTTTTATTTTTTTAATGTTCAGCTTTTGTAACAAGCACCAAAAAACATACAATAAATGTATGATTACTAATAGAGGGAAGCATAGATGAGAACCCTACATGATCATTATCAAGTTCAAAATTGAACTGGAAAATTGCTTTCAAGTTAGAGAATTTTTATAGTATTGCCCTAACAAAGATCTTGCTATGGTGTGCCCTTTTTGCTGTATTGCAGTAACAAGCACACCCCAACACAGTAATTAATAAGATTATTATAATGTAAAATGTGTGATATCTTTGTCTACTTAAAATTACCAAAGAAAGCAATTAACTTCCAGATGCTGTTTGTTAACAAACTTATACGTTAACAATTCATATTATTTTACATTACCTATTAACAGATTTTCTTAAGAGAATCCCAATGTAACTGAACTGCAAGTATTTTCTTTTGAAATTGGTTCCTTCATGCTAAATTAAATAGCAAATACCTTTTTCAATTTTTGTAAACCAGATTAGGATATGACAAAAAAGCTTGTTATATTTACTTGGAAAATTACTGAATAAGACTATATAATTTTCATTTATGACACTATAAAGAAAGAATATACACAATAAAAGCATCAATACACACACTACTATACTAGCTAACCTAGGTGCTCTTAGGATTTATAAATGAATCATCCCCTACAGGATTAAAACTCAGTTCCAGCATCATAGCAGACTTAGAATTCAGTGTTGTCTTTCTTCTACATTGGTTGCCAACCAAAGCAAGAGAATTCAGTCTGCCCTGCTATTTATCTCATAGGGGGAAGAAGAAATGGATACATGCCTTTTGCAATGGTATTTATGCAAAAGTGAATGCAACAAAGGTTAAGGGAATCTACTTTTTATGAATGAAACTCCTCCGAGTTCTGAGCCATTTAATCTGGTCAAATGACCTTACAAGTGAAAGTCGTGCATCCAAGTATGTATATTCATTGATTGGCACCAAAAGACACAACCCTACATGGCAGATTGGTGGCTTGCATGGTGTGAAAATGATTTAAAAAAATAAAAAACTACTTTCCAATCATACACTATACACATAGTTTTAATATACTCCTATTAAAGGTTAAACTTCAGCACCATCAATAATAATTGTAATATAATGTAGTATTTGCTGACTAAATGAACATTGGTTTCCTCTGATATATTCTCTGACAGATTTTATTGGTTGAAATGTTCTGAAGTTTTTCTGTCTATCTTCTTATTTCCTGTTCTATAAAACACAACCAGGAAATGTGAAACTCTGACAATTTATTGTTTTATTCGACTTAATTTTAGTTTTGTTTTAATTTGCCAAATACATTAACAGTTTATTGAAGCTATAGTACCATACAAAATGATATAAATCTCAATTCATCTTTAATGCGAACTTTCTTCCATGTATTTTTTTATATTAAATAATTATGTTTGGTTTTATTTACATTCCAACATTTTTATTTTTGTATGTATGAGAATTCTGTGTTTGTTTTACTCTATTTGTTCCAAAATTCTCTTTCATTTTTTTTTATTAACACTGAGATATAACATAAAATTTTCTATACACTGTCATCTACATTGATCAGACCACCACTTTTCTTTTCATGAATTGGTAAATTAGTCTTTGTGTGTGTGTGTGTGTGTGTGTGTACATACATACATATATATATATATATATATGTGTGTAGCGAAAAAAAACATATATATATGTAGCGAAAAAACATATTTTAAATAAGTTAATTTATAATATATATATATATATATATATATATATATATATATATATATATATATATATATATATATATATATGTTATAAATTAACTTATTTAAAATGTTTTTTCGCTTACACAGTAATCTTTTATGTTTCAGTTAATTTATAATATTAATGCTCTGTAAATTTACATTGAGCACTATTTTGTAAAAATAAAAATATCAATAAGAACACTGGATTATATATCTTACCTTTTCTTTCTTTTTTTATTTACCTGTATATATATAAAATATATATAAAAATATATATATATATATATATATAATTATATTCGCTCTACTCTGTATTGAGCGCTCTTTTTAAGAATAGTAATTGTTGGTTATTGAATTTATTCCATATACAGCAATGATATACTTGATATATATATATATATATATATATATATATATATATATATATATATATATATATATATATATATATATAATATCATTCATAAGCAGTACTGTTTCGCTTTCTATCACAGATCCTCAGTGTGACTATATATATTTATTTATTTATTCAAATTTATAACATATGCATGTTATAAAATCCCTAAAAAAGTTACAATTTTTGTTGAATGGAAAATAAACAGTTTTAAGAGTTCAAAAGCCAACCAAAGCCCCTAAGTTGTTATGGATGTAAATAGAAAGATACATAATAATAAGAATATTGGCTAGAAATATGAAAGCAATCACACTACCACCTTTAAACAAACATCATAAAGAGAAAAGCATAATTTAAATTAAGGACATGAAAACTGATTTCTCAGTAGTAATTTCTAGTGATGAATGTAGAGCTATATTAGACAGACCTGATAGTATGTCTAGTGATTCAGTCAATGGAAACAACTTAAAAGACAGTAATGAAGTGTTGATGATGGCATCAAGGTAAATGAAGAAAATTATTTTTTACTTCTGGAATTTTTTGAGTCATCCAGATCACAACCAAGAAACTTTAGCCTAAAGAGCATATCCATGTTCCTTCACATTCTGAAAAAAAATAAGTCACCAAATTAATGGGATGATGCCACTCAGCATCTCTAGATAGTAATCTAATGGAAGATTTGAACACCATTATTAAAAGAGATATATATGAGAATAAAAAGTGACATTCAAGGTATCTGTGAGCAATAAAAAAAACTGTTGGAAATTACTGTATATCAAGTGGCTTTTCAAGACCTAATTTTGAAGGGGTTTGCATCATACACAAGATATAAAATTAATGTATGTACTGCTGGCTCTGGCTATGCTATTGACCAAACTATATATCCATTTACTGTAGTCAAATTATCTTCAAAATTAGGTCTTCAATGCTCACATGATATATATGGTATATTTAAAAAAATCAATGGATAAAGTGTCAAGGAACCCAGAGTAACATGTAAAATAATTTATTCAAGCATACAAGATATTGAGTGAATTAAATATATATTCTTACAGCATATATCTTGTGGAATTATCCATAAATAAAGATTTATGATTCATGTTTGCATTAAAAAAAAACTGATACCAACCCAAAAAAAACTTGTTATCAGGATTTGTAATAATGCTAGATAGTATAAGCTAAATCTAATATGATGTATTACTCATGTAAATATATAGGTTTTACACTATTTACATTATTCAGACAATTGTCCTCATCTTTATTGTCTTATCCATGATGTTTCAGCCATTATACACTCTGGCCTTCTTCCGGTGATATACATTGGAATTTTAAACCGAACACTTTATTTTGTATATTTTATCCCCCATCCAATCCATATTTTATCCATCATCCAATCTACCATGGTGGACAAAATAACAATAGTCTGAATAATGTAAATAATTACAATGCCTCATCTCAGAAATATAGACTTGAATGGTAATGGTAATATTAGCTGTTCCCTTATACGGAAATTTTCAGCATTCAGTGCCACTGTTGGTTGAAATTTATAAAATCTATCTCTTAAAACAATTTTTCTCAAGTCCAGTAGCTGTTATTGTTCTTTCCAATTTTGATGGGGGTTTCTTTCCTAACCTTTTATTTGAAGTCATGTGGAACATCGTGATTAGGTCATTATTTTCCCTTTGAGCTATATGTGCAATCCATTTTAGTTGTTGTTGCTGTTGGCAATCTTCAAGTGATGTGGTTTCTCCTATTTGGTACAGTTCTTTATGATTATGTAGCATCAATACACAGGGTTTCAAGAAGGATGGTCCTCACTAAGACCTACAGGTTAAAGCTGATTTTTTAGATATTTATGAAAGAGTTTGGTGCCATACATAATGTTGGTTAATTTATTGTGAAAATAATGATTTTCATGATTAAATTTGACATAATGTGCATCTATCTGTCTTACTCCCTCTCTCCTTTCCTCCCTCTATCTATCTCTCTCTCTCTCTCTATATATATATATATATATATATGTTGTCTCTCCCAAATTTAAAATGTGAATATCTAAGTAACTACATGTCCCAGATAAACAAAATTAAATAGGCTTCATGTTGAACAATAAAAGATTTACTTATCAAAAGATATTCACATGTGGTGTTATATTTTATAAGCAATTTCAAATGTTCAATATGCACACCACATGTGACACAATACATGTCAAGTCAGTCATGCAGCTCCTGCCAAACACACTGTAGCATATTTTGCATAGCATTCTCCAGAACCTCAGTGATTCTATGCTTAAGTTCCTCTTGACTTGTAGGAAGAGAAGGATATAGACATGTTTTTTTTCATAGCCCTATAGAAAAAATCATAAGGTGTCAAGTCAGTTGAATGTGGTGACCAATCAACAGCACATTGTCATTATCACTGGCATGCTCAATCCATCTTTCTGGTAGATTCTCACTGAGATAAATTGACACTGAGGCACTGGAGAATGTTACACAAGACATGCACATGTTGAACATTTGTGAAATCAGTTATAAAATCTACATCCCTACGTCCAGTACAGCAGTATCATGTATGAAAGTGACATGAAGACCGCAAAAAAAATGGGGTTCACTAAGAATCAGTGCATATATAGAGCTTAGCTTGAAACAATGATGATGATGATATCAATAAAAATATCTCTGAAAAATTCACCCAGGAAAAATAAATTAAGAAATTTATAGAATTGCACAGTATTTTGCTGCTTGTTTTGTAGGATTTTACAGATTTTTACAGCTGCTTGCTTTGTGTGTGGTTTTGTTAATATACAGGTAGTGGAATTTGTTTTTCTGCATCTATCCTATGGGACTTCATTTACCAACAAATACCATATTTCTGGTTTTTGCCTATTACCATATGTACCAGTGTTTACTGATAACACTAGATTTCTTTGTAGCTATTATGAATTTACTGTTTGTGCTGATGTTATTCCCTGAAAAACAAATAAGCAATTTTCAATAAATGCATGATGAAATGTACTAAAATTCTTCTTTTCCAAAAAATGTCCTGATAATTAAACCATACTTCAATTTTATTAAAAAAAAGTACCAGTATTGTAACCTTACCTTTATGTGACATTATCACTAACCATGAAGAAACACTTACAGTATTAGCACAAATTATACTAATTTGTGCTAATACTGTAAGTGTTTCTTCATGTTTAGTGATAATGTCACATAAAGGTAAGGTTATAATTTTGATTTTTTGGTTGTCATATGTGCATTTTTTTCTTAAATATTCCATGCCAAAATCTGGGTGCATCCAATGCATGAGTGTGTCCAGTAGTGATTTTCTAAGCCCAGCTTAGATGTGGCACAAGGCCGAAAGTATGAGGCACCCAGTGAGAATCAAACTCACTACTCAGTCGTAATTGATCTAGCAAGACAAGCTTTCTAACCATTACACCACATCGAGGTGCCCATGAGTGTGTCCAATATGCCAGCAAATATGGTACTTCTTTACAAACTAAAATATAAAATGGAGGATACTTTCAGATTATGACTTGTTAAAATCATGAAAATAGTTTTTTATATATTTATTTCAATTAGAATTTTTAAATAAACTTTTGATCCCTTAACATCTCCCTCCAATTTTTTAATTTGTCTTTTTTATTCATTTCAGATAAATACAGTGAAACCGAGCCAGAAAAAAAAGCTACAAGCCCTTTAAGTGAAACTGAAGAACAATAATTCAAGATGGCCGCCACCAGCAGCAACAGTGGTTTCCCTTTATTTTTCCTTTATATCATCCTCACAAAGCTTATGGCTAGTTCAGACTATACACCAAACACAGAAGTGTTCACCATAGGAGGAGTCCTTAGCTCACGGGAATATCAGCAAATTTTTGAGGAGACAGTGGAACACATCAACCAAAAGTCTTCCATCCATGGAGTCACTTTCAACTCCACTTCCATTGTCATGAATGCCAACCCAATACGGTCGGCACTGTCTATTTGTGAGGACTTAATTCCCAATAGAGTCTATGTAGTTGTTGCCAGCCACCCTTTTGAGAGTGAACAATCCCCTATATCTGTATCATACACCTGTGGTTTCTATAATATTCCAGTCATTGGCATATCTTCACGAGAAAGTGTTTACTCTGATAACGTAAGTATCTCTTTATATTTTTTGAGGTGGAGAAGGTAGACATTTTTATGTGCTTTTTAACATTCTTGTTTATTTATTAAAAAAATTCCCTTGTTAGAATTTTTTCTTATGTATAGATCTTTCTTTTTTCCTATCAACTTTTCTCTTAACAACCCTTTTTTTTAATACTATATCCCTTCAAAATAGCTCACCATTTTTTTTATTATCTGTGGATTGCTATGACTTCTTGAGTAAAATAATGGAGTGGTTTTCTGCTACTTTATCCACAGTCTTTTATTCAGAGTTGTTTTCCTAAATTGGTGACTATCCAAGCTCAAACTATTCTGCTAATTAACATATAGCTAGAAGGAGAAAAAAATGAACTCATGCCTTTTTCAGATAAGACAATATGCAAGTCCTCTTTTGCTGCTCACACATTCCATCTCGGTAATAATCTTCATAAAGGCTTACACAATATCATGTTGAAACAGTGGTTCTTATATAATCATAAAAGTTAAGCAACAAATCAGTACCTAGATAGATAACAGGTGTTATAAGTTTAGATATCTAGCTATTGTAATGAACAACAGCTTCGAATTGGAATTAGAAGAGCTGAGTTCCAAATCCAGTCTGGTTCACTATATTCGCTTATGTACCTTTTGGAAATATATGAATCCACCTCGTCTCCCCCCATCTATGGGTTAATTAGTAGGACTTGTATCAACAACTCATTATTATCTCAAAAAATTCTTGCAATCTAAAAATATTTTCTGACTTTAAATAAATTGCAAAAGCTACTTCTTTAGGCAATCATGGCTCTCCACACATTCTTGTCATTTGTAGCTCTTAATAAATTTTGTCTTTTTGTTATTTGTCATAAACACTGTTCCGCATCCATTTACTCAAGCTTACTCAATATGTTATTTATTGTTTTCCTCTATCCCTCTTACATTCAATCTGTCCTGTGGGTACCAGATTTACCAAACCTTCTTTCTTCATTGCCCTAGAAATTTCAACTGTCTCTTCCTGTTGTTAAGTATAAGTTTCCTTTTTGTTTCCATTTTCTCTAAAACTTTGTCATTGCTTACATATTTTGTCCATGGTATCATGAATATCCTTCTGTAGAACCACATTTCTGTTGCTTCAAGTGTCTTCTTCATCTTTGAGGAGGTTGTCCAACATTTAATGCCATTATGCTATAAAAAGCAAATCAATAATCTCCATAAAATTCGTTGCACAACTCTACTGTATACATAAATATTTACAAAATCCTATTGATGCCCATTTCTGCTATATGTTAAAGAATTTAATTCGAAAGCTGTGCAATAAAAATAAATTTAGCAGGATTGTTCAGACAGACAGTATTTGACAATATAATACAAGATCACCAATTTTCTACCCCCACCGTTTAAGACTTATTCAGGTTTATCAACTTTATCAGTCCAACTGAAATCACATAATAATAATTAGTGACTAATAAAGCAAGTGCAATAATAACTAAATAATACACTTCTGAACAACTGATTATGCCCATCTGACATCTTAAGACATTAGGACCAGTGGTAGGATACAGATATTTTAGGAATAAGTTCTCTCTTTTCTATTCCAAATTTGTTGTCTATTTGTTGTCAATTAGGAACCAGTTTTCTCTTCTTTTTTACATCTCTGAATTTTTTGTTGGTAGATATAAAGGTCAAGAGAATTTAGAAACTAGTTCAGCAAACTTGTATTATTTTATTAAATGTTTCATATGAACCTTTACCAACCACTTGATTTCCCTCACTGACTAGGACTTTTAGAAATATAAATCAAGCTCATATTAAATATGAATTAAATACATAAATGCAGAAACTGTGTGAAATTCAAGTGTCCAATCATAATTTTATCCAGGTTAAAAAAAAAACTGCCTGATCATCAGATACTGGGAAACTGGTTGTGCACTTACATATAGTCTGCAGAGCATGCATTTTTTTTCCTCAACATTCTTCCTGTAGAAAAGTCACTTACAGTCTGTATAAAACAATGGAGTCTTAGACTTAAGAAAAAACACAGAGCAGCAGCCGTATTTGTACAGCCATTATCTTGCTTTGTGAGCAGCCATTTTGTAACTTACAAGAGATAACATTGTTTTGTTGAACAAAGAGCTTTAACATCTCCCTAACAACAACGAAACTCTAAATGGCAATGTCTGGCAATAGATGCACGTCAATTTATTAATTGGCAGTTCCTTGAATATCTGAGTAAACCACTTTTAACAAAAGTTCCAACACAATGGAAGTTTATTTTTCAAACCAACAGCTTTTATCTTGTATAAAATAAAAATGAAAATTTTTTATAAAAGCAAATGAGATTATTAAAATCTAAAAGAATATTGGATAATACAAATACATTGGCAGCAAAGCTTGTACCTTGAATAGAGAGTCTTCGAGAAGAAAGACCAAATATTGCATATATAATAAATGCATTTTTAGCCTTAAAGGCCTCATTCTTGAGGGTATGTATCTCAATTCAGTACAGAAAGTAAAGGCAGTCATTTATACTGGAGCAGCCATATTGTTCTGAGAAAAAAGTTTTGTTGAACATGGAGTCCTTAGTGTTCTAATTAACATTTATCTAAGCACAAAATGCAACACCTGGTAATAAAAACTCAACACCACTTAATCCATTATTAAGTAACAATCTGTTGAGGAGGTGAGTAAAGCAGCTCTAATAAAAGTTCAATCACAGCATCCGGCTGTACTGATAAACCATCAGTTACCTCCTCTTAAGATTTAGGAGGTATAAAAGCTTTGGTATAAGTTTATTCACTGGTTCTGTTTTTACTACACTGGCAATAAATACACATCAATTAATCCATTATTTAAATAAAGAGCTGAGAAAGTCCACTCCAACAAAAGTCCAAATTCTAAATAAAAATGTACATGAAATGAATATGAATAAAAGTTTGGAGAGTATTTCTGTTCATTAATTCAGAAAGTACATTAGCCAGTCTTCTTCTTCTATGTGCTGTGACCCTTAAGAACATAGGTGATCATGGCTCTCCACAATTTCCTGTCCTTTGTAGTCCTTAATAAATTTTGTCTTTTTGTTATCTCCCCTAAATCTTGTTCCACTATCCATTTACTCAAGCTTACTAGGTAGGTTATGCATTGTTTTCCGTTGTCCCTCTTGCCTTCAATAGTCCCATGCATATCAAATTTTCCAAGCCTTCTTTTCTCATTTCGTGCCCTAGAAATTTCAACTCACTCTTCCTGATGTTAAGTATAAGTGTTCTTTTTATTTCCATTTTCTCTAAAACTTTGTCATTGCTCACGTTTGGTCTATAGTATTCTCAGTATCTTTCTGTAGAAACATTTCTGTCACTTCAAATCTCTTCTTCATCTGTGAGGAGATTGTCAGCACAGGGGACATTTATTACATGATAGTTCACTACACTTTTTTTATTTCTAATAATGTTTTTTGTACTTTTTGATAAAATAACAATTAGAATCTGATTAAAAAAAAACAAAAAAAACTTAGCACAGTAATTGAGAGAGAAATTGTAGAATATTTAATCCCAAATCACTTTCATATAAAAAAATTAATAAATTGCTTTCTAAAGTTTTTAAAATCTCTGTGTGATTTGTAATAAAACAGAACCTTTTACAAAGTAATTGTTACATTTGGGTAAAAGGAAAAAAAACATTGGTGTTGGTACAACTTATCAAAAGAATGTAAAGTTCTTGAGTTTCTTTTTCATTCCTCTCTCTCTCTTTCTCTCTCTTTGCTTTCCTAATTTCTATCTCCTTCTCACTTATTCTTTCATGCTTGTTGTATCCTTAAAGAAGGTTACAAACAGAAAGGAGGTACTTGAGTGTGTAAAAGAGAATCCATAGGCTCAACCAAAAATTCCTCATATAAAACAGGGTTGGATAGCTATTTCCCCAAGAAGAGATACTTTGACATAGCCTTGTCTGGGAATCCTCTCTGCCCGGAGACAGAGAGTTTGACCAGTACAGCTGGAGATGAATCTCCAACTAATTCCCAAATCAAGCAAGGTATATCCTGTGCTCACTATATATATCTACCAATATAGTCAGTCCGCATATGTGATAGGGAGTGTGGGACATTCCATTACAACAATGCTGTTTTCTTTTCTTCTTTTTTTTCTTCTTTCTTTCTTCACTCATTCTATTCAAGTCCTGACAATTTACTTGTCTTTTCTACCTTTTTTCTTCTGTCTTATTTATTCATTTTTTTATCTTAATTTTTCAAGCTCTTCATTAGTTTTTCTATTATCATTGTTTCAATTTTCTTTCAACTTTGTCTTTTGCCTTTATAGCTATTTCTTACTCTTTGTATCTTTCTCTCTGTCTTTCATTGATTTTTTTTCTTTTTTGTTTTCCATTTTTGTCACTGTTATTATCTTTTTCTTCTATTTTCATATTCCATTTTACATAATACATTTTTTCAATTTCCTAAATTTAATGAGCCTCTAATTAAAAAAAATATTCATTTTTATCTAAATTTCAATTTAAGATTGTTTAGTTCATTTTTTTGTCCTTCATGTTCATTATGTTACGGTGATGACAAAACATACAAGCAACTTTAATTAAAATATAATTTGAAAAGTAGTATTCAGTGTATATGATGACAATGATGACAATTTCAAAGACAAAAAAAAACAGTAAAAAAACAAACAAAAATTAAAAGGAGAAATTAGAAAAATAACCCTGAAAAGCCTGATATAGATCAATCAATATTTCAAGCACATGAGAGACAATTCATAGGCTTTACTCTGATTGCATGGCAGAAATTTTATATACAGTTTGTTCTGGAAATACAAGCTTAGTAAAATGTCTACAACTCAGGAAAGACATTTTTTTTTTTAAATCATATAATTTTAGTGCATAGAGGATGGCTGGAAATTTAAATTAGTATTAAAGCTTTTGTTTTATTTTATCTTCCCAATATTCCATCATCCTGACCTCTCTTTCTCTTTCAGTGGGTTAAATCCACTTTTTCTCTCTTTGCATCTTTCTTTTTTCTTTCTTCTCTCAGTCATTTCCTATCAAATTTTTCTTTCTCTGACTTTTCTATTCTTTCTTTCTTAATTTTCCTTAGATCTTTTCATTCTTCCTTTCTTTTCTTCATCTGTCTTATTTATTTATTTCCTCTTTTCCTCATTTGTTTTCATTGAGTCTTTTTTTGTTTACTCCTTACTCTCTTTTTTTGTTTACTCCTTACTCTCTTTTTTGTTCTTTCTTTCTTCGGGAGAATACATAGAAAAAAAAACCTACAGGAATTTAAATAAAAGATAATATGAATGCAAAAGGGACCTTTTACAAAATAACACACTCATTGCATTAGTTACTCACTGGAAAGAGTTTTTCAATAATTTTGATTTAAAAAATGCTGCTTTAATTAAAAAAGAAAGAAATTTACTAAGATGTAAGTATATAGAAAGTGCTTTAACTGCTAGTTCATCTACAATAAATTTGCATCCACATTCTTGGAGCATCTCACCTTTCTTAGTAAAGTTTTTATTATCACAATGCAGGATACTTAATCATAAAAACAAAAGCATCAAGAAACTAAATGAAATTAGCTAGACGCTATACACATCTAAAAGAAAAAAAATTTAAATTTAATTTAATTATTTTGAAATTTCAACATTCCAACATTTTCAGTATTTCCTGTCTATGCATTATAATCAGTGTTTGCATTTTTATATTCCCCTTCCCTTTCTTACACATATATAATTACATCAACAAAATATTATTCTAGTCTGATGAAGTTCTAAAGGACAAAACGTTGTCACACAAAAATGTCTTCCACTTTGTCATTATTTTTCCTCACTTTCTTTCTTTCTACCTTTCCTTTTATCCTACTATTTTTAGTTCTCTCTCACTTTCTATCATTTTTTAGCTTTTTGTTTTTTCCTTTGTGAATTCTTTCTTATCTGTTTCCTATCTTTACTCTTTCTTCCTCTCAAATTATTCAAGATCCGTCTTCTCTCTTTTTTTATTTTATAGTCAAAGAGGAATTGGTTATTCATGGTTCCTGATCCTTGAATTCATTTGATCTTTTTTATATCATGCTGTATATAAATGAAAGAAACAAAAAAAATGTTAATTAAACAAAAAAAGAAATTTGTTTCCCTCCCTTGCCAAAGCAGACAATTACTGCCATTACAGGTTTTCTCTTTCTTTTTCTTTCCCATTAATTTTTTCTTTCTTTTCTTTTTTCGTCTTCTTTTCATCTTTCATTAAAAGAAAAAAGAAAAAGAAATTTTTTTTTTTTTTTTCAAATAATTTTTTCCTCCATTTGCTTGTATTTTGTTTGTTTGCCAAAAGAGCTTTAGGTTTTTATTTGATTTTTCTTTTTTCCTGTTTTTTTATGGGAGCAATTCCAAATTGTAATTGTTAAATGTATTTTAGTTTTTGTTTTGTACATTTATTCCCATTCTTCTATAAAATACAAATTTACTTCCTGTTCTTTTTTTTTCACTTAACTCATTCTCTTTTTAAATTTTTTTCCTAATCAGGTGTTATTTCAGAATTCTTTGGAATACCATTTTATTATTTAGATTCAGTGTTTAGTACATTTATATGGAAATTTATCCATGAAAGTAGTTTTTCTCTAAAGCTCTTTTTTAAACCAAATATCCATGTAGTTTAAAGATTGATTGGTTTTATTGTTTTGTCTTTCAGATATACAATAGTTAAATTTCAGTTCAAGAATTCTTTTTATGACAGCCTTTAATTGAGTCTTTCTTCTCCAAATTATAAAAGTTCTTTGTTACATCAAAAATGAAATAAATATTAAATCTGAATCAAGTCTAGTGATTAAATAAAAATCATACTTAGATTTTTAGAGCACAGCATAATCAGTAAGTCCATAGCTTCATAATGAAAAAGTATTTATGTTCATGTTTTAACCTAATTTCTCTTTGTCAATGCACTTAATTCATGAGCAGATATTATTCATATAGACTGAATATTATATAATGAATATGTCAGATCCAAATTCTGCAAAGCTATTGATTTAATATTGTACCCTTTATTTAATATAGATATCTTTTACTCAAAGAATATATCATTTTGATATCTATATTATATAAAACTACTTTTATATGTGCCATATCATTTCAGAGCATGATGATCATGGCCCTCTTCAACTTCCTGTTTTTTGTTTCTCTAAGTAAACTTTACCAATCTTGTTCTGCCATCTATTCACTCAAACTTGTTAAATAGGTTACTCATGTTCTCTCTGCTTCTGTTTCCTTCAATATATCCTATTAGTTTGGGATTTTCCAGGCATTCTTTCTTCATTATGCCTCCCGGAAATTTAAGCTCTTTCTGACTACAAGAATCAGATTCTTTGTAGTTAATAATTTCTTTAAAACTTCCTTATTGCTTATTCTCAGTATTCATTGGTAGAATTACACCTGGTGCTTCAACTCTCTTCTTCATCTCTATGGAGATTGTCTAGTATTCACTACCATATAAGAAATTATATATAATATTTCAACACTCTTTTCTTTGTTTCTAAGGACATTTCTCTCTGTCTCTCTTGATATAAAATGTTAACACATTTTTAAAATTCCATCAGTCATCATGAGGAAGATGTGTCTTGATTTCCAATTCTGAAAACCAGCTGATGGTTTATTTTAAAAATATATTTCTTAACCTTTATCACACTCTATGTGACTTTATTTGTTGTGCAAAATGTTTATCTTCCCATTGAAGTTGACTCTGATTAATGAATTTGAATTTGTTTGAATTTCATAGTTGTGTTGTTATATCCTGCTATGGAACAGAAAACTCCTTTGAGTGAAATTAACAATAATGTTACTGCATTTAAGAGGCCTTTACAAAGAATGCAGTGGAAAGGGAAGAAATATTAATAATGCAGAGTTCTAAAGATCAAAACATGTTCTCCAGATAAGAAATAGTTTGTATTTACACTATTTGCATCCTTATTGGCATATTCACAAAAAGAGACTTATCCGAAATTGAGATATCCAAAAAAAGACATGGCACATGGAATTAGAACAATTTACACCCATGGATTAAGTAAAAAGTTCAGTTTGAAATTCCAATATATATCATCTGAAAAAGGTCTGCGTGTACAATGGCCAAAACAGGAATATGGCAATATAGATGAGGACAACAGTCTAAATGATGTAAATGATATAAATAGTTACAATACTTCATCTCAGAAATATAGACAGATATTGAAGAAATAGTTTGGATACAGATCTGAACAACATAAGGAGGCTACTGGGTAAAACTAAAGAGAAGATAAATTTGAGGCTTCAAAATTTTTTACCAGTTTGTCATTTGGAACATGGCCTAAAAAACATGAGGGTGTAACTCATTTAATTCTCTTTAAGGTTGTGAGTTCAACATGTCTATACTCCAAAATATGAGCACCTTACAAAACATCTGTTATTTTAGTATTACATATTCTCAAATCCTGTAGAATCCTTTGTGGGACATAGAACAACAGTCTCAACATGCTAGACATTACTGCTGTGTTTTTGTAGAAAGTAGGTTTTTTATGGGATTGAGTTACTAGCCCCATGCCTAACCAGAGCTGTAATTTTAGTTGCCAACCAAGGCTGAAAAGCCAAGTTTGCCTTACTGATTAACCCATAGTTAGAGGAAGAGGAGATGCATTCATAGCTTTTCCAAGGATATTTAGGGGGATTTTTGTGGTTACTAATGTATAAAAATTAACATTAAAATTATTTATTCATTTTGACTTTTGTCCAATAATACTGTTACATTAGTATAGTATGGCATCTGCCAGTTTCAAGAGACCATGGATCTGTGACTGAAGAGTTATGCCCTTTACAGGGTACACATCTGGGCAGTTATTTTTTATGATAGATCAGCAGTTGCTCATGCAAAGTGTCTCCCCCCTCCATGCCACCAATGTTGTCCAATGGAAAGGCAGATTCCAATACAGCTTGGCACCAGCATTGTCACAAGAGTTACCAGAATGGAAGTGAACATGACATTGGACTATCTTAGGGACTCTGGCTCCAGATTTGAATTCAGAGTTGTCCTTCTACTAGTCTAACTATGGCTACAGAACCTACAATTTACCCATAGTTGGAGGTTTTGAATTCAAAGTTTTTCCTTCTTCTAGATTGGTTGCCATCCATGGCAATAGAATTCAGCCTGTTCTGCTATTTACCTATATCTGGTACATACATTTCCCAAGGGTATTAGCATGTAAGTGGATGTAATGAATTCAAATGGAATTTAAACTTGTCTCTTTGATTCCTTAATCCAAGCCACAATCCATTACACCACCCTTGGTTCTCTTATGCTCATAACATCGAATAAGAAGACAAGACTAATTTTTTCATATATGAAATAATTGTTTATTCACTTCTGTACTTCATCAAATTAATGTTGAACTGTCTGATGAATATAGGGAACATGTAATGTTATTTTACTACCATCTGACAAGAAGACTAGAATAAAGTTTTCATATGTGAAATAATTGTTTATTCACATCTGGATTCCATCAAATTAACATTGAGCTCTCTGATAAATATTTGCAACATGTAATATTATGTTACTAATGACTGATAAGAAGACAAGACTAAATTTTTCATATGTAAAATAATTGTTTATTCACTTCTGGACTCAATCAAATTAATGTTGAACTGTCTGATGAATATGTGGAACATGTTGTAATGAGAGTAGAGCAATGGAAAAATTATTTATTCTCCCATTTATCTTTCTCCCATTATGGGCATTATTATATCTATTATATAATGCACTGATATTTCACAGACAGAACAGAATGGCTGAAAGGCAAAAGAATGACAAATATGCTTTGTTCTTAGAGAGATTTTTATAATAGTAAAACATACACAAATATATATATATATATATATATATATATATATATATATATATATTATTATTATTATTATTATTATTATTATTAACACCCAACACACGCCTACCCAATTTAAACAATTCGCCCTAGCTGTCACCATGGAAATTTTGATTTCAATTATTAAAACACGTAAATTTCAGAAATACGTTATTCCAAAAAAAATTTCGCTTGAAGATAGAACAGAGCTTACTTTAACTCAATTTAATTCAAATAATTATATTGAAGTTTTCAGCTCTTGTTTTGAAACATGAGACCTCTTGTGTCGCAAGTTGGAATCATATTTTTAAATAAATAATATATATATATATATATATATATATATATATATATATATATATATATATATATACATTTCCCATGCAGAGAACAATATAATATATCACATATACCTATACAGCAAAGCAGAGCATAAGAAGAAACAAAAAGGAAGGTTCTTACATACAATATGGAGATACACTTGATCTGGAGAAACCATTTTTAGGAATCTAGATTCAGACAGGCTGGATTCATCTACGTCCCATGGAAGGATATATTCCACGAACAGGAAACAGCAAGTCTTAGGTTTTCCCAAATTGAGGACTGTGAGCTGGAATTTCATTCTATATCTTGGAAAGATATATTACCAAAGGGAAATGGCACCATATACTTATAAGCTGCTTGGGAGGCAGACTTAGCCTTGGCCTAGGCCAAAGGGGGCCCTGGCTAAAGAAAGCAACATCCTCGTTTGGCTGCTGAAAATAAACTGAAAAATGACTGGCGCCTTCATCACTGTATGAACTGACATCATGAAGTCATATGACTTACATGACTTATCTCAACCAAAAGTAGATAAGTGCCTTCTGTATCCTTACAATGCAATGTTATGTTACTAATGTCTGATAAGAATACAAGACTAAATTTTTCATATGTGAAATAATTGTTTATTCACTTTTGGGCACTATCAAATTAATGTTGGACTGTCTGATGAATATGTGGAACATGTAATGTCATGTTACTAATGTCTGATAAGAATCCGAAATGAAATTTTTAATACGTAAAATAATTGTTTATTTACTTTTAGACACCATCAAATTAATATCATCTGTGGAGGCCACTCGAGGTAGAGGGTTATGTTAAGAGGCAATTTGTATGGATAGGAGAGGAAGGTAATGGCAAACCCTAGACTTGAACAGGTTAAGATTGTAGTGAGTTGGGAAACATCCTCTTGAGAGTCGGCTCCACAGAGCAACAGTTCACAGGAAGAAGCTGTTCAAGTGGAACTTACTCTCACCTATGGAATACAAAGGCAATATTTGTGGTTTGCTACAATGTAAGTGGCATGGCGGGTACTTGCCATGAAGGTTAGGCCTAGCATAACCAAGCAATGTAGTTTGTCCGATTACTTTCTGTGAAAGTAGTGATAGAGCAGCAAGAGGCTTGCCACATTCACTTGTGAGAGAGAGAGGCTGGTGGGTGGAAAATAATTCATCACCCATAAGGACTCAGAGATGCTTTTGGACTGTATCAAGGCTGGAAAGTGCAATCTGTGCAGCTCCCATCCAAATATGACAACAGTATTCCATTCTTGGCTTCATCTGGCTCTTGTAAAGGTAGAGGATACCACATAGAGTCAGGTAGTTACTGGTGTGATACAGGAAACCAAAACTTTTACCTGCATCTTTAATGATGGATTGAATGTATGAGTTCCAGTTGAGGTCAGGTGTTAGTTTAAGGCCCAACAGACTCTCAAGGTAACGTATCTCTCTCAGGGAACATCAGTCCATCGTGAATGGTGGTAGCTCAGTGTCTGATCGATGAATCAACTTTTCTTAGATCAAAAATTCCTGATGAACATTAAATGTGATTCAGACCATGGGTATTTCCTGGTATAAATCAGATATCAAATTTATATATTTCATCTTAGGTGAAAAGAAATGAAAAAATGTAAAAAAATATAAAAGATTAACAGACATCGTCAATAAATGCTCCAGCAAGATTTGAAATGTAATTAAATCTACTAGCCTAACCTAAAAGAACAATATGCTGGTCAGGTGGTGCACAGGTATACACTAGCAACTCTGTAGGAGGATATATAGGTGGTGTGCAGAAGATAGTTTTACTCACATGGATAAGCACTGGACATTATGGGAGAAAATCAGATTAAATAACAAATTCTACCTGAAGAGGACTGGAGAATGCAGTGACCAAAATAGATAACAAAGATGAAGAAATTAGTTTGAATGAACCAATAACTAAAATTTAAATGCAATGTCAATCATTAACTACTGTCTTCTTGATTCCTCTACTTTTATTGTTCCCATTCCTTAATAATGTTTTTTTTTTTTATCCTTTCACACTCAGTAATCCCTTGTGTCTTAGTGGCTTTGTTGTCTTGCTTGGAATGGAATGATTAAAAAATAACTAACACACGACCCATTAGATTGTTGGAGTGCCATGCTGATTAATTTCTCTTCATGACATCTTTTATTTGGACATTGGGGTTACTTAGCACACCCATTACCTCTCTAAGTAGCATGCAACAAGATGTACATGGTTATACATTCCTAATAAGAAAGATCAATCCCTGGCTTGATCTCTTGTTTTGACTAAAGTGCCCCAATTGTCCTGCTATTTAGAAGAGAGTTCATGCTTTTTGTTTGCAAAGGCATAACTGAAAAGTGAACACAAACCATGCCAATCAGAATTTTGAGTCAATCTGTGTCTTCTTAGTTGAATAATTGTAAATGGATCCATCCTTTGCAGGGTACTCAATAAATTTATTCTTTAGCTAACTTGAGTTTGTTAGACTATCTTCTCATAGATGAAGAAGAGACTTGAGGTAAAAGAAATGTGGTTTTACAGAAGAATGATGAAAATACCATGGACTGAACAATAGAGTAACATTGAAATATTAAGGGAAATGCAAACAAAAAGGACACTTCTACTTAGAATCAGAAAGAGATAGTTGAAATTTCTTGTGCACATAATGAGGAAGGAGAGTTTAGAGAATTTGACACAGGATATATTGAAGAAAGCAACAAATAACCTACATAATGGGCTTGTGTAAATGGTCATCAGAACAGGAATTAGGATGGATAGCAAAAAAAAAACTTTACTATGAGTTACAATAGACAGGAAGTTGTGGAGAGTCATGATCACCTAAGTCCTGAATAGTCATGGCACACAGGAGAAGGGATCTTTTCTTACAGCTAGTGCCATCTAACCTAGTACAAACCAATGCATGATTGTTGGAGAGAAGATGGCTACCACCAAATAACTTGCACTGCACTTTAAGAGGTGCAGGGGGAGTGGAGCTTAAGAAATCTATTCTTCAGCAGAGTTTTTCTTGTGATTTGCATTACGCTACTTGTTCTTAAAATACTGCCTGCATATTGTTCTTGTAAATTTCCTTCACTAATTTATCTTGCTCTTTATATTAATAATTTTAGCCTATTCATTCAGCCAAATAATTCTTTCTTTCATTCATTTCCCATGATCTATTAAATTAACAGAATGTCATGCCACCCTCTTTGTCGCATCATTCAAAGAATGTAGGTTAATTGGTGTTACCCATCTCCTGTCCAAGAGACTGGTTGTATTGTTTTGTTTTGTTTTTGGTCATGTCACCCCAAGCAAGGCAATAATGCCACTAAGGTGCAAGGAGTTACTGTGAGTAAAAGAGAATGAGAAGACTTTAATGAGAAGAAAGGATAATAAAAGAACAAGTTTCAGGAAGACAGAAGATGGTGATTGGTATAGCATTTAAATTTTTGAATGTCATAGAAACCGGAAGAGAATTCCACAAGCGAGAAGTACAAGAAAAGAAACTATTGCAATAGAACATATGGTTACATCTAGCTATTTCAAGTGTAAATTGATGCCAATTTAGTAGTATACTTAAATTCATACACTCAAAATACCTAGAAAGACTGTGCAATAGAATAATTGCCATGAAAATATTTATAGAAAAGACTGAAGGAAGCCACATCATGGTGGTGGGAAAGTGACTCAAGTCAAGATGCCAGGTCAGAACTGTTAACATTGCAGACACTTCTTTGAATTTTGCTGAAAATCTCAAGATATATAGTAGCATCATCAGACCAGATAAGGCAGGAATATTAATGAATAGATAAATGGTAGCTGTATACATGTGCAAGATGGATTCTGGTGAGAAAAATTATCTGGCATGAGTAAATAACATGGCAGTCAAATCCTTTTAGCTTCATAAGGCAGGCCACTTTAGGTGTTGGACAATAAGTTAGGAATCCTGAGAGAATTAGAAGTCCTACCAGGATTCATTATTGGAGGCAACAATCTTAACAACTTAAGATACGCAGATGCCACTGTATTTGTAGTAAATACAAAAATAAAATTACAGGAACTACTACAGAAGGTAGAAAAGTGTTGTATATGAGTAAGTGTTATTGCTGGTTTGAAAATAGATCTCCAGTGAGCAACACGGGCGATTCCATTATTAAGTAGATCACGTGATCATAAAGGAAGTGAATAAATATGAAGTTGCATAAATGATCACTGTTTACTCTTCTTGTCTATCCACTATTTCTATATGTTCACTCGCTTTACTCCACTACTATATGGATTACAATTCTCTTCTGACCATTATACTATTTGGCGATTACTACTTGAACAAGTATTACTAGTGTGGATATTATTGGAAGGCATTACTACTAGTATCGGCATCTACAAAGACTCGAATACAATGAGCATTTTTGTAAGTGATAATGAGCTTTTGCTTGACATAGCAAAAGTCACAAGTGAAGTGATAACATCACAAAAAAAGGAAAGCATCTGATGAGTAAAGGTGGATTTTTTGTATAAATATATATTTTTGTTGGCATTTTATTTCCCTCATAAGACCATTTCATTGACCAGTTATCTCCCTTGAAGCTTCTATATTCAACTCTCCTCCTCCTCCACCTCGATCTTCATCAGCTTCAGTGTGATAATATATGACAATGTGTAATATCTAACTTCCAAAGAAATAGAGAAAACAGGAGAAATTATCAATCTTTTGATGAATGAAATACAACAGTTTCCACACCTCATTAGGAACTTTTCTAACATGTACATATTCATGTTCATAATTATAATTCTGTTCTACATAACTGACTAATTACCCTTAATTGGCAAATTTTTTCCATTGACTTAATAATGCTTTATCCCTATATATTGAAAGAGTCCACTGAGACATGCAAGCCATCAGGTAAAATTATCAATAACAAATTAAACAGCCTTCTCAAAAAAATTATTTGAATTATTATTTTAAATTATTCTAACCACAGCTATCTCAGAAAATACAAATAAAACTGAAAATTTCACTTGAATCTGCTTTGGTGGCTTGGAAATTAACAGAAATTAAAAAAATTGTTAAATTTGATAGTCATATCTGAGAGGTGGTGAAAACTTCTGACCCTAATGCTTATTGGTGCTTTCCCAACATTTGGTTAGATTTTGGGAATGGATTGGTCTAAGAACCTTTCAGCACCTCTATAGTTCTGGGTATGACAATAAACTACATCTGGTAGCAAGACCTCTAATTGGAAGATTGGAGGTTTTCAGGAGTGGTGAACCACCCCTTGATTTCTGTTGTTCTCAAATCCACTCTGATTTGGGGTGGTGGCACCTGTTAGGGTGACAGCAATGGACAAATAGTGAACCCCAAAACAAAAACAAAACACGTTCAAAGTATGAAAATACCAATAGTACCTATTTATAGTAAAATGACCAGCAATACATTTTATTGTAGAAATACCAACAATCTGTAGCTGAAGGCATGCAATTATGTTCAAAATATATTTAGATGAAACCATAAAATTGTGTCCAAAATATTTAGATTTCAACATTAAATAACTCAAGATCAAGCAATCAACCAATAAATTCAGCACCTCCAGGATTTTCTTTTTCTTACACTTTCTAAAATTTAATCCTAGTAAAGATTCTTTTTTTTTTGGTCAGCAAGAAAGCTGTTTTAACACCTACAAATAAAGCATGTACGTCTTATTAAAGACCATCTTTCTTTGAAACTCATTGTCTGGTGCTACAGAATCACAAAGAAAGAACTATACCAAATAACAGAAAGTACATGACTTGAGGACTCTTAACAACTAAAATGGATAGCACATGTAACTTGAAGAGAAAATAATGATATAATCAAGATGTTGACATTCCACACAACTTCAAATAAATGATTAGGAAGGAAGCCCCCATCAATACGGGGAAAGATGTGATAATAGCTACTAGACTTGAGAAACCTATTTTTCTGACAAATCATTTTAAAAGAAAAAGATTTTATAAATTTCAACCAAAAGCAATACTGGCTGCTTGGTCAATGAATGCCAAATGTTTCCATATAAGGAAATGGCTAACATTACCATTACCATAAATACACACACACACGCACACACACACTATATATATATATATATATATATATATGGTTAGGAAGAGGCTCCCCATGAATAATACAGAAAGTGATAACTGTTGACTTGAGATACCTATTTTCCTGAAAAATTTTATAAATTTTAGCCAAAAGTAGCACTGGCTGCTCACTCAAAGAATGCAAAATGTTTTCTTATAAGGAAACAGATAATATTACCAATGAATCTTTGCTTGACATCACAAGAAAATCAAAAGAATTTAGTGAAAACTTCAGAAAGAAAATTGTAGAACTCCACAAGTCCAGTTCCTTCTTGGGAGTAATTCAAAAATGCCTGAAGATACCATGTTCATCTGTACAAACTGTAATGTTTACACTATTTACATCATTTGGAATGCTGTCTTCATCTTTATTGCCATATTCACAATGTTTCAATCATTATACACTCTAACCTTCTTCAGGAGATATACACTGGAATTTTGAACCAAACCCTTTATTTAGTCCACAGGGGTAGATTGTTCTAATTCCATGTGCCATGCCATTTTTGGGATATCTCAGTATCAGTTAATTCCCTTTCATAACTTAATTGTCCAAGTGTTTTCACTCTGCTGTGGCCAGGTATTGAACTCACAACTCTTTGGGTCAAGTTCATGGTGTACTACACTCCAGGTCTACTCATGGTGCAACTGAGAGCCACAGCTGGAGGCCTATTGAAAAATTTTTGATTTTCAGAGATTCTGGAAGAAAATTAATTTAATAATTTTTGAAAGTACCTAGAATAACATTTTGAACCATACCTGAGGATAATAGTATATGCTAAAAGTTAAATGAAAATATGTATTTTTGTTATGAACACTGATAAGTATTAAACAAAACAAAGAGGTAAAGATTTTTGGTAAAAGATATGATCCACATAATGTTGAAAGAGAAACATCAGTATTTAGAGGTCTCACCAAACCTTTCATTCAATCCAGGGATTGAATAAAGAGTCTAGTTCAAATTTTCATTAAAGTTACCTGAAGAAAGCTGGAGGACATCAGGCAAAATGTGTATATGACAAGCAATCATCTCAGAAATATATACAGATATAACAAAATCATTCTAGGAATGTTAAAAACCTTTAAAGTTGGTTCTTTGTCTGATTGAGATGTGTAATAATTATAAAAATATATGCATTCTCTCCATGTTGAAAAATGAAACTCAGAAATAAGCATAAAAATGTTACTTGATTATTTATAACACATCTTTTCTTTTATTGTATGGAAAAGGATGAAACAAAAAATAACCATTGGTAAGTGTGGTCAGAAGGAACCTTTAGTTTTCCACGGTCAATTGAATTGGTATATTTTCCATATTTTTCATAATAAAAATGGATTTCATATTAACTGGTTTGATTATCAATTCTTGTAACATATCCAGCTATGTATACGAGAGCCATTTTTTATTTCATCACAAAGAGATGGTTCTAAATTTTCCAAATTGTCAAATATTTCTGAACCTTCTTCACAAAGTTTATAATCACAAAATGTACATTGGTGACCTGGCTTAACATCAAAAGCATCAATATTTACATTTTGATTTAAAAGTAAATGTCTGCTTAATATGCAGCTTTTCAATACACTGTAGGACATTTATAAAATAAGTGCTACCTGATCCTTGACAAAGTTTACTAAATTCTTTTTCTAATGGATCAGTTGTAAATTGCCCAAGTAGGACATATTTATGTCTTGTGGCTAAAAGGTGTTGACATAGACTAACAATTCCATTGCAAGTATGATGTATGGTAGTAGCAGTATGTTTGGATAATTGTTTTATATGATTACCTTGACTGCCAGTCATATTAAGAGCCATTTGACCAAACTCAATGATAAAATCAAGTTGGCTGTCATTCAGAGATCTGATTTCAGCTTGTAGAGGGTCATTCAATAGTTTATCAATTTGAAGGGTCTTAAAATTTAAAATTTTCCACCATGTCAAAACCTTGTTTATGAAGATGACTGAACTTTGAAGTGAGAAGTGTATTATGTTTTTTCTGAAAACACTCTGAGGCAAGTAGAAACCCATTGTCTTTCTATGGGTTTTAGAGCAATGGAAATTTCATTTAAATCTGAAAGTTCAACTAGTCTCTCAGATTCAAAATGATAACTGTTTAAGATGTGTTAATTTTGCTACTTGTTTTACTCCATTATCATCAAAGATTAATTCTCCTGTCTTTTCTGTGAACCACAAACTGCAAATATTTTTCAACAGATGAACATAATCGAAAAGCAAATGTTTATTATCTTTAGTTAACTAAGGTTTTTCAGGGAGTGTGGGACATAATTTAAAAAAGACTTGATTTACTTGGTTGTCATCACATATAATAGCTGGTACAGAAGTAATGGCCTGAACTGTTAACTCAATTTATTCAAATAAAAAGGCTGATGTTAATTTTGAAATTGGAATCAATCTTGTAAAAAATTTTGTGCCCCATTAAGACATATCAAAATTATACCAAGTACAGTTTGAGCAAGTAGAGATGGATTGTCAACTGACTTACCAAATAGTTGTTTGCAATGATATAGTAACAAAATATACTTCATCATGGAGAATTATGCACCCTTTTTGACTGGCATTAAGAGTATTAAATAAAGATAACAAAAAAGATTTTTCATTGTTTTGAAACTTTTGATGTCATCCTTCTTAATGTTGCTAATGATGGTAATTGAAAATCCTGTCTTCATCTATTATACAATGACTGTGATGTTGTATAGTACTCAAAAGCACGTATTACTATATCTGAGCTGTATTTCATTCCAACGATTTTGGGGGACATTGTTGAAAAATGCTGACTCAAGATATCCTTTTTGTGATCAAAAGCCATAGAATTTAAAGATTGAATAATTTCTTCCTATGTTGACTAAGTATCAACTGTATTTATGTTTTGGGATAGGCTACTAACATAACACTTAACTCCATAATGAAAGGTTTCAAACCACAATTTTTTATAAATTCTCAACATAAAGAGAGGGATAACTTTTGATGACTGAACAGTTAAAATATTTTCAGCCAAAAATACTCCAGCTGGATACGCAAAGTCTTTTTTGTTGTTGATTAGACTTTCTTTCAAATTTGTATAACTAATTTTATCTAATTCTAAAAAGCATTCATTTCATCAATTTGATTTTAAGCATTACTAGAGGATTTTCTTTTCATATCCCTTTGAATAGCAGAGGGTGTTGGTGTTTGACTCTTTGGCACACTTGGCCCTACAGCTGGTGGATTTTGGGGGTGCATTTTTCCATGAACTTCTATGGCATCAAAATTTGAAGGCCAATGTAGTTGACAAATTGTATTGTTTGTAACATTCAGATTGGCATTTGGAACTGATTTTCTCCATTGCTCTCTCTCTCATCTTTGTCTTTGTCTTTTGGAAAATGATAAACTGATATTTTCTTCCTCACACACAGTTTTGTCTTGCTGGCTTCTGTAATTTGTTTTGCAAGTAATGACACAACACTTTTGGGCCATTGCTGGAAATTAAGTGATATCTGAAATAATTAAGCCTCTTAAGCACAATTATTTTTTTTACTGTTTCAATTTAGGGGTAAATTTTCAAGCCAATTTATACTCTTAATTTCAACTTTGACTTCCCTCTCATACTAATAAGTTAAAAACAGAAATTTTAGAGGCTTGGCTTAAACCTGAGAATCCACTTTTTAAATTGTTTCTTTTTTTTTTTTTTTTTTTGGTATATTGGTTTTGAGGTATATTGTTAACAAAAGTTTGCAAAATATTACATAATCTTTTAATTAATTATTGAGTTAATTAAGTATCTAAATTTCTGGCACTTGTCAACATAAGATAATCTATTTCCTGGATCTTTCCCAGAGTGCTACTCCTCCAAGCAACACCTCCCCCTCTATTTAAAGGGAGGACTGGGGATTTTCCCCAGTGCCCGAGAGGAAAAGGTTTTGGCTATTTTTCAGACAATGTCTTGTGATGGGACAGTCCACCACAGTGCACTTTGATCTCAGCCTCTTTGTGTCAAAAATCAGTTTCGTGCTCAACTTGAGTAAATAAATAAATACTTTATAGAAGAACCTGAAAAAATGACTGAGCAACAGCATGGTTAATATTTTGTTCACTGTGATTATAGAATATCAGATTAAATAATCTTAAATTTTTTATATGACATCAAATTTATATAAAAACATTCTTAAATGGCTTTTTCATTAATTTTTTTGTAATAAGAATATGACATTTGGTTGTATTTTATACTTTAATGGAAAATTTAAAAAATTAAACTGTAGCGGTATTGAACAGCCTCAATTCAATCTGTACATTTTTTACTTTACAAATGTACTAGTAAACAATAAGCAAACAAGAGAAAGCAACACAAAAACTGTTTTTTTTTTTTATAATAACAAATAATTTTCATTTTACTGTATGACATACAAAACAATCAAGTGTGTGATTTTTATATAGTAAGAGTTGTAATTAATAGCAGGAGTTATTTACCTTTAACTTGAAATTCTTAAAGCCTTTTAAGAGAAGATATTTTTATCTGGACTCACAGAAAAGATTTCAGTTCATGAAATAAAGTTCAGACTCAATGAAAGAAATGTTCAAAGATAAGAAGTTGTAGATTTATTGAAGAAAATCTCTTTGTTAGAAGTTGAATAAGTTTCTGTTGCTTGTAGTTGAAAGACTGTATAGATTTCATAGATGTGAGTACATATGTGTGAGTGCATACGCGTATGTATGTATATGTGTTTCAAAGTGTTTTTCCTTAAGGGACAAATGTAATCTCTCTAACGTTACATCTTATGTGAGAGAAGGTAAAAAAGAGAAAGAGTTGAAGATGTCACTTTGTATTTATATTGTTGGATATCACGTGATATGCTTGAAACACATAGATAGGTTTTGGGCAGAATTGTATTTTCTTTCAGGTCAGAAACTAGGTTGATACAAATTGGACATAGTGGAAAACATGGTATTAGCATTAATTGTCTAATCAGGAGTCAAAAAAATATCAAGGCTCTGTGATCCGCTTTTTGCACAAAATTAGACAAGTTATTTTCAGCTATTTCTACATGATGTAGAATTAAAATTCTACAAAACTAAAAAAGATTAATTATTTTTGTTGTTTATTTTACCTAAAAACACAACTAATAAAAAAAAATAATTCTATGAATGCATTTGTTCATTATGAATAACAACAATATTAGTAAAAAAACATTTGAACAATAATAATGGTAATTTATTTTTAATAAATTCCAAATTATAAAATTTAAAAATAAGTGTAGAAAATGTCTTCAAAAATACGTATATCTGTTAAAATAAACTAGACATTAACTTGTCAGTTTATCTCCTCTTAATTTTTGAAACTGCTCCTAGGAGATGCTCTCAGGACTATAAATACTCTGTGATAATTTTTTATCATCCTCTTCTCACCTTATCCACTTATTTGTCAACATGTAACCTCTGACAGAGAATGCATTCCCTTTGGAAAATGCATGAACAATACATATATATACACGCACACACGTACGTATGCACATTCACTCACTACACATACTTTGCACCCAAAACGTTTTCACATTCATTTGACACACACATCTTTGTCTTTGTCACTTGTAACCCTTTATTGTTAATCATCATTATATTATCATTTGTTAGTACATATATATTGGTTCTTGTTGTTTCTTACATTTATTTATGTAGACTCACATCCCGAATCTGCCATGTTTCTTGTGGACATTTCATTTTAGTGACATCCACCATAATAATTATTTTTCTCCTGATAACAAGAAATACAATACTATATATGTACAGACTCAAATATAAAGGGTGTTTCATTAAGACGGATCAAAGTTAGCAGTAAATAAATCAGTGTTATTGATGAAAATTTATTTATTTCTCTACTGGATCATGTTATTTAAGTCGTGGCAATTATGTGTGAAAAATAAGATTGCCCAAATGTCCACCAAATCTGAAAGAAAAGGAAAAAAGCTATTAGGCACTTAAACTTAATTCACATTTAAAATCAGTCCAAGTTATTGGAACACCCTTACATTTACACACCATTTTCAAACGAAGAAAAACATTGACTAACTTCTCTTCCTTCCCTACCACACATGATGGACACTAAAAACTTATAGCAAAAAGCATTTACACAGCTACAGAATTTGTAATTAGACCCTATGAAAGTGCAAAATCACAAATTTCAAATACCACAACATATATATGCAACACATGATGTTCTCTGACTTGGCAGATAGGTTTTTTTTGTAACACATAGTACCTGAAAAAGAAAAATCACTAATCACAGTTCAATTACTGCTACATTGGTCCATTTAGTAGGCAAACAATACACATCTCTTCCTTACTGGAAAAATGAGCAGCAAGATTAATTTCGTTCATACTCACAACATTTTTACAATATCAAAAATAAATACTGAGTTAAATATTTATAATTTAATTATAATTATTGTTGTAACCTCAGGAAGGTTACTGAATAGAATAATAACATGAAGATTGGTAATTAATGATAATACTTAGGACACGAACAGCACATATAAGATTCACCAGCTGCACGTAGAAGAAGTAGTCAACTGCTAGATGTGAGTCAAGTAAATTCCGCAATGAATCTCCAACTGCAGACTGCAGACCAACACATACATTATTCACTACTGTATTTATGGGAATGGGGACATACCTATTATCATCTGTAGGTATGCTACAACAATTATATGTCATTAAATTAGTGTGAAACCATTCTTAAATGTTTTTTTCATTCATTTAATACAAAAATATTACATTTGCTTTTATTTTACATTTTAAATTAGATTTTTTAAACTGGAAACTAAAATAGTTTAATGTTTAAAAATCTCAAATTACTCATAAAAAAATAATATAACAACTCAAAATAAATACTTACTTCAATTAAATAAGTAAATGTTATTCCAAATGTAAGTAAACATTTCTTTGAATTACTTAAGCCAACAACACTGGCATAATAGCTATCTCAAACTGAAACTAAAATGCACTGCTGCTCTGATTGGCCTCCAGTATTGTTCCTTCCCTACATAATGACTTGGTCGTCTAAAACAGAACACCGTGATCAAGTCACTTTTTGGATCACTCAACCAACACTTTTATTCACTGGGCCAACTCAACTGGAATTGGAACTCACATCTCTGATTTCCAAGCCATTATCCATTACACCACCTTGATTCTTTAGCATTTACATCCAACCAACACGTTTTGATGTAGATTGTAGAGTGAAACAGGAGGAAATGTACTTTGATTGATGAATTCATTGTCTATGGCTTATCAACCCTTTGGAGCTAATTTAAAACCAGAAAATATTTTTGGGGAGGAGATAATAATGATTTTTAGTGAAACAAGTCTTACCTGGGGGAGATTCATACTTTTCATGCATGTAAATGAATATAACAAACCCAACTGGAATTTGAACTCAGCTCTCTGATTAATAATACCCAGACATTATCCATTATACCACCTGCACATCCAAATTTACAGCATCTAGTATTCCCAAGTGGTCACCCACTTAAGTACTGACTATGGACAATGTTGCTTAGATTTGGTGGTCAAATGAGAACTGGTGTTTCAGTGTGATATGGCTGTAAGCTTCCAAATGCCTATGTTTATCTGTACAAACAGAAGTGCACAAGTACAGCTATAATACTATTCAGAAAGGAAATACCATTAGAACTCCAAGAGATGGATGAACTTTGGTACAAAAAGTGTAAATCAATCTAATAAGAGCATCAAAGGACCTTGTGAAGATGCTAGAGGAAATCGGTACAAAAGTATCTAGATGCACTGTAAAAATAATTATTACATTGACAGAACCTGAAAAGCTGCTAAGCAAGAAAGTAGCTACTCCTAAACTGTTATTTAAAAAAAAAAAAGCTGCCACATTACAGTGTGCAACTGCACACAAGGACAAAACTTTTGTGAGACATTTGGTGATCCAGAAAAGATGGCTGAGCATGTCTTTTACCAATGCTCACAGGTTTGCCTGTTTTGAGAATATGCAGTGATTTGGTTGCTTACAGGGAGCCTGAGAGCTTCATGACTCTGGATGTCTGCTATGTATGCAACAATATGGAACCTCTATATGAGGGTCCAGAAATGGATGATGTTCCTGATACTAGTTTTTGCTGTAGAAGCTTCAGATAGGGTAACTGGCATTGTGTGAATCAATTGGAGGTTTATTAGCAGATGTATTTCAAGACCTACCTTTAAACTCAGTGCCACTTTGCTTGACATCACAGAGAAAAAAATCTCAGAAAGACAATTATGAACCTCCGCACATCAAATTCATTCTTGGGAATAATTTCCAAATACCAGATGGTACTAACAGTATTGCACAAGTATAGCTATAATACTATTCAGAAAGGAAATACCATTAGAACTCAAAAGAGATGGATGAACTTTGGTACAAAAAGTGTAAATCAATCTAATAAGAGCATCAAAGGACCTTGTGAAGATGCTAGAGGAAATGGGTACAAAAGTATCTAGATGCACTGTAAAAATAATTATTACATAGACAGAACCTGAAAATCTGCTAAGCAAGAAAGTAGCTACTACCACAAAACTGCAACAAAAAGGCAGACTGTGGTTCCTGATGGCATATGGAGACAAAGATCTTGCTTTTCAAAGAAATATTCTCTGGTCAATGGAACAAATATTGAACAGTTTGGCCATAATGACCATCATTATATTTAGAGGAAAAAGGGATATGCTGGCAGACTGAAGAACGCCATCCCAACTATGATGCATTGGGCTGATAGTATTTATGTTTTAGAAGTGCTTTGCTGCAAGACGGACTTTACAAAATATATGACATCATGAGGAAGGAAACTTCTGAGAATCTACTGAAACATCAAGTGACATCATCAACAAGAAAGTTAAAGTTAGGTTATCAATGGGTCTTTCAAATGAAGAACGAGTCCAAGCCTACTTCCTAAGGTATGGCAAAATGATTTAAGAGCAACAAAGTCGAGGTATTGGTGGGGCCATAACAAAGCCTCTTTGTGCTTTTTCTTTAAATACTTTCATAGTAATTGTTCTGATTAATTTTCCACTATATACCTCAACTTTATGAATTTATGTGCAATACTAGACTGGCAGCAAGGTTGTAATCAACAATTGCAGAGGTATAACAAGCCCAGGGTTGCACGCTTTTTTGCAACAGTCAGAAACAAAGATCATTTAACAGGTTGTACTTCATGTGAAGAGAAAATAATGAAAAAAAAGGAAGTTAAAGTGTCTTGTTTTTAAAACAGGTCACCTGCACCAATTTACCGGTTCTTTGACCAAACACTAGTAGTTTAATGTAATGCACAGATTGACTGATTCTTTGGCTAATCAGTGGCAGACTAATACAATAAATATCCCACAAGACAAGAGGGGAGGTAGAATGATTGTTGGTGAAAGTTGTGCTGATGGTATATTGTCCAGAGTGTTGAAGTATAGTGAAGTTTGTTTTTTTTCCTACAAAGGTTTCATAATTTTACAGTTGAATTGGCTAAGATGTAACAGGAAGATCTTTGCTAACAGTGTCTTTTCTTGCAATTCTTGCCTCTGGAACTCTCTTCTGGCTTCTTACTTTCCAGTCAACTTTGATCTTCAAAAGTTTAAATGCAATGTCAATCATTATCTTCTGTCTTCTTGATACCTCTTCTTTTATTGTTCTCATTCTGTAATAATGTTTCTCTTTTTTCTTATTCTTTCACATTCAGTAAGTACTTGTATCTTATTGGCTTTATTGCCTTGCTTGGGGTGAAATGATAAAAAAAACAAAAATGAGCTGTCACCATATATATATATATATATATATATATATATATATATATATATATATTGTGTATTTAGGCAGCAATCCTTCATTTATACATGTTTCATTAAAGACAACAGAAAGCTACTGCGATTAAGCTTTTTATTTAATTTTTCTTGTTATCGAACAAGTATTTTCTTTTCTGGATACAGAGTCTGTAGAAAGTGATCAAGTGTTCTGTAATTCCGAGTGTTTTCTGCTATAGTTTTAGCCATTATCAAGGATGATTTTATTTTTGCTTTTTAATTGGGTTTATTGGTTATGTGTATGTTTCTATAGTTATAGGGATGTTTTATATTCCGAACACAGTACATAACCTCATCCACATGTAAAAAAAGGATTAAAAATATTGGAAGCCTTAATAATAAAAAAGAAAAAGCCAACACTCAATAATATTAACTACGAACATGGCCACAATGTGTTCAGACACTATAAAGATTAAATAAAAAGCTTAATCGCAGTACATTGTCTGTTGTGTTTAATGAAACGAGTATATATATATATATATATATATATATATATATATATATATATATATATATATATATATATACACACACACATATATACTTATTATATTTATACACACACACATACAAACACACATATATATATATATTGCTACAAAAGTTGTTATAATAGATAATTATATGTGAAATAGACATGTTATTTTAAACAGTGTGTATAGGTTTGAGCATTCAAGAAATCTTAAAGGCCTATAGGATGGATAATAGGTACCTCCACTAATTCAATATAAATTTTCTATACCTAAAGTTTAAAATGAATTTTTAAAAATGAAAATGCATTCTTGAATATTTCTTTTTAGTTTTACTTGGAAGTTAACGGATTAAATTGACTATTTCCAGTAGATAAAATACTCTGATATATTTCAAATAGAAATTATATAAATTGGAATGTCAAATATTTGCTCAATTTCAAAAAATCTGTTTACTGGTAGTCATTTCTTACATGTTAACAAGTTTTAAAATAAAATTTAATTATCAATTTTAAAAATCTTCCAAAAATAAAATATATATTTATGACACGTTGAGTAAAATTATCAAATTTAAAGTTTAATTAATCTGATTTGAGACAAATATTACTTACTTTTAGCATAAAAAAATAGTATGCAAGCATTTCTTAATGACAGGTCTTGTTTTTCTCATGTTTTTATTGACGTTATCAATAAGCTCAGAGGTGTTGACAGTAGTATGGATGACCAGAATTGACATAAATTTACAAAATCTAAGTGAACACTTTTTTGGGGGTTTTGAACTACCTAGTAATTTTTACAAATAAATATATTTTCAGCAATTATCTAATATTTTATTGACTTTTAATCATGTTTGAAGATGCTTTATGAAAAAAAAAATTTAAAATGCTATAAAATTTTCTTAATTAATTTTAAAATTTAATAACTGTGATGAAATACCATGATAGAGATAACTCAATAATTTATGACCACACTAAAATAAATACATTAAATAAAAATATTTCATGAAATAAAAATTAAAAACAGTAAAACTTGCTTTAAATTTTAAAGTTTTATAATGGAAGAGATGATGTTCAAAACCTGTTGGAGCATCAATGAATAATGAATTGGAGTCAAGAGGATAACTCCTAGAACACATGACCTTTTCATAATAATGCTACGTATAGACTACCATAGATGAAAAATGAGAATGCTTGAAGTAAAAAAAAATTTAATTATTTAAAAAATATTACTGCAAAACGACTTATATTAAACTTTTTAATTTTTGATTTGTGAATATAGTTTCTACTTAATTACAATATCACTTAAAAGAAATATAGTGTAGGGAATTTTTAAAACATTTTTTAAATTATGGTAAATTATTAAAATGAAACTTTTTAAAAAAATGTAAAATTCTTGTAAAAATTCATTATTCATCAGAAAAAATTTTTTAAGCCAATAATGCCCTAGATATAACTCAAAGGTTTTCTAATTAAATTATCTCATAGTTTTATTACATTTTTTGTTTACCATTCAGAACAGATTTTCAGAAAAACGAGCAAATGAGTGGTTGTGGGCGAGTAAAGCCTTGTGTGAGTATAGAAAAAACCTTTAGTAGCCTTATATATATATATATATAATATATAATAGCCTTTATATATATATATATATATATATATATATATATATATATATATATATATATATATATATATATATATATATATAAGTATATAGTATATAAATTACTACCATATCAAATCTGCTACCCAGAAATGTTGTGGTGACTTTAAAAAAATTGAAAACAAATATCCAAGAACAAAACAATGAGGTAGGAAAATGTTACAATATTTGAGATAGGAAAATAATAGAAAATTATGGTGAGAAAAATAAAGCATGTGTGTGTTGTTTATATATATGTGTTGGTGTGTGTGTGTGTGTGTGTGTGTGTGTGTGTGTGTGTGAATATATATGTATGTATGTATATCTGTATGAATATATATCTATATATACATATATACAGTGTAACCCGGATATAAGAGACCCGGATATAAGAGAGATTTTCTCTGGTCCCAAATTAGAGCCTGTGTTAATGTATATAAAATAGACCAAACCCGGATATAAGAGAAACCCGGATATAAGAGACTTCTTCTCCGGTCCCGACAACTCTCTTATATCCGGGTTACACTATATATATATATATATATATATATATATAAACAACAAGCAAGGCAATAACGTCACTAAGGTACAAGTGGTTATTGAGTTACATAGAATGTTTAAAAATTTAAATGCAATGTCAATCACAATATTCTGTCTCTTTGAAACTTGTTCCTTTAATGTTCTATCTCCTCATTAAAGTCTTCTCATTCTCTTCCACTCCCAGTAACCCCTTGCATCTTAGTGTCATTGTCGCCTTTGCTCAGTATAAAATGATTAAAAAAATAAACACTGTCAACTGCTCTTGTTCAGTTCCTTATTTAGACATGTTCTTTTGCACTTTTTTGGTTGTGATTACAAAATGGATCAGTTATTGTTATAATTATTATTGACATATTGATTTCAGATGCCATTTGTATTCACATGTTTTTTCTCTCTCCACAGAAACCATTATTATGCTCAGATTTGACATTTAATGAGACAGACTTATTGGCAATCAATTTACTATAAAAATGCAAATACTATACAAAAAAATAATAATGATATCATATTACTTATATTTGACATTTAATAAACATAGATGCTTAATTTTGTTTGGTTTTTTAGATGGTGAATTGTCAGTATACTTTGGTTTATTCACGTCATTTACATTTATTTACATTACATACATGTGGACTATATTCCTTGTCTTTTTTAATATCATGGTATTTAAAAATTTAAAAGCAATGTTAAGCATTCTCTTCTGTCTTCTTAATTCTTTTTCTTTTATTGTTCTCTCACCTTAATAGTATTTTTTCTTATATTCTCTAACACTTAGTAACCCTTTACATCTTAGTGGCATTATTGCCTTGCTTGGGGTGAAATGATTAAAAAAAATATATAACAATTCAGCCATTTTGCCATCTGGTCTACATGACTGTCAAAGGAATTTAAAACTCAATCCTTTATTTAATCTATGAACATAAATTGTTCTTGTTCTGCTGGTCACATCTCTTCAAGTTCTGATATTGTATTACTTAATTATTGCTCACCCTCTTTCCATTGAGTCCAAGTAAACACTGCTCAGCCCAGGGATTGAACTCAAAATTACTATATTAACCAATTCAAAAACTCACACATTAAATCACTATTGTCCCATAGGACAACCCTGATTGGAAAATTTGAAACATTAAATCTAACCTGCCTGCAGAAGAGTGCTGCTTGGCTGGACTCACCATGGCTTCACTTTTCTTCTATGGCTGCTGTTTAAGCCTTGCTGTTATTTCTCTTTCTTTCTTTATTAATGACTTCCATTCATTTCTATGCTAGGCCTACTAAGAAGTCCTAGCATATGTGCTGATTCTTTCAGACGTCTGACTTTCCAGTTTTCCTCACTGTCTAGTATTTTTATGTCCTTGCATAGAGGTTGATAACTACACTTTTCCCTCCATATTTGATCAGCTATGCCTGATTTCATTGTCTCACCCCTAATTATGAATTTTTAATGTTTCTCCATTCTTATTTTTAAGAAATAGCTTGTTTCATCTTTATATTCTTTGCCACAACTGCAAGGAGTGGAGTATACACAGTTCTTGGTCATGTTCTTCTCTGTGTTAGGCTTGACTTGGCAGATATTTTTCCATAGGATGGAGCTGCTTCAGAATATTGTCCTGGTTTTGTATGAGCTGCAGATTTTCTGAATCTTTTCTGATGAGCCCTTGACATAAAGAAGACAGATCCTCGCAGTTTTCTGGACCTCCTCCTTAATCCTTTTGGTTTTGATGTTATGTTTGTGCAGTAATTCTTATTCTGAAGAGTATATTTGATGCTGAACATTTCCTGTTGGTATGTGTCTGGGGTGCCACTTACAGTTTTTGCATAGTGATGTAGGTATTGGATAATCTCTTTCTTTACACTGTGGGAACTGAAGTTAAGGTAAAATTTGGCTTGTGATATACAGATGTCTTAAACCCATTCTCTGTGCAAGTTATTAGTACATCTAGTAAGGCTCACTGATTGTTTTCTTTTTCCATTGGGAACTATATCAAAGGTTTTATTGAGTTCACATGGTCTTACAGTATTTGTACAGCCTCTTGGGACGTCAGAGTATGAAGTTTCAGAGTATGAAGGTTTCATCTATGTATCTCAACCATACTGTTGGCTTTCATACTACCATTCTTAAAGCCATTTCTTCAAAGTATATGTTTATGTTTGCCATCACTGGTGACAATGGCAAACCCAAAGCCAAACCTTCCTTTATGTTAGACTATAGTTAGAAGCATATTTTCTGATTCCAAATAGTTTCAAACCAACATTTTTAGGAACAGGCTCACCAAATACAAACTTACCATTTGGTTACTATGGATGGGAACCCCTTGGATTGTTACCACAATGTGTTCTGAGTTCTTAATATATTTAATCTACTCAGGATTGTCCCACAAGACAATTACATAGTGGATTAAAGTGTCGGTTCGTGAATTTGATAATAGTAATTATGAGTTCAACTCCTGGACTGGGCAGTGTATACTTGAACTTGGTGGAAATTTGACAAGCATTAACTGTGGTGTACTAAATAAGAACTAAGAAATAAGTCAGCAAAATGAGAACAATCTATGCCCAGAGATTAAATAACAGGTTCAGCTTAAAACTATCTGAATGTTTACAAACATCATGCATCTGATGAGTGCCAGAAGCCGCAACAGCTGAAACATTGTGATAATATCATTGCAGGCCTCTCCCTACTCTATCAGTATTAATATGATAGATGTTCAGACAAGTTATGTTCTTTAGTTCTATCAGCTGAGAACTTCACAGCTATGTACTGTCATGTCATGTTCATAGTGGCAAACCATCCCAATTCCTTTTTTGAGACTTTGATAAGGAGTAAGTTCTACTCAGACAGTTTCTTTCCCAGAAATGGTATTTTGTAGAACAAACTCCTGAGTGGATGCTTCCCTGATCACCACAATCATGCTCTTTTTAAGTCCAGGTTCAACCAATATCTGTCCTACATATCCTTATAATATGCACTTTTTACCACCTTCTTTTGTCTTCATTACAACAATCTCGCTCAGTAAACTTTTTCCTTTTTGTTGGCAATTGGGCCTTGTATTGTGTGAGTTAAAGTAAAAAAAAATGTAAATAAAGCTGTACTCATGCCAGAAATTCAAACAGAAATACTTTGATTTATTGGAACTAACTAACTATATATATATATATATATATATATATATATATATATATGTGTGTGTGTGTATATATATATATATATATATAAAGGGAAGAGGTTATAGTAGTTCCAACGAAAGAAAAGTGTGTATAGTAAAAAGAAGAGAGAGACTGCAAACGTTTATGGTTGTAATGTGGATACTTATGGAAAATAAAGCATAATATATTTTTAAAAAATATATAAAATAAATAAAATAAATATATTATGCTTTATTTTCCATAATTATGGAAAATGAAGCATAATATATTTAAAAAAAAATCCACATTACAACCAAAAACGTTTGCAGTCTCTCTCTCTTTTTAATACATATATATATATAATACTAATAATCTTATAAATATAAGCAGCTATACTCGTCCAGCAAAACCTTAGGTGTTTTAGCTTGTAAATGAACAAACCAATGCCCAAGGGAAAAAAAAGGTAAAAGCACTAAGAACATATACTTCTGGTGAAAATAATCATCTAGAATCTAAGTTCAGTCCAAAGAAAAAAACCTCCGACATGAGTAAAGTAAAAATAACAAAGCAAAGTGCTCAATATGCTAAGTAGAGCAAACTAAGTAAACCTAAAGAGCCAGACAAACCTACCTAGGTTTCATCTAACTGGATTGTCAGGGCACCTTGATCCTCGTAGGTGAAACCTTGGTAGATTTGTCTAACTGTGTATTTGAGAATCAATCCCTCTTTTATACAAGTTTCATTAAAATCAACTGACCAGGTACTGCAGTTAAGATTTTTATTTAATTTTTTTTGTGTTCCTATATTTTTTTCTTTTCTGGACATGAATTATGTAAAAATTGTTTGAGTACTTTTGGTTATTCTTTTAGCCATTATCAAGGATTATTTTTTTTTACTTTTAATTGAATGTATGGATTATTTTATGTATGTATCTACAATTATAGGAATGTTTTATTTTCCAAACACAGACAGCACCTCATGGCCATGTTCATAGTTGATGCTATTGTGGGTTAGCTTTTTCTTTTTTTATTAATAATGCTTCCATATCTAAAAAAAAAAAAAAAGGCTAAAAATAATGGAGGCACTATTAATAAAAAAAAACAGAAAAAACCAACACTCAATAACATCAACTATGAAACAATCGCAACCAATCTAGAAGAAGGAAAAACTTTGAATTCTGAACTATATATCACACTGGCAAGGCATATAATATTCAACTAATGAAATGATCATGGAGTTGACATTAATGCTATGATCTTTATTGGGGTTGATGTGATAGATGTCTTTATACTTTGAATTATTCAAACTATTGTTCTTACCTTTACTTTTTCTAGATGTTATTATAGGTCCAACTGTAGTAATATCTATAACATAGAGTTAGAGAACCCTATAATAGTATTTAACCCATAGCTGGTGGGATGAGATGGATCCATACCTTTCCTAAGTGTTTTGTTTTATGAAAGTGAATGCAACAAACTCTACTGGTATTCAAATGATATACTTATTCACAGTTACTGAATTTATGATAAAAACATATGAGAATAACAGTACAAGCACTTGACAATGTCTCTCCATCTTATTCTAGGGACACAGAAATTATCAGGATTTTGAAAGAGGCTATTTTGTTGATTAATCTACAAGTGAAATAAAATAGGATTTTCCTCTCTCGATTCTGAACCACTTACCTTTGCCAAATTAAACAAAAGAAACTACTGTAGACCATTTTAGAGGAACTAACAATGAGTCTTTCTTCACTGAGATTGGGAAATGGAAAAAAAATTCTTATCACAAAATAGTAAATATAGCAGAGTGTATAGAAGATAAGGTCACTTGCTCAACAGAAACCAGTCATCATTCAGCAGAGGAAGCAATGACCTATTGAGATTGTGAACAGCAAAAGCTTTATACGGACAGAAAATGAATTGAGTAACTACACAAAATAGAAAAGACAAAGATGTGCCTTCTTTCCAGATTTATTCAACCTCTACACTGATGCTATCCTGAGGGAGTCAGAGACCCTACCAAGATTTATTATTGGAGGGCATAATCATAACAATATAAGATATTTGTAAAGAAACGAGATGGATTTTTTATTTATTAATCTGACAGATTTTTATTATATAAATGTGATTTTTAATGGGTATTCATACTTGAGTAAACACTCCATTTATTTATTAAACAGTACATTTATTTTTGCCTACTGGCCTGAATATTCAAGAAATCTAATTAAAGAAAAATATGTGCTTTCTGGCAGGATTTGAACCTGGGTTCTCCTAGGAGAAACCATCATTATATCTGACATACTTTGACCTCTTGGCTAAAAGTACAGCAATGACGAAGCAAAACTGAATAATGCCTTTAAATACAGATTTTTCTCTCACTCTTGAAATACGCATATCTGCTCAGTTTTGAATACTAACGTAAACAAAGTAATTTGTAAAGAAAGGGGATGGATTTTTTATTTATTAATCTGACAGAGTGATATATAGTTTTAGATGTATATAAATAATATAGTAATAGTCTTTTGATATTTATAATAATATAGTGAAGTCATAGATAGTCTTTAGATGTAAATAATAATATACTGAAGTAATAGTCTTTAGATGTATATAATAATATCGTTGAGTAATATATATTGTCTTTAGATATATATAAATAATATAGTGAAGTAATAATCTTTAGATGCTTATAATAATATAGTAAAGTAATAGATAATTTTTAGATGTAAATAATAATATAATGAATTAATAGTCTTTTCTCTCACCTTCACTTTCTGTAACCCTCTGCATACTAGTAGCATTCCCACCTTGCTTGAGGTGAAATGATTAAAAAAAATAATAATAATATACTTTTAGATGTATATAATAATATCAGTCAGTTATGTACCATGCATGATACATGTTTAGGCGATCATGTATCTTTTGATACATGACTGATGAGGCAGATTTTTTTCTGCTGTAGGTTGCCATTTCTTTCTGTGGTAAACCAGTTGCCATCCAAGGCTATAGAACCCAGTCTGTCCTGCTATTTACCCATAGCTGGGGGGAGAAGAGGAGGATTTATAACTTTCCCAAGGGTATTAGCACATAAGTGAATGTAATGGATCTGACTGGAATTCAAACTTGGCTCTCCGATTCCTCAATCCGAGCTGCTATCTATTATTTCACCGTGCCTCCTCCTACTATAATAAAGTGAAGTATAGTCTTTAGATATAGTGGTGTAATAGGTCGTCTTTCAATGTATATAATAATATATTGAAATAATAGATAGTTTTTAGATATAGTGGTGTAAGAGAGAGTATCTGGATGTATGCATATATGAAATAGGCTTTTTAAAGGTTTGTAAAATAATAAGAATATTTTTGATACACCATCATCATCATCAGCTTTTTTTTAATAGTTATAATAATATTGTGGATCATAGATAATCTTTCATTGTATACATTAAATAATTAATCTTTGCTTTTATAGGTCTGTAATAGGTTTGATACACCATCTTCATCACCATAATTATTATAATAATAATGTCATCATCTTTTTAATAATAATGATAATATCGTGGATCATACATGGTCTTTAGATATGTACAGGAAATAAGATTTTGAGTAACGATATGTAATATAAAATGAAACTACTTTGAAACAATCTAACATATATGTCTCTCTTAGAATTATACACCTTGCACATGTTATGGGTTCATTCTTACTTGTGTCTGATTGCGTAGCCTTGTGTATGACTAAACTTAATAAATATATATTATATTTTCTACCCGAGAAATAGTGCAATGTAGTGCAATTTTGTTATGTTTATTTTCTCCATTGCTTAAAAGCATGTTAATGGTGCCAAGGTTTTAAATCTGAAAAAAATGATAAAAGTAAGAAACCTCTACCAATGCAAGAACATTGAAGCATTGATTATAATCATAGAATTCAAAGAACCATGATATTTAGTTTTGTGGAGCAGAAGATTTTCTTATCCCTGGGAACTTACTGACTTCAAAAGAAATGCTGGATCTGTTTTTTGTGCAAATCAAAGCAACCATTGGGAAAATACATTTTCACCTCCTGTCATGAAGTAAGATAAAAGCATCTCATCAGAAAGGAAAGAAATATTTGTGAGATCTTCATAAAACTTTCAGAAACAATTTTTGCTGATATTAACCATCAGAAATATAAAGTGGATTTTTTTCGAAACAGCTAGAAATTGTCACCTTTTTTATTTTGAAAATATTTTTTTTTAATTGGTATCATCCTATGCAAGGCATTAAAGCCACTAAAACACAAGCAGTTACAAGGTGTGGTGGAATTAGGAACAGAAACATTAATAATGAATGGATAGAGAAAAGAGTAATCAGAAGGACAGTAGATAGTGATTAACATTGTATTTAAATTTTTGCAGATTAAAGTTGGCTGGAAAACGAGGAGCTGGAACGAAGATCCACAAGTGAGAAGCAGGGGCACCGGACCATATGTGGCAGCAATATTCTAAGCATGGACAAATAGTAGAAATTATATCTATAATTTCTGAAGAGAAAAACTTGTCTTGTATGACACAGTGAACCAGCTTTCTTAGGAGCTGCTTTAGCAATGGATTCAGAGTCTCTCAGATAAACACTTTGTTTTATTTTCATTATGAATTTTAACAAAATTAAGAATGGGTACTACACTTTGATCTTTAAAAAATATTAGGGAAAAGTTTTCTCATTTTATTATTATGAAATATTTTGAAACTATTATCTATATCTTTGGTGTTTTGATAAGAATAGGCAAGCTCTTCTAATCTTCTTTTTGTATTATTATTAACACAAGGCGAAAATTAACAAAAATGAGCTTAATAGGTCAAATATATACAATAATGAACCTATATCAGTGGAGTTATACAATAGGCACTATGACCAAAAATAATCATTTTTTTCATATCATTATAGATAATATATTCCAGATAAACAAATTAGTCCTGAGTATGATGATAAACTACAAGACCAAACTGATCAAGGAGCCTGGAACCACCTCTTGATAGCTGTTGTTACCAGGTCCACACTGACCCATGGTCATAGCAACTATCAGGGTCTCAGTTATGGGCAAAGAGTGAACCCTCAAACAAAAATCAAACTACTAGGAAAATATAAAAATACTTTTTTTATAATAAAATTACCAGCAATACATTTTTATTAAAAAAATCAGCTTCAATACATTTTTATCATCTACAAACTACATATCTAAAAAATATGTTTGCCTTGAAAGTATAAAATAGCTGTAGTTGAATGCATAAAATTGCATTAAAAATATTTAGATTTCAGCATTAAATAAGACATTGATATGCCATTAAACAAAATCAACCAAACCAGATCAAAAATATCAATTTTTTTCTTATTAAATTTTATAAAAATTTAATAGGTGTGTTCAGTTTGCAATGTTAATTCATTGCAAATTCTTCCCTGTATGTAAGCTGAAATAAAATCTACTGATATCACATAGTTTCGTAAAATTTAAAAAAATAAAATATTTTGAAAAATTCATAATCTGAATTGAATTTTTCATATATTACTATCAAGTTATCACTCCAGGTTATTATATTTCAATTTTTTTTTTAATTTTAAGAAATCACATGGTATGAGCAAATTTTGTTTCGGCTCCCACAGAGGAATCAATTTACAATACATTTACATAGCAAACTGAACACCACAATTAATTTAATAAATTTTTTTTTTAATTTTTTATATTTGAGGTCTGGAGAATCTTATTTTGGTATTACAGTGCATTTATAGCAATCACCCTGGTTTGTAATTATAATGTTTCATACTTGCTTACTTTGGCATTACGGTGCATTTATAGCAATCTCCCCGGTTTGTAATTATGGTGTTTTTGATAAAACTTTGTACATTTTTCTATTATAACAATTATATTGATTGACACTACTTGGCATAATGGCATAGTTACTTCAATAGCATCACAGGGGAGTGATCATTTTTATTGTTTTATCTCCTTCATACTCTGGTGTGCATAAAAAGTACAGCTCTAATGAAACACATCTTGAAAAGAATCTGCAAATTGAACTAAAAGATTCTGATAGAAATTTTATTGAAAAATTTTGATAACAAAATGAAGTTTCTCTCTGTTCCAAAATGTTCTTTTGCACTCCATTGATTGAGAAACTTTACCCTACATGGGCCCAGAATGAAAGACATTCATGATTACTTAATACTTAAAATGGAATGTCAAGGTCAACAAGTTGGAAGCAAATCACTCAGCAGCTTATGGTTCTTTGTTTCTCTTTCATTTACCTGTAACACTTTCTTGAATGTCTATAATCCTTTATTGATGTAAATTATTTACATTTCTTTCATGTTTCTTATCTATTATTATCACCCTCCCACCCAAATACTGTCAACAAGATAATGGACAAGGGATCTTGGCAGTTGCTACTTATATTTTCCCTTGTATTTAGGTGAAGAACAAAAGAAGCAAAGCGAAAAAGGTGCTGAAAAGTTCTTCTCAAAACCTGACCAAATGACCAAATATTAGAATTTTTGTGAGGGTGGGGATTCTCTTCTTAATCAGATGGAGAACTTTTAAACACCTTCTTGTATAGCTGCCTTTTCCTGTGACTTCAATTTAGAGTTTATGCATAAGGAAAATCAAAGACCATTTCTTTGGTTATTTTACCTTTTCTTTAATGGCCTTCTCAGTTGAGAATTTTCTTTGAGCTTTCCAGCAGCCTTCTTTGCATCAAGACCATTAACAGTTTCACACTCTAAAATCCCACATCCTAGTATGTCTGGACTCATCTTCACTCCTTCAGTTCCCTATCTATTGACTTCCATAGCATATTGCAGCTCCTCTTGACAATGTAAGACTTCCCATTTTAAAACAAGTACCTTGCAAGTTCTTTCTTTGGCTGAAACTGGAGTACTGTTTTCTGAATATCAAAATACTGTCAACTCTCAATGGTCATCACTGACCAACCCCTGACCATCGTAACAATATGTACATCCCAACCACCCCAATATCTTTGTGCATTCTTCTTCTTCTACAGGCTGTGTCCCTTCAGGATATGGGCAATCTAGTTCTGTAGAACTTCCTGTCACTCATAGCTCTAAGTAAGGCCTGTCTTTTTGTTATCCCTCCTAATCCCTCTTCTGCTAAACGTTTACAGTAGGTCATTCACTGCTTTCCTCTGTCCCTCTTGCCTTCAATCTGTTCAGTGAGTATCAAATTCTCTAAGCCCTCTTTCCTCATTATGTGACCTAGAAATTTTAACTATCTCTTTCTGATTCAAAGTATGTGTCCTTTTTGTTTCCATTTTCTTTAAAACTTCATTGTTTCTCACATGTTCAGTCCATGGTAGTCTCAGCATCATTCTGTAGAACCACATTTCTGTTGCTTCAAGTCTCTTCATCTGTGAGGAGATTGTCCAGCATTCACAGCCATATAGGTGACTGATACCAATCTGTTATGAGCATACAGAGAATGTGTCACATAACTACAACTCAGTTTGGCCCTGGCTATTCTAGGAAGCCCTCTGCCCAACAATGGTGTATGATTACCACACTGAATGCATATATAATAATAGAGTCCAGTTTATCCCGATATGTTAGATGGCCATTTATTCCTACAAGAAAGTTCATCCACCATTTGACAGCTCTTGTTTATAATCTTGTTGTTTGTCTACCAGAAATGTTTAGTTGAGAATCAGTTTACACTCCAAGGAACCAACTATTCTGTATATCAGTGTTTTTCAAACATTTTTTACTGCCACCCACAGCAAGAACCACATGTCAAAGAATCAAAGACAAACTCTGTTCACTAGGTTCATTTATTTAGCATTGACAATTTATAGATATATTTCTTATGATCCACATAAATTGGAATTTCATGTATCTATTTGTATTATCTCTTTGTATGAATATAAAATTATTTCTTTTAGAAAAACAAATTTAAAGGAAATTCCAACACAAAGAGAAAGTAAATAATATTTGAAAAAAACGTTATTTAATAAGATGAATGTGCTTGTTAAGCAGCTGATTTCAATTGGAAACACAGGAAGACAGTGCTATACACATGTCAGGTGCAGTGTTGAGCCTGTTTCTGTCCTTCATCTTAAATTGAGTTAATGTAGAAAATCCCAGTTCATACAAGTAAGTAGGTGTTAAAGGCAGCACTTTTGTAGCTAAGTTTTGGTGCAAAGTTTCTTTGTGAGAGTGAAATGACATCACTCAGTCTACAATAAGTTTGACAAACAAAATATATAAACTCAATGAGAACAGACTAATATATATATATATATATATATACATATATTGATGCATGTTTCATTAAATAATATAAACAAGTTTTGTCTATTTATTTTAACCAAGTTCCTTTTTTATACTGTCTGATAAGTTTAATAACATTATCATTGAAGGACGAAAGGAAATGACCATATTGATACATGTTTAAATCCAATCTAAGCTTTCGGCTTACATAGGCCATTATCAAAAATGACAATTACTTTTCAATATATCAACCAATATATGGAACAATAATGATAGTCTGTTTTTGTTGCATGAAAAATTTCAAAGCAATGACTAACACATGTATACGAGACACAGAAGTGGAAATCGCATCAAAGCTTGTGACGTCACACATGACCATATGAGAGTGAAAATGAGAAGTATTAAGTATGGGAAGCCATTGGTATAAACCAATGGCTTCAGTTATCAATTATAGGCATTTAAGAATGTTTATGGAGATTTCGTAGTTTATTTTGTTCAGGTTAGGTTTCAACTGTTTTATGTATATAGCTTCAAGAATTGATTATTATGTGTGCAGTGCACTTGAGCAAGAGACCAACAAAACTCCTTGTAACACCAAAGATGAACTGAAAGCAAGGATTATGGCAGCATTCACCAACTTAAACAAAGAGACCGCCCAGAAGAGTTGCAGGAAATTCTGAAGTCATCTGGAGACCATAGTTGAAGGCAATGGTGATTTTATTGAATAAATTTATTCTTTAGTATTTCAAGATATTTTTATGTAATATTTTTGTGTTAAAATGAGATGTCAGTGTTGTTTTTGTGTAATTTAGATTACAATTTATCTATTGCACCCTGTATTTTAGTAATATTTTGTAAGATAATGGCTATCATCATATTAAGCTGAAAGTGACTGCAATATTATCTGTATTTACCCTGGCCAGAGCAATAAGCAAGAATAACAGACTGACACATGTAAAGTGAAATAGGTGGAAAAGCATTGCTGAGGATACCATGAACCATACATGTGATACAATGGAACAACATGTGAGCAACAACAAAGTTTTGGAGAAAATGGAAACAAAAAAAGAAACTAATATTTAACATCAGGAAGAGACAGGTGAGCCTTCTCGGACATATAATGAGGATGGATGGCTTGGAAAATCTGATACTCAGGCAAGCAGGACAGAGGTAAACAATGCATAGAATACTTAGAGAGCTTGATTAATGGATGGCAAAATAGGACTTAGGAGAAAACAGAAAGACAAAGTTTATTAAGAGCTACAAGGGTCAGGAAGTTATGGAGAGCCATGATCGATTACATCCTGAGGGGACATGGTACATAAAGAAGAAGAGAGAGTATTAGATTGTAGGTTTGAAGGTCTGGGATCCATGTTATGTCCTATGTTGCACAAATGATATTTTGTTAACTTTTTTGTTCTTGTTTTAATCATTTCACCCCAAGTAAGGTGATAAAGCCACTAACATGCAAGAGGTTACTGAGTGTGAGAGAATCTGAGAAAAACATTATTAAGGAAAGAGGACAATAAAAGAACAGGATTCAAAGTGACAAGATGACAATTGACATTGTATTTAAATTTTTGAAGATTGTAGTTGACAGGAAAGAAGCCAAAAGAGATTTCCACAAGTGAGATGTGCAAGAGAAGAAACCTTTAATATAAATTCTATGGTCACATCTAACAATTTCTACAGCAATCTAGAATTGTACTTAAATTCATGAGTTTGAGGTACTAAAGAGGAAAGCTCATCAGAACAATTACCATGAAAATACAGAAAAGGGACAGAGAAGTTATGTTACAACAGAGAAAAATTGACTGAAGCTGAGATGCTAGATCAGGACTGATAACATTATAGATTTTTCTTTCGGTTTCTAGGTACATGGCAGAAGACCAGATGTAACAGTAATATTCAATACATCGATGAATGACAGAAAGGTGTAAGATAGATTCTTGTGAACTTGGCTTATTGATTTTTACTTTAGATGGGAAAGTGTTAAGCTCTCGGTCCTTGATTCAATTTTAGGCTTTATCATGAAGATTAATAGTATTTTGGAAGATTGATGATTTCATAATTTAAAACTTTTTTCTATTTTGATGGTTGCAATTGACAAATTAAGTCAAAGGAAGCTGCCATACTAAATAAATCTTCCCCAGTCAAACAGAGAAGTAATAATCTTAGGAAAGGCGTGAATTCTACTTTCCCTGAATGTTCTATCACTAATAGTTCTGATGAACTTTCCTCTTTAGTACCACAACTTCACGTGCAGTGAGAATACCATGGATGGAACATGCGATCAGTGACAAAGTTTTAGAGAAAATAGAAACAAAAAGTACACTTATACTTAACATCAAGAAGAGATAGTTGAAATTTCTGATTTGCATAATGAGGAAAGAGGGCTTGGGAAGTCTGATACTCACAGGGCAGATTGCAGAGACAAAGAACAGAGAAAACAATGCATAACCTACCTAGAGAGCTTGAGTAAATGGATAACAGAACAAGGTTTAGATGAGATAACAAAACGACAAAATTTATTAAGAGCTACAAGGAACAGAAAATTGTGGAGATCCATGATCGTCAATGCCCTGAAAGGACCCTTCATTTAGAAGAACAACAACAAATAGAAGAAGATTAAATTGGCAGTTACATTTCATAATTTCACTGCTAAAATTGCTAGTTGTAACTGTAAGTTCTATGCTAATACTTTCTTTTCACACACTTCTTACTTGTGGAACTTTTTTCTTTTTTTCTTTTTCATGGATTTCACCCCAAGCAAGGCAGTAAAGACACTAAAACACAAGAGTGTGAAAGAATTAGGAACAGAAAACATTATTAAAGAGTGAGAAGAGATTAATCAGAATGACCGTAGTTAGCAATTGACATTGCATTTAATTTTTTGGAGATTAAAGTTGGCTGGAAGGCATGAAGTCAGAAGAGAGATTCACAATCAAGTAGTGTGAAAAAAGAAAATGTTAGTATAGAATTTATGGCTACATCTAGCCAGCTGAACTGTAAATTGATGATGCCAGTCTAGTATTGTGCTTAAATTCAAAAACTCTAGGTGCCATAGCAAAGAGTTCATCCAAACAATTACCATGTAAACATGGAGGCAACCTTATGGCAATGGGAAGGTAACCAATAATAATCAGGACCAATAATATTGTTGATTCTTCTTTGGATTTTATCAAAGAGCTCAAGGTAAATAGTAGGAGCACCTGAACATATGTGGTAGCAATATTCTAAGCATGGATGAATGGTAGTCTTATAGATATGTAAGATAGATTCAGAAGAGAAAAATTGCCTCGCAAAACACAATGAACCAACTTTGTTAGCAGCTGACCTAGCAATGGATTCAATATAGTCTTTCCACTTCAAGTCAGCTGAGAACATTAGCCCAAGAAGGCACAACAAGTCCCTTTCCTGGAGGTTAGCATCAGCCATGCTGATGGAAAGCATAGAGGAATCTCTCAGATGATTAATGGAGAGAAGGTTTGTTTTGGTGTATTAAAATTAACAAGCCATCTTTTACCTGAGTTACCAACGGATTTGAGGTTATTTTGGACATCAGCTGCCATTTTGACCTTGTTGAACAGATCAGCGTTACTATTGAGACAGAAGTAAATACAATGTCAATCATCTTTTTTTTTTCCTTGAATCCTATTCTTTTATTGTCCATTATCTTTCTTTCACTTTCAGCAACCCCTTACATCTTTGTGACTCTTATCGCCTTACTTGAGGGGAAATGATTAAAAAAATTAGTTAACTTGACAAAAATCCTTGTCGCTGACATGATGATTGATAGAAAAGAGGATAGGAGATAAAGAACTGGGACAAATTGTCCTTTTCATACTCCATTAATAAGGAGAAAGTTTCTTCCCCAGAACTGTTGCATTGTGGAACACACTCCTGAGATGATGCTTATTCAATCACTACAATTTTAACCTCTTCAACCATTATCTATCCTACATATCCATCCTCACAATATGCACCAATTGCACCATTCTTGTATATCTTTATAACAACCTTATTTAGTAACCCTCTACTTTGAGTGACTCTTGGACCTTATATTGAGTGGATAATAGTAAAAATGAAAAATATCTACATTACCATCTCCGATGGTAACAGCAAAGAGTTATCACTGATTGCTTAACAGAAAACTATAAAATTTCCTTATTACTTTTCTTATTAGTTCTGTCTTTTATAACTATTTCTTTCTTATTTGTTTTATTTAGATGTCATGAATAACAGCTATTTTAAAAGCAGATAAGAAAAAAAATGTAAATTAGTAATCCACCTACTATATGACTTGGACAATTCTAGATAATTTTATCTTATCCAATATGTGTGTCATATGCTACATTACACAAGAATAAACAAAAGCAAGGTACTGTTGGTGAGGAAGAATAGAAGACAATATATATTAAAATAAAAGGTGGAATGTTTCTTTGTGGGCAAGGGAAGCAACTTGGAGGATGGGGGAGCCAGTAAGGCCTGGCATTGAAGCTTGCATCGTCAGTTGACCAAGGCCACTGGTGCTATCGGTGACAGCTTATCAACTCACCTGCAACTTCACTGAGTGTTACAAAGGGGGTCCTTTTAAGCAGTCAGAGTGGATATTGAACTCAGTATTTTTTTGTCACACTGTAGTGAGTCCCAATAAAAATAAAATATATAAAACGAAAATAAAAAGAATTCAAATTAAAATAAGGCATTTGCACTTTCCTTTAAAACCCTTTTCTCTTTTCTCTCTCTCTCTCTCTCTCTCTCTCTCTCTCTCTGAACTTCCCTTTTTATACTTCTCTCAATTATCAAGAAAGCAACCCTCAAATAAAAGAGGAAGAAGAAAAAAGCCTGAACCCAAACAAAAAATGCTGGAAGTTTTGCAGGACCAGAGCCTACTAATTTATGACTAAAAGCTCCTAAAAATATCCACACATAACTTCCATTATAAAAAAAAATTGGGAAATAAAATAATTTTGGCCAATCAAAAAAATTATCACAAAGAGGCTTTCGATGTTTGCTTAAACCAAGGTTCATGCCAGAGCTTCAGAGCCTGGTTAAAAGAGCTAGAAGAAAGTGAACAACAAGAGTGACGACAAGAAACATGATTGTCAGAAAAACCAGCCATGCATGACACATGAAGAAGTAGTTAAAAGGTCATCTGTTGATCATATTTCTGCCCTACTTAGGGCTAAGAAAAACAGAGTAGATTGACACTGACCTATTTCTAAAATGACCATAACTACTATCAAGTACTGACTTCCCAAATTCTTGAATACCGACTGAAATGGACTTTCTCCAAACTACTACCAATATCCAACTTATAAACAAACATTTTGCTACACCAAATACCAAAGGACTTACTCTAAAGCAATTTTTTTTTTTTACAGTAAGGATGACCTTGTACAAGGCCTGGAAGCCACTCAAGGTAGAAGGTTATGTTATGAGCCAATTTGTACAGATAAGAAGGGAAAATAATGGTTAATTCTAGATTTGGACAGGTTAAGATTATAGTGATCGGGGAAACATCCTCTTGGAAGTCTGTTCCCCAGAGCAGTGGTTCATGGAAAGAAGCTGTTTAAGTGGAACTTACTTCTTACCAATGGAATATGGAGGGAATGTGGGTAGTTTGCTACCCACATTCCCTTTTACAGCTAGGACCTACCACAGTGGCATGGTGGGTCCTTGCTGTAAAAGTTAGACCTGGCAGAACTAAGGAGTGTAGCTCATCTGAGCATTTTCCATGTAAGTAGCGATAGAGCAGCGGAGTATCGCCACATCCCACCTGTAGAGGAGAGGTTGAAAAATAATTCTTCTCCCAGAAGGAGTTGAAGAGACACTTTTGGACTATCAAGACTGGAAATTGAGGACTGGGCTACTGCCCAAATATGGTAACAATACTTCATTTTAGGCCTGATCTGGCTCTTATAAAGGTAGAGGATAGCATGAGGAGTCAGCTATTTACTAGAATAGTACAGGGAACCAACCATTTTACCTGCTTCTTTAATGATGGATTGTATTATATATACCTTATACTCTTAATCCAGTTTGTTTTATTCCAAAGTTCTGATAAACATCGCCAAGACTACTCTCACACAACACTCTTGGAAACATTTATGATTGAGTCCTTTTAAATTCTATGACTTTTTTTTTATTTTTAATTTTGCTCTTTTAGTGTTTACATCCGGCCAACATGTTTTGATGTGGAGTGAATCAGAAATAGATCTAATTTGAAGCAGAATATAACATGTCTAATAATCTTTCTTTTTCTTGTTTCAGAATGTTCACAAATCTTTCATCCGAACAGTTCCACCATATTTTCACCAAGCTGAAGTGTGGATAAAGTTACTGCAGTCCTTTAAGTGGACACAGGTTATGTTCATCCATAGTAAAGATGAAGACGGGCAAGCAATACTTGGATATTTTCAAACATTAGCCAAGGCTGAAGGAATAGCTGTAAGTTTCAGTTTTTCTTTTTGATGAAAAAGTTTTAAAATGATTTCATGTAATTATCAATCTGTACAATATTATCCACAGCAGATGTTTTCTTGACCCACCTTGAGGCAAAAATCTGCTATAAATAAAAGGCAAAAGATGTTTTAGATTTCAGTCATGGGGCATAAAAATATTTAAATGATTAAAAAATTTTAAAAAGAATTATTTTAAAGGTCATTATGCTTTGGCAAAAGGAATTTTATCTCTATATAATGTTAGTTAAAGATATCTTTCAGGCTACTTTCACTAGTTCCCAGACTGCATGAATTTAAGTGCGCTACTAGGCTGGCATCATGGTCCCACTTTTTCACTGTTGAAACGGTTAAATGTGGCTGTCTCTTCTACTCCAATAGCTTCATGTCTTGCACCACCCGTCTGTAGAATTCCCTTCCTATTACTTGTTTTCCTGATAGCTATAATCTCCAACTATTCAAATGTAATGTCAATTGACATCTCCAGATGCCTTGATCTATTCCCTGTCTTTCTCTTCATCCTTTCCTCTATCATGCCTCTTTACTTGAGCTCCCACTCTCTGTAACCCCTTGCGTGCTAGTGGCATCCTGCCTTGCTTGGGGTGAAATACTAAAAAAAAAAAGAAAGTTAAAATTATGAATCAAGAGAAAGCTCATTTCAAAATAGAGGCCTGATCAGGTCCATTTGTGTTTCCTCAAGACCCACAAAGCCCAGCTGTGGTTTATACTGCAACTATGCTGAGCAGACCTTAGTTACAGTTTCTGGGAGAGAGAACAGTTTGAACAAGAACAATATGCTCATGTCATTGTTCACAATGACATGTGGTTTTGTGCTATCACAACCATTGAGAGTTTCTATCTCCCCAATTTCATTTGCAAGGGTTGGGTCAACCCATACTTTGGCTTTCAAGCACTTCCCAATGGTGCTATACTCTGGGATTGTCTCCCCAGGCTGATAATATTAAGATGCCAGATCCTTGATAAATTGACCATGGTGAAATTCAAACCTGAGTCTCATCATTGGAATACCAATATTCTAAATATTTGACTGCACACCTAAATCAAGACAAATTTAAAATATATATATATATATATATATATATATATATATATATATTCCTACTTGTTTCATTAAATAATAGAGACAAGTGTTGTCTATTTAATTTATGTAAATTCTTTTCATAACGTCTGATAAGCTTAATAACATTATCATTAAACAAAGAAAGAAAATCACAATATTGATCCATATTTTTTAATCCAATCTAAGCTTTCGGCTTACATAAGCCATTATCAAAGATGTCAATTACTGTACAACATATTAAGCAATATACGGACAAGACAGTGATGACAGTGGCATCCCGCCTATATATATATATCCAAAGATTTTCTAAAAATGAGCATACATGATGAAAAGATGCACAAAACTTAAAAACAAAATTTTATCACCAAAATCTGTGTTATTATTAAGAGGAACAACCAAAGGATTTTTTGATAAACCTTCAAAATTTTAGTTAAAAATCTTGTTATGGCAAAGTTTGGGAATTTGCTACCTGCATCAGCATACCTCATCATGCACTCATAGTATATTTATCCTTGGGAGGAAAAGCCATAGAGGCTATATTGGAACTAGACATTACCATATTAGATGCTGATGTGGAATGGAAAAATTATATGAAAAGTTCGATACACTCTTTTGGAGGATGCTAACTTTTATGACATATGAATTCTTCAAACCATATCAAAATGTCATGTCAATAGATGACTATATTATTAACTTAGACTGTCATGTCACAAAGTTAAAGGACTACAAATATAATTACCAGAGCCAGTACTTGCCTACAGAGCATTACAAAATGCGAATCTGACACCAGAGAATGAGTGACTAGTAAAAGCACCCATTGGCAAATTAACACTGTCTGCAATGTCCAGATAACTTAAAAAATTATGCACAGACAGTTTTCTGATGCTTTGTCAACGAATACTCCACCAGTTGTGATAAAGAGAAACATGGATTGTGCCTACAAAGAAAACAGACAGGAAAACACTAATGAAGTATATTATAGTTGTTTGTCTAACCAGCATCCTTCTCGGTTTTCCAGTTGGCAAGATAACAGAGGCAAAAGAGGACATAAGAACAAAGTTCTGGTATCTTCTGACAAAAATTGAACCTGAAGGCAATACCACCAAATACTTCACATGTGGCTGCAAATTCCACTGGAGCTACAATTGTCCATATGCTGATAGCACCAGTAATAAACAGGATAGGAGTCAAAAGGATGAATACATATCTGCAGCCAACATTGTGCTGATGAGTCAGCTAAAGCAGGAAGATAATGGTCAAACATTTTTGGATGAGACACTTGGTTTAGCATTTCTAGATAGTATTGCTTTGGCTACTGTTTGTGGGACTACATGGTATGAGTGTTTTCTGGAAACCATTCCTGTCTAACAACAACAAAAAATAAATGTCTCAGAAGGACTAAGAACTTAAATTTTGGCAATGGAAAAAAACTAAAACTACTTTCACAGCTACTCTACTGTGTGTCATTGCGGACATTGAAAAGAGCCAAGACATATATAAATTTTGAAAATAACAGCGTCACAATTCTTGGGAAAAAGGTTCAAATGTGGTGTAGCTTGTCTGGTCACTATCACATCCCTATTACCAGACCTCCACCAGATTGAGGCAAGTTTATTAATCAAATACTTTTCATTAAAGAAATTATTACCAAAAACACATCAGAAAAATTAGAATTGCAACAAAATTACATAGACAATTCAGCCATCCAAGTAGTGAAAAGTTGTGTGATCTAGTTAAGAATGCAGGAATAAAAGACCCTAAATTCATAAAAATTTTACAAGAACTTCCTAATTCATGTGAAATATGCATTTGACAAAAAGACTGGGCCCAAGCCCATTAAGTTCTCATTAGATTCATATTTTAATGAAGTTCTCATTAGATTCATATTTTAATGAAGGCATTGCCATGGACATTAAAGAAATTAATAAAAAAAAAAAATGCATCTAATTGATCATGATACAAGATACAGTGTTGGAGTCAGGATTCCTAGTAAGGAAAGTTCTGACATTCTTGGTGCTATATTCACACACTGGAAAGAATATTTTGGCACTCCGGTATGTATCCTCACTGACAATGGCAGGGAGTTTAATAACCAATCATTTAGGGACATGTGACAGAACTTGAATACTGTAGTATACACTAATGCTGCTGAAAGTCCATGGAGCAATGGTTTGAATGAACAACACAATGGGATTAGTCAGTTATGTGCCATGCATGATATGCATTTTGTGATCATGTATCTTTTGATACATGACTGACGAGGTAGATTTTTTTCCCACAGTAGGTTGCCATTTCTTTCTGCAGTAGACCAGTTATCATCCAAGGCTATAGAACCCAGTCTGTTCTACTATTTATCCATAGCTGGGGGAGAAGAAGAGGATTCATACCTTTCCCAAGGGTATTAATACATGAATGTACTGGGCAAAATGGTGAAGAAAACCACTGAAGACACAATTTGTAGTTTTGATGTAGCACTTGTATGGGCCATAAGTGTCAAAAATACACTTCACAGTGTCCATGGTTATAGTACTAACCAACTTGTTTTTGGCAAGAATTTGAAATAGCCTTCTTTTTTAAATGACAAACTCCATGCATTAGAAGATATTTCTACCAGTGAATTTGTTGCAAATAACCTCAATGCAATGCATGCTGCCAGGAAACATTTCATAGCATGTGAGTCTTCAGAGAAACTAAGATGCACACTTCATCACCAAGTTTGAATAAATATAGTGTAGTCATACAATAATGGTGATACTGTTCTCTATAAAAGAAACATATGTGATAAATGGTTTGGTTCAGGAACTGTCACAGGGTGGGAGCATAAGCAGGTACTTGTAAAACATGGTGGTACATATGTGAGAGTGCATCCATCCCATTTAGTCTCCTACCCTCAAGCATCTCAAAGTTCTTAAGATGGCACAATAATGAAACAGATGCCCAACAACTTATAAAAATGACCTTATAAAACTCCAAAGGTCTCAATTTTTGAAGAGAATGATATGGATGAAGAAAGCCCAAATGTAAATATTGAACAGCTCCAGACTGTGAAAGCAAGGGACAGACCACCCAAGCAAAACTTCATTCTTAAGAAAATTGCGCTCACAAAAGCAGGACAAATTATTAAATGCAAGATTGCCAATGATGATGATTCAGAATGTAGAAAATTGAATGTCTTCAGTAGAGTGGGCAAAACAGCAGGCAAAAACAATCACTTAATGAATATTGTTATGGAACAAGGCGAACCCTTTTGGCTGGAGTAAGAGAATGGCAAACAAGTGAAGTTAAGCAAACAAGAGAAGATGAAAAAACTTCTTGCAGTGAGGAAGATATAATGATTTCCTTCTCAAATGATGATCTGGAAAAGGCGAGAAAGAGGGAGTTCCAAAGTTGGGTTAAAAATAAAATTCCTGACCAAGGTCAAACTAAAATATCCACAAGATGGGTTTATACTTATAAAAGGTCTAATGGATAAACAGATTTGTAAACCTAGAATTGTAGCTCAAGGCTTCCAGGACAAAGATGCTTGCAATATAAGAAATGATTCTCCCACTTTCTCTAAAGTAGGTCTAAACATAGCATTGGGAATAATGGCATCTAACCAATGGATGTGTAAATCCATGGACATAAAAACTGCATTTTCTACAGAGTAAACAGTTAGACCATTTGGTTTATTTAGAACCTCCAGAAGAGGCCAATGTATCTCCAGGTTAGATTTGGAAGTTCTCTAAACATGTATATGGTCTGACTGATGCTTCAAGATCCTGGTACCTGACACTCAAGGATGAATTAATTAAATTAAGAGTGGGAGTATCAAAATATGACCAGGCAATATTTACATGGCATTTTGGAAACAAACTGCAGAGTATAATTGCTTCCCATGTTGATGATTTCTACTTTCCAGGAAGAGAAATCTTTCAGCTCAGAATTATAGACAAAATTTGTCATCTATTTGAAGTCCAATCTGAAGAAGTTGCTGAATTTCAATATATAGGATTAAACATAAAGAAAAATGGAGATAATATCAAACTAGAACAAAATGAATATGTAAAAAAATTAAAATATATCTCAGTAGAAGTAGGCAGAAATTTGAAAGACACTATATCCACAACAGAATTAACAGAGACATGGCAACTGATTGGTCAACTTAATTGGCTAGCCACCCAGACCAGGTCTAAGTTATTATGTTAGTGCATTAAATTCTGTAGAGTAGTCAAGAAAAAAATCCCAGATAGACACCTCAGATTTAGGAAACCTAGGACACTTAATAATTATTGTGTATAGTGATGCCTCTTTTGCCAATTTGACCAATGGTGGATTACAAGCAGGGTATATACTCTTTTTGGTAGGAAGTACCAATGGATATATGCCCATTGCTTGGCAATCAAAGCATATTAGAGTTGTCAGAAATACTCTAGCATCCGAAACATTAGCCATGGTTGATGAAGCAAAAGCATGTCTTTTTTATATGACGTTTTTATTAGAACTGTTGCAACTTGAAGATAATAATGAAAATATACAAATTATATGTAAAACTAACAATTTATGTCTCTATGAAGCATTACATTCATCAACACAAATTTTGGATAAGGGACTTCACATAGAAATGTCTATTTTGAGAGAAAAGAAATTGCCAAAATCTTTTGGATACCAACTGATGTACAAACTGCAAACTCACTGGCAAAGAAAGGAGTACACCATTTAAGATTCTTGGGTCCATATCAGAGCCTAAAGAATCCTCTGTTTAATGGATTTACATTCTTTTATATATTTCTTTTGCATATATATATATATATATATATATATATATATATATATATATATATACACACACACACATAACTGATGCTGAAAAAGAAAAAAAAGAAAGACATGCTACCTTTAGCAACTCTTCACCTGGAAAAGAGGCAGCTGAGCAGCCATTTTAGATTGTACACACATGTGGAGAACAAAGGAGTCAAAGAAAACATTCTCTTTCTATTACGTGTCCAAGTTCCTTTAATTTGAATTTGCATAACGGTTAAACATAGGCTTAGAGATTAAGATCATAATGATCAGGAAAGCATCCTCTCAGGGACATCATTTTATAAAGTAACAGTTCTGGGGAAGAAGCTGTCTCAGTGGAATTTCCTCCATACCAATGGATGAAGATGTTGACCTTGTGTAGATTATGTGGTAGGTACTTGCTATGGAGGTCTGAACTGCTGGAGTTAGGGTATGTAGCCGATGGAAATAGAAATGGAATATGAAGAAGCTAGCTAGATGGATAGATGAACCTTCACTGGCTGAGATGAAATAGGTAAATGTGAAAGAGACAAGTCCTTCTCAATTCATGTGGAGCATAGGACTACATCCTCACTTACACTAGGTGTGAATGCAGTGGTTTTCTTAACAAGTAGGCTTTTTATGAGGTGGTGTTGCCAGCTCCATGCCCAACCAGTTTTGAATTCAAAGTTTTATTTTTTGCCAAGATTAATTGCCAACCAAGGTTAGAAAGCCAATTCTGCTCTGCTGTTTAACCTATAATTGGTGGAAGAAGAAATGGTTTCATACATTTCCCAATGTTAGAATAGGTAGAAAAATATCTATTTCGAAGAAGAGATAATAGAATGTATGTAATTCTTGTTATCATGTATATAAACTATAATTCTTTGGAAATCATTTTATCTTTCTAGTTTTTTTTAAAGGAAAATTTTAAAAAATCTCGTAGTGAGGTTAAAATATTTAGGAAATGTTAAATCGAAGAACCATCAATTGTAATAAATGTACAATGAAATTGAATTAAATGTTCATCTGCACTTATCTGTACACATAGATGACTATCTGTATATGTAATATTGTAAAACAAATTATTGGGATCAAATAAATTTATTTTCAAGAATTTTACACTGAAATCTGAAAACATGATTTATTCTTTCCATTTCATTGTTTTATTACATGAAATTATTATTATTATTATTATTATTATTATTATTATTATTATTATTATTATTATAGTATTATTCTTTATGGGAAAGAAATTACTAACAATGCTTTATTGTTGATGCCTCAGGAGAAAAACATAAAATTCAATAATCAGAAGACAATGGGCAGAAGTGAAACAAGACAATTTATTGCCTCTCTTTTTTAAGAACTTGAATAAAAATTCTCATTAAATAACTACACAGGAAAAGTAGTAAAGCAGAAAAGTTTCTATCAACAAAAGAAGAAAAGAATTCATTTCAGTCAGTTTTCAGTTTCTATCATATTGTAAAGATTACATTTTCTTTTTTTCAATTATTTCATTACATATTTTTAGACATTTTTATCTCTAAAAACAAAAAAAAATTAATAAAATATTTAATTTCTGAAAGTTTGATTACATTAAATATAAGGACTTACTTATTTACATTATTTATATTTGGACTACTTGTAGGTGCTTAATAGGTAGGGTGGGACTTCTTTTTTATACAAAATTTTCTGATCTTAACCCCCCCCCGCCATTTATGATTTTATTACAGTGCTTTTATTAAGACCCCCCCACACCATTTATTACATACTGAGAAAAATTATTATGACCCCATTCTTGTATGTGGTACCTAAGTGTAATGTTCTCACCTTTGTTATTATTATTACAATGTTTCAGCCATTGTTCCCTCCAGCCTTCTTCAGGTGTCTATGGATTCAGGTCACTTTCAGAAAATATCAAACTGAATCTTTTATTTCATCTGTGAGGTTAGAGTGTTCTTGTTCCATTGTTCATTTTTTTAAATATCTCAGCTTGTTCTTATTTCATATTACTCAGTTATTACTCATCCTGATGAGTCTGATTCTGTACTACCTGGCTCAGGGATTGAACTCACATTTACTAGATTACCAAATTCACAAACCAATGTTTTAATCTCCTAGGCTATTTTTCCATAGTTACTCAGATTGACAGACACCTGAAGTGGACTAGAGGGTATAACAGCAGAAAGGTCATGGTAACAACAGAGATGAAGATATTGGGAATAATGTAAATAATGACTCCTCACCCAAGAAATTCAGACAGAAAAGTGACTTAACAATGATTATCTTCTTGACAAGTATTATTATATAATAAACAATATTGTGCTAGATGGTGGTTCGATTAGCCCCATAAGCCAGAGATCATTAGGGTGCTTTGCTGGTCCCTTGAACTTCATGGCTTCTCAAAAAACAAAGGAATTATTTGGCAATGACCATCTTCTCTTCAATATAGTGATTTTCCAAGCATAGTTCAGATGTGGCACAAGGCAATAGGCTACTAGGAAAGTAGAGGGCACCCAGTGAAGATCAAACTCACTACTCAGTTGTAATTATTCTAGCGAGACAAGCTTGCTAACTATTACACTGCCTTGAGGTGCCCTCTTCTCTTCAATATATACTAACTTAAATGGTTGATTGATTGCTTCATTGGTTTGATAAGCAAGAAATTACTGGGATGTCATGTTAGATCTTTATTCTTCCTGGCATCTCAACAAACAAGGGAATTACTTGTCAGTGACCATTTTCTCCCCAGTGTCATGTAGTGGACAGTACGGTGTTAGTTTGTTGATTAGTTTGTCTCATATAACAAATGTTACTAAATGCCATTCTGGATTTTCTCACATCTTAAAGAACAAAGAGATTAATTTAGCAATACCAACTTTTTCTCTCAGTAATTGTGTAACCTAAATTATATGACACCAGCCATATTAAAGATTTCTTCAGCTCTCTTCTCTGTCAACCATTGTGGCATGATATTGTCAAGATCTTTGCCAGTAAATGTTATCCAATTTAATTTTATTTGAGCCATATGAGAAGTTTGAGTAATCTTATTCAAATTGTTCATCACTTTCAGCAATTCTTGATATTGCGGAGTAATTGGCCATAGTTAAACATAATTGACAAAATTCTCAATAAACAATAAGAAAAGGAAGAAAACAGGGCAAAATAATATGAAGTAACTGATATATATGCAGGTTAAAACTAGGCAAAGCAACAGTAATAAGGCAATAAATTCACAAAGTAAGTTCACAAAGACAAGAAAAAACAAAAATATAGTGGGTGAGGTCAAGAAGTGGTCCATTTTTATTGGCTAGAAAAAAAATCCCAGCATGCACCTGCAAGATGTATCGATAATTTTAGGGAGAAAATGTTTTTTTTAGTTCTGATCCTACTGGAATGACTGCTAACAGATATTTTTTTTTAAGCATTTCACCCCAAGCAAGGTGGGATGCCACTAGCACAAAAGGGGTTACAGAGAGTGGGAGCAAAAGTAAAGAGAGATGATAGAGGAAAGGATAAAGAGAAGGACAAGGAATAGATCAAGGCATCTGGAGATGTCAATTGACATTACATTTAAATAGTTGGCAATTATAGCTATCAGGGAAACAAGTCATAGGAAAGGAATTCCACAGGCGGGAAACACGAGTCATGAAGCTACTGGAGTAGAAGAGACAGCTACATTTAACTGTTTCGACAGTGAAAGGGTGGGACCAAAATGCCAGCCTATTGCGCAATTAAATTCATGCAGTCTGTTACCATGAAAGTATTTGTAGAAAAGACAGAGGGAGGTGATGTCATGTCTGTGAGAGAGCGACTGTAGACGAGATGCCAGATCAGGGCCAATGACATTGCATATCCATCTCTGGATTTGGTAAAAGAATATATACATCAGTTTAAACACATAGATGAATAGAGACCTTTTATGCATTTCTGTTGCTATAAGTGCATATATAAAATAGTTTTAAAAAATTAATGTTTGCTGAATTTAAATTTTGACTATTTTAGCAGACTAAGTAGTTTTGCTGACTATATTAGTTCTACAGCTTGTCATGAATGCAGTTTTCCTTTAATGTATAAACACTGGAACTGGATGAAGAAGTTTGAAGAACATCTGAAGAAATTGAGACATGAATTCTTTAAATATATGGTCCTAAGAAATGAGGAAATATTTCAAAGTAAATTTCATAATAACTGTCTCTGTGTAAATAGATTTATTGCGAATGTTCTTCTAGTCATAAAATCTTTTTTTTCTTCTTCAATTGTTAGCTTAGCAAACTTATCCCAAATATTTTTATCATTTTTTTTTATTAAATTCCACCCAGAACAAGGTTTGCGATCCACTCAAGGTAGGTAGTTATTGAATGAGATGTGCAATATTAATATAAGAGGTGGCAGTAGGAAGTAAACATTATGAGGATAAAAAGGATAGACAACTAACATTTGACTCCAAGGAAGTATCCATGCAGAAACCTGTTTCCAAAAGAGGTAATTGGAAAAAGCAGCCTAAGTAGAACTTCCTCCTTACACTAAAATGAGGAAATGAGACTGATTCAGTTCTGTAAATGTGTCCTAGATGTAAAGATCTGAACTAGTGAAGCTAAAAACTGGGGTTCATCTGAACATTTTATTCATTATTTGTCATTTGAGTCTCAGGAAACAGAACAATACCTACTCAAAATGTTTATTAGTATAAGGTGTGTATTTGCCACACAGAGTTTACTGACTATTCTATGTTAGGTAGAATAATGCATTCTAGCCTTCAGTAGCACACCGATACTAATATTAGCATTAGCGTAGCCATTGATACACTAACACTGAATGCGAATATGAAAAAGACTAAATGTTGAGCGTAACCAATGAAACATTTAATGTGGCAAGCAGCCTTCGTAAATATATACACAAGATTTATACATGTCCCCAAAACAAATAATTGTCCATATTGTCCCAAAGGAATGAGGAGGTTAAACAGAATTAGTACAAAGAAATCACCTACCAATTTCATGGCCTTTGGTCATCCCCAGATGAGTGAATAAATTTGTTTCGTTAGGCCGTACACACGTTGACCAGTTTCCACGTGTGTGGACGCTCTGGTGGTCAAGAAGGAAAAGAGGTCATTCCTCCCAGAACGGAAGTGAAGACAAAAAAGGGCAGAAGAGTTCTACTCACTAAAAGGGGCCACAACTCTCATGGGCTAATGCAAAGGGAAAACAACTGTGGTCTCCCTACATGTTCATCACTTCCAGCACTTCCTTATGTAAAAGAGCATATGCCTCAGAGAGAGTTGTTTTTCAGTTGAGTCTTTTACATCCGCCCCCTACTGTTTCACAACAGTCTAACAATTTTTTCCTTTTTTAAACTGAAATAATGTGCAAGAAAATATGAATCCAAGTAGCCATCAGAATTGCAGATAAAATGGCAATGATTAGTTTTTATGCTCTTTTCATGTATCTGTTTATTTGGTCTCTGCATTCATCACTTCAGTCTCAATAGATTGAATTTTATAGAAAGAAAATTAAATGAAAAATCTACAGACAATTGTGGATGTGTTGCATGACAATTTATAGCAGTTTAAAGGCAGCTTATTATGCATATTTATAGCCAGTTGGCATATCCTCAATGAATGTCACTGAGATTTGCTTGGTAATAGTCTGATTGCATGTACACTCCTAAATTGGCTATTCTTTTTTGGAAAGGAAGTAAAATGATTTCAGAATAATGAAGGTTTATAGAGGGTAAACATGAATAAAAGTAATAAATTATGAACTTTTATTTTCAAAGCTTACCTTTTTAAATAACAAAAAAGCTAATCAAACTGACTTCCATGTGCAAATTCATATTAAATATATGTAATGGAAAAAATTTATAATAAAGATGGATAAAATTGTAGAAAATGGACACTTTGAATAAGAATGGCAAGGCTAGAGCTGTGACTTTAGATATCTCAAAGACATTTGACAAGGTTTGGCATGCTGACCTTTTCTACATGCTCACAGGCAATGGTGTCTCTAGATGAATATTAGAATTAATTCAGTCATTCTTAAGAAATCTAGTAATGAAGGTTGCATTGAATGATCACACTTCTGGATCATTTCATATTAATGTGCATGTCCCTCAGGGCTCTATCCTTGGAACTACATTGTTTCTTATCTTCATCAATGACCTTCCTGATGTCATCAGTTTCCAACTAGCTATTTATGCTAATGACACAATTGAAAGTCCGTTAGGCCCAACAAAGTAAAACTGGTAGCTACTTTCAAAAATGACCTCCAATCAGTTGCTAACTGGGTCAAGGAATGGCCCTGTAAATTTTATACCTCCTAAACAAAACTGCTAAATCTTCATAGAGAACCCATTTTTTCCCACCATCAGTATGACCAGTGCCTACCTCCAGGAGAGCAACTTTTCTTGGGCTCACGTTTTCCACTGACATGACATGAAATGATTATATTGAATCAATTTGCAAGGATTTCTGCAAGGAAAGTTGGCTCAAACTGTTCTGCCAGACAGTTCTTCTTGACAGGATCTATCTTAGACATTCATACATCTTCCATTGAATATTACTGCTATATCTGGTCTGCTGCTCCTGCTATATATCTCGAGATTTTCAACAAAATCTAAAGTAAGGTCTGCAATGTTATTAGTCCTGACCAGGCACCTTGATAATACTCACCTGCCATTTCAACTTCAGTCACTTTCACACTGCCATGATATGGTTTCCTTCTGTCTTTTCTATAAATATTTTTATGGCAGATGTTCTGATGAGCTTCCCTTCTTGGTACTTCAACTGCATGAATTTAAGCATATTACTAGATTGGTAACTATGCATGGCATGTAACATTTTACTGATGATATAAGCTAGATGTAACAATAAATTCTATTCTAATAATAATAATATATTTTCTCACGCTTCTCACCTGTGGATATCTCTTCTGGTTTCTTGCTTCCCTGTCACCTAAAATGTTTAAAAATTTAAATGCAACATCAATTGCAATATTCTGTCTCTCTGAATCCTGACCTTTTATTGTACTTTCTCCATTACTAAAATCTTCTCATTTTCTTTCACTCCCAGTAACCGTTTGTGTCTTTAGATGTATTATAAATTGGATAAAATTATAAAAAATGGGAACACTTTGAAAATACAACAAAAAATATGTAACTATTTTTCCTTGTATGTCAGGATATGTTTTTGGAATTCACAGATAAAATTTTAAAAACGGTTAAATATTTATTTTAATAATGCATTTATGTTGGCATTGTGGGGAGTTAAAGCCTATAGTCATGAGTTAAAATGACAAGGCGATCTTTTAAGAAAAGTAATTGGGTGAATTCTTAAATTCATATCTCACTTTGTAAGTGAATATAACTATTAGCAATAAAAAAAAATGAAAGAAAAAGGAAATAATTGTTGATAGTGTTATAATAGGCAGTTACTACATTTGGATACATACATACATACATACATACATGTATATATATATATATATATATATATGTATGTATGTATGTATGTCTGTGCATATGCATGTATGTATATATGTGTATACTAATTCCTTGTAATAAGACAGTATGTATGTATGGAGAGGGAATATGCATATGCATACTAACAAAAACACGCACAATACAAAAAATGGAAATAGATCTAAGAATACACAGGGGTCATTAAAAGATAAGAATGCAGATATCTTTCCTCACCCTTTCTTGGACCAATCTTAATTGTTTTAGAACACTTCAAGCAGAAGAACTTTCTCACTGCCAGTCCAAGACATTTGTGTCCCTACCACACAAAAAAGAGAATATTTATCATCAAAAAACATAAGGAAAATTAATTCATAATATGTGGAAATATCCACTCTTTGCCTGAAGAAGATCGTGAGGCCCGAAACACATGTTGCAAAATTATGGAAAATAAAACATTATATATATTTAAAAAAAAAATCCACATGACAACCAAAAACGTTTGTGGTTTATTTCTTCTTTTTAATATATACACTTTTCTCTCATTGGAACAACTATAACCTCTTACCTATATATATATATATTTATGAATAAAAATGACAATAGGAAAACTGGTAATTGCTGGCGTTTCGTCCAATGTGGACTTTATCAAAGCAAAAAATACGAAAATGAAATTAAATGAACAACGTAACTAATAAAACAAAAACAGAATGTACCTAGCAACTGGAATGTAGAGAAACGCTATTTTCATATTTTTAAAATGAAAAATGACGTCAGAGATTGTCACGTGTGGGGAATATTGTCATTATATCTGTGTTGATGTATTCAACCATTTTCTTTCGATTTTATGAATCTGTTGTGCATATTTGTTTGTAAGAGCATTAATTTTGTTAAGAAAGGTGAAATAGGGAAAAAGCCTGGGCGTAAATTAATATTTGGATAATTTTCTATGGCGGCACTCTCCAGAATTTTCCTTCTGAGTGAGTTATTTTCTTTTTTTATGAGTGTAGCATTTTCAAAATCAAAATTATGGTTGTATTTATTTCTATGTATGACTATTGCATTAGCTAAGTTGTTTTTTGTGAGGTCTCTTTTGTGCTCATAAATGCGTTTTTTCAAACTTCTACTTGTTTCTCCAATATATTGGGAGGAGCAGTTTTGGCAATTTATTTTATAAATGCCTGCTTCAGAAATATTAGTGCTATTATTGTTTGAAGATCTTAGTATATCTATAATGGTTTTGGAGGTGTTTGTGACTATTTCAAGATTATTTAGATGGGATAGGTTATTCTGGATCGTGGACGTGGCAGAATTGGTCGGTAGTATTATGTATCTGTTTTCATGTGATTTACTATTGCGGATTGTGTTATTAGTTTTGTTTCGTTTGTATATTTTGTATGCCTTTCTTCTTGCATTGTGGATGAAATGATATGGGTATTGTAGGTTTTGAATGTGTTTTCTATGTATGTTTCTTCTTTAAATAAATATTGAGGACTACATATTCTTAATGCTCTTAGATAGAAACCTATAATAATTCCAGATTTAATTTTTTGAAGGGTGGTTTGAGTAGAAGCTGATGAGATCATTTTTGTTTGTAGCCTTTCTGTAAACGTCAAAATTGAGTTCGTTGTTATTTCTAATTAACAAAATGTCCAGGAACGGAAGAGTGTAGTTGGTATCAGTTTCGAGAGTGAAGTTTATTGTAGGTTCAATGTTGTTAAGTTTGGAGAGAAGATCCGTTAAATTGGTGTTTTTTGGAATTATTAATAACGAGTCGTCTATGTATCTGAAATAGGAAGAGTTTGTAGGGAGAATATTTTTGAATGAGTCACTTTCTAGAAATTCTAAAAATAGACATGCAAGAACGCCGCTGAGAGGAAATATAAAGAGGAAATATAAAGAGATTGTATATCTAAACTAGTCATATATGACTAGTTTAGATATACAATCTCTTTATACAAACTCTTTATACAATCTCTTTATACAAACGTCCCCATAGATAAATGCTTAAATTTACTTAAAAAACACCTAACAAATGCAAAAAATCCAATTACCTATATCTACACACAAAATTATAAAACTGTGCCAACTAATTACCAAGCTATGTTTCTTTACTTTTAATAACCAACATTACAGACAGAAATTTGGTTTGCCAATGGGATCTCCTCTCAGCGGCGTTCTTGCATGTCTATTTTTAGAATTTCTAGAAAGTGACTCATTCAAAATATTCTCCCTACAAACTCTTCCTATTTCAGATACATAGACGACTCGTTATTAATAATTCCAAAAACACCAATTTAACGGATCTTCTCTCCAAACTTAACAACATTGAACCTACAATAAACTTCACTCTCGAAACTGATACCAACTACACTCTTCCGTTCCTGGACATTTTGTTAATTAGAAATAACAACGAACTCAATTTTGACGTTTACAGAAAGGCTACAAACAAAAATGATCTCATCAGCTTCTACTCAAACCACCCTTCAAAAATTAAATCTGGAATTATTATAGGTTTCTATCTAAGAGCATTAAGAATATGTAGTCCTCAATATTTATTTAAAGAAGAAACATACATAGAAAACACATTCAAAAACCTACAATACCCATATCATTTCATCCACAATGCAAGAAGAAAGGCATACAAAATATACAAACGAAACAAAAACTAATAACACAATCCGCAATAGTAAATCACATGAAAACAGATACATAATACTACCGACCAATTCTGCCACGTCCACGATCCAGAATAACCTATCCCATCTAAATAATCTTGAAATAGTCACAAACACCTCCAAAACCATTATAGATATACTAAGATCTTCAAACAATAATAGCACTAATATTTCTGAAGCAGGCATTTATAAAATAAATTGCCAAAACTGCTCCTCCCAATATATTGGAGAAACAAGTAGAAGTTTGAAAAAACGCATTTATGAGCACAAAAGAGACCTCACAAAAAACAACTTAGCTAATGCAATAGTCATACATAGAAATAAATACAACCATAATTTTGATTTTGAAAATGCTACACTCATAAAAAAAGAAAATAACTCACTCAGAAGGAAAATTCTGGAGAGTGCCGCCATAGAAAATTATCCAAATATTAATTTACGCCCAGGCTTTTTCCCTATTTCACCTTTCTTAACAAAATTAATGCTCTTACAAACAAATATGCACAACAGATTCATAAAATCGAAAGAAAATGGTTGAATACATCAACACAGATATAATGACAATATTCCCCCACACGTGACAATCTCTGACGTCATTTTTCATTTTAAAATATGAAAATAGCGTTTCTCTACATTCCAGTTGCTAGGTACATTCTGTTTTTGTTTTTATTAGTTACGTTGTTCATTTAATTTCATTTTCGTATTTTACTTTGATAAAGTCCACGTTGGGAAAAACGGCGTCAGCAATTACCAGTTTTCCTATTGTCATTTTTATTCATAAATATTGTCTTCTCTACCAATTAAATCGGAGAAATTTTCATATATATATATATATATATATATATATATATATATATATATATAAAGGTGTTTCATTAAGACGGATTATATATAAAGGTTTTTCATTAAGACAGATCAAAGTCAGCAGTAAATAAATCAGTGTTATTGGTGAAAATTTATTTATTTCTCTATTGGATTATGTTATTTAAGTCATGGCATTATGTGTGAAAAATAATATTGCCCAAATGTCTGCCAAGGCTTCGGTGACACACCTCCACTTGCTGGTCAAAATTTTTGATGACATTTCTGCATAGTTGCTCCTTGATCTCATCAATATGCCTTATCCTTTAGCTGTTGAATTGTTGTTGGCTTGTTGGCATAGACCTTACTTTTGAGATGGCCCCAAAGGAAGAAATCTAAAGGTGTCAAGTTGCACAATTGTGGTGGCTAATCGACTTCGCTATTTCAAGAGATGGTGCAACTTGGGAACTTCTCATTCAAATCCTGTTTGAATGTCCATTTTCATTATAGACTTCAATAACTTAACACGTTGTTTGATTGTTTATATTTCCATGGTTGAAATTGCCAAAGACTTAAGTTGTTAAATCTGACAGAAAAAGAAAAAAATCGTTAGACACTTAAACTTAATTCACATTTTAAATCGGTTCAAGTTATTGGAACAGCCTTTATATATATTTACTTTCTGTGAAACTCTCTCTTTCATATGTGCCAGGACTTTTACACTTGTACTCTTGAAACTACAACTTTCACGTTATCCTTTGTGTTATTATATTGTGTTATATAAAGATATATATATTTTGTATCTATCAACAATCTGTGCATTTTCTTTTAATCATTACACAAAGCCAATATACACCCAAACTAAAATATAGCAAAATATGGTAGGAATGAATGTTGTCATAAGATAACATCCCACAACGACAACAATGTCCTTGATAATTGAGTGCTACTACAAATTGGGTAAAAGGACATCACTAGTATCCAGTTATCAACAATATAAGAACAGTTTCAAACTTGACATTTATAAATAAAATCAAAGTAATACAGATAATTCTTTAAGAAGTCAGGGACCAATTTGATGCTTTCTTTGTATTATGAACAGTCCCAGACATTCGAAAATAGTTAAGATTCAATATTTTTCAATTCAGATAAATGTTGTTGATAAAGAAAGGTCTAACAAAGGCTGATCTACAAAAATTATTCCCCTCCAATTTTTTTCCTTTTAAGATTACTATTCAAAATTTAATGAAGATGTAAAGGTTTCAGAGTCAATTCAGAAATATCAACTCATTGCACAAATCAACACCAAGTTACTTTCTTATGACAAAGAGATAAGTGAATTGAATAGAGATAAAAAAAAAATTCACCAACCTATATGGCAATTTCTCTAAGTCAATAGACTGTTCTTCTTTTTCTCATGCAAACTGAGTAATGACATTTACCAAATGTATAAACTTTATATCACATGCATTATATTTACCCAACCTCCTCACCAAGGCTGGATGTGACACAAGGTCGTTTTAACATGGGGATTGCTATCCACATACTTAGGGATATGGACCAAGGACAAAAATTGATTTTTGTTCAGCCCCTGTGACCACTGTCATGCTGATATCAGTATTATATTGATCCAACATCTTTAGTTCGATGAAGAAGGTGCTGCTGCTGGGTTGGAAAATGCAGGACTGCACAACTTCTCCCATCTACAATGAGGATGATCATAGCTCAACTTACAGCACAGAAACATTAACCATGCTTCAGTAAACCCTTAATTGGTTAAAATAATAATACTGTTTGTCTATAAGTAAAATACATCTGAGACAGATTGGCTTGCCCCCATATTTGCATACACAAGTTTTATTGTAGAAATGTAAATAAAATGCTGTTTGAAATGTTGCCATAATTATTACAAGTTTACCTACTATACTAATTGTTACCAAAACAGCTATAAATTTGATGATACTTCCTATTGAATCATTTCTGGCTGCAAATAACATTTTCCTCTTTTTTGTTTTTGTGATACCACAATACCTGCTGGGAAGAAATTACCAGTGATTTGAAGACATGTTTGGTTAGAATTTTAAATTATGAAAAAAATTCTCTTTTCCTCACAATTGAACAAAAAAGAAAATACACAATCGATAAAAATAATAAAATTTGAAATAATTTAAATTCAAAACCAAGCAACAGCTAATTATTCAAATCAGTTGCAGACAAGCAGAACTTCCTTTGAGAGACAAAAAAGCAGGAAATCTATTTTATTTATAATTTATCAGATGAACTGGGACAATTTGATCTTTTGGTTGTTTTTCTGAGTCAAAGTTATTTTCATTTTTCATATATATATATATACATACATATATATATATATATGGAAAACAGAGTGCAGTCAGTGCTGGTGGTAATAAAGCTGTGCTCAATGTAAAATAATAGAACTAAAATTTATACTAATGATAAATATGCATTTGTTCCTCACCATTTAGTACAACTTTGAGTTTCATGCACATGGCAATCATCAGGTATTAATTAAAAACAGACCATTTTAAAATTTTAATATTAATATTAGATTAATATTATAAATTTAGAATGGTTAATTTTCAATTTGTGTACCAAAACAGTTAGAAATGAATATATATATATTACATACGTATAAATATTTTTCTTCCACAGGTGTTATAAATACAGTGCTCAATGTTATGAGAAAGAGGTGTAAGTATATATTAGTGAATATACATAATATCTAATGTCGATAGTACAACTTGGAGGTTGATGCAGTTGCTGCAATCTTCAGGTGCAAAAACAATCTGCAATCTTCAGATTGTATTTGCACCTGAAGATTGCAACAACTGCATGAAACTCTGAGTCATGCTATCAACGTTGGATATAATGTATATTCACTATATATATATATATATATATATATATATATATATATATATATATTTGGTTGAGAACCCTTTATCTGAAATTTTTGGGAAGTGCTTCAGTTTTCAGCAGCTTGGGAATGGAACCCAAGCATAAACACGTTATCCCTTTACATTTCATCACACAACTTATACATATACCCTGAAGGTAGTTTTATATAAATAAAATATACCCTGAAAGTTTTATATAAAATTGAATAAATTTTCTGTACATACAGATACAAGAAATGACACTAGTCATATAATGGTCACACGGATTTTTAAGTGTTGAAATTAAGATTTCACGTAAAAATAATGTTTTGTACTTTGTGTATGTGTACAAAAAACATGATCACTACTTACAAAATAATAAATGCAGGACTTTTTGACATTTTGAATAATATCTTTACTGAGCATGAGACACCTGGTTAGTAATTCATGAAGGAAGGTGTTGCTGTGACGATCGCTAACTAAAAACTGGCACCAGTGTAGGCTACGTAGTTGTGTCATGTCAATACCTGAAAACCTTTCAAATTTTGGATAAAGGATACTCAACCTGTGTGTGTGTAGTTTTAAAGTATGCAACATTTATGGGTTAGTGCTCAATATAAGGGATAGTGCGTATGTAAATATAAAGTGGACATTAAAGTCAACACCCAGAGGCGATAGTCTGTTTCATGCTTATATAAAATCATCAGGCCACATGTATATATATATATATATATATATATATATATATATATATATATATATGTAAATCATTCATACTTTTTAACACAACATAGATCACATTGTGTTAAAATCAACAAAGATGAAAACAATAGTTCAAAACTATACATAAGAATATAGTTTTGTCAAGATTAAAAAGTTTTCAAAGTAATTATTAGTAAATTTACTGCCACATGATACACATGCATGTCTTGCAACTTGTTGACTCTGATGCACATGTATATACATGCAAGAATGTACGTGCAAATAAAATGTTATGAAGTATTGATGCATCACAATGTCACAATCAAGTAAACAAAGCCAGTGTCAAGAATACATTTGCATCATTCTTTATAGTTTAGTAAACTTAATTTCATTTACCAAAATAAGTAATCTTTTATAGTAATTTCTCATGGTAACTCTGATAAACACATAGATATCAAGATTAAACAGTTCAAATATCCAAGGAAGTAGTGAATGTGTTAAACTTTATTTTATTAATCAAACTATAGTGTACTAGTTTAAAAGCTACACTATCAGGTGGCAATTAAGTGAGTTCCTGCAGAGAACTCTTGATTGGGCCTTCAGCTTGTTCAGGAGTTTTAGAGTCCCTAAGTCTTTGCATATTCTCAGCATTGGAAGTTCTCCTGACTGCCATTTGATATGGGTTTTCATTTGCATGGGACTTTCATTTCCTAGCTGCAGCTGTAGTTCTTTTAATTGCAATCTGTTCCTTCATTGGCAGAGATTTCTTTTTGCAAGGCATACTGCTACAGTATAGGATAGGCAACAATAAACTACAGAAGAACACAAAATTGATCACTGCATTTAAGTATTGCATTATTATTTAAGCTTACCTTTTAAAAGTTCAATGATAATTCTTCTGCCACCACTTAATTTAAAGAAAATTTGATGTACCTAAGACCTTATTTTCCATACAAACAATTATTTTTATTTCATGGGTGACTTTCACTGGATTTCACAATTAATTTCCATTATTCTCAAATTTATTTCCAAGTAATAAAAATTGTTATTGTGCAAAAAATTTGTTGCGAAAAATTACATTAAAAAAAAATTGCCAAAAACAATTGCAGTAATGAAAACACGGGAATCCAAAATTTCAGGATTGAGTGTCCAGATCCAGCCCAAAATGTTTTAATTTGCTCATGGAGTCAGCCTGATTCCAAAATGGTATAATATGTTGGGTTACACCCCCTTGGAGTAAAACTGAAAATATGTGACACACTGAGATTCACATTTATTTGTATGGAAGTAGTCTTGTACAACAATTTCTAATGATAACTCTTATAAAAAAGTTAATGACATTATGTAACAGTTCAAATATCCAAAATAGAAGTCAATGTGTTAAGCTTCAATGATTAACTATTTGTTTCTTATTCAGTTAAATATATATATATATATATATATATATATAAGCATAGAAACATTACAAGAAATATGTTGTACAATAAACAGTTGAATTCTAAACTTTATATCTCACTTAACATTGATAACTGGTGTCAGTGAAATAATGCAATCCAGCCATGTGTATTGTATTTTACCCTGCCTATTCATATATTCTGGTGGTCAGTGGTGCATTATGCTTAAAAGGAATATTTTATTATACTAACGGTTATTGGGTAGATGATAACATTTATGCTTCAAATTATTCTAGAAGCTATTGAGTAGGAATAATTGTGAATTATTTACATATGCTCTATCACTGATATTGAGTACTTTTACCCATCAGTATAGCATACATATATATATATATATATATATATATATATATATAAAACTTGTGTTAGAATCTTACAATTGTTGATTTGTGAGGAAGTTGGCTTCTTCATGATATCAGTCTGAGGTGATGATCCCAGCATGTGGCACCTTTTGAGAGGTTATAGAAGCCCTGACACAGGTTAATCAAAGATTGAAATTTGTGCATACTGGTCTTGTTCAAATTGATGATTGTTCCTAATAATGTCCTCTCTCCTAGAAATTGTAATTAAGGTCTGCTCGGCATAGTTGCATTATGAACAACAGGTTGTCTTAGTGGGTGTTGAACAAATACAAATGTACCTAGAAGACAGGTATGATTGGAAAACAGGTAGCCAGCATATATATGCTAATGGTAATGGTAATATTAGCTGTTTCCTTATGAGAAAACATTTAGCATTCATTGACTGAGCATTTAGACTTGTTATCAGTTGAAATTTATAAAATCCTTCTCTTAAAACAACTTTTCATGAAAATAGGTGCCTCACATTCAGAAACTGTTATTGATCTTTCCAGTATTGATGGGGCTTCTTTCTTTGCATAGAATATCATCATCTTGATTATATCATTATTATCTGTTCAAATTACATATGCTATCCATTTTAGTTGGTGCTACTGTTGAAAATCCTCAAGTAATGTGGTTTCTCTAATTTTGTACAGTTGTTTGTTTGTGATACTGTAGCGCTAGTCCACAATATTCAAAGAAGGATGGTCTTTGTCAAAACCCACAGACTTCACTTGTTAAAAGCCAGTTTTAATCACTAATTTGAGAAAGCAGTCATTTATAGTTTAGATATATCTGAATGAGTTTGGTGCTATGCATGACATCCATATAAAAGTTTTGATCTGATGAGACTATTTAAGAACATGAGTTTTTAGGTTGGTGTTTTGTTTTTTTAGCAATTTGCGGTGTTAGCTAAAGCACATCCTATTCTGTGTTCAATTTCCTTTTCACCTATATTTGGTATAACTAATCTAATGTTTGGTGCCATGAATGAATGTTAAATGAATTAGGTATTTGAAATGTTTGGTATAAAAAAATTCAGAAAAATAAAACTATAAAAAGTCAGTAAAATAAAGCATTTCTCCTATTAAGAAATGTGGTTTCTATTATCTGATACAGTTCTTTGTTTGTGATTCTGTAACACCAATTCACAAGGTTCAATGAAAGATGCTCCACACTGAGGCCTGCATACTTCACTTGTTTGAACCCATTTTTAACCATCGATCTGAGATAGCAGTTGTATATAGCCAACTATTTGAATATTTCTGAATGTGTTTGGTGCCATGAATGGCAGCCATATGAAAGATTTGTTCTGATGAGGTCATTTAGGAACATGACTAAAGTGGCAACAAATGTTTGGTCAAAGCGGAAGTTAGTTGTTTACAATCAAAAGATCAAATGACAAAAACAAACACACCACATAAATGCTCCACACAGTCTTCCAGTTTTAAACATATTTCAAATTTTCAAATTAATAAAAATAAAGAATAGTCAATAAAATCAGCTCCCACTAATAAATAAACATATGCTTCTGGAGCCTATATGAAGGGATATAAAGCAGACATCCATTCAACTCAGCAGAAACACTGGCAGCAGTTAACCTTGTCATCCTGTCTTTCTCACCGAAAGCAACAGCAGACTCCCTTTGATCTTGTATCTCAACTCTGCTTTCTCTCTTCCTCACTGAAAGACTATTTATGTTCACTTCCTTTTCAGTCAGAACTTTCTAAATATAAACTTGTTTTGTTATAATAGTTACAGTTAAGAAATTGTGTATTTTATGTTAAATGAATATTGTCATTTTATTTGAACATGCAGCAACCCTTTTTCCTCACTTTTATTCAACAAATAGTGACTCATGGAATCTTTCCCCAACAAAAGAAGTTTTGTTAATGATAACATACCATTATTATATATATATCAACAATGTCAATTGACATCTTCTGATGCCTTGATCTTGGTCTTCTCTGTATCCTTTCTGCAAACACCCCTGTTTACTCTTACTTTCACTCTCTGTAGCCCCTTACATGCTAGTGGCACTCCTACGTTACTTGGGATGAAATGCTTGAAAAAAAATATTATATATATTATTATACATATAATCATATATTATATACATTGTCATATTAGATATATATCATTATACATATAATCATTTTTTTTTTTTTAAGCATTATGCCCCGAGCAAGGCGTGAAGCCACTAGGATGCAGGGGGTTGCAGAAGATTTGGAGCGAGAGCAGATAGGAGTGATAGAAGAAAGGATGAGGAGAAGGATAGTGGGTAGATCAAGGTAACTGGAGGTGTCGATTGACATTACATTTGAATAGTTGGAGATTATAGCTTTCAGGGAAACAGTAATTGGGAAGGGTGTTCCACAGGCAAGAGGTGCGAGGTATGAAGCTATTGGAGTAGAAGAGACGGCTACATTTAAAGGTTTCTACAGTGAAAGGGTGAGAGCAGGATGCCAGCCTCATAGGGCGCTTGAATTCATGGAGTCTGGGAACCAGTGAAAGCAGCTCATCGGAGCAATTACCATGAAAGTATTTGTAGAAAAGACAGAGAGAGGCGACAGCGTGTCTTTGAGAGAGTGACTGCAGATGAGACGCCAGATCAGGGCCAATTACATTACATATGCGTCTCTAGATCTTGTCAAGAACTCTGAGGTAAGCAGACGGTGCCCCAGACCATATATGGCAGCAATACTCCATGCAAGGGCGAATGGTTGTTTTGTATATTTGAAGTATCGATTCAGGGGAGAAAAATTTCCTGGCACGGCACAGAGAGCCACATTTCCTCGCGGTGGAAGAAGCAGTTGACTCAATGTATTTGTTCCATCTCAGGTCAACAGTCAACGTGGAGACCGAGCAGACGCAGGGAGTTGCTCTCAGGAAGTTGACTATCAGACATTTTAATGGGGGCAGGGAAGGATCTCTATGGTGGTTAATGGAGAGTAGTTTAGTTTTGAGGTGTTAAAGTTGACCAGCCAATTCTTGCCCCAGTTAACAACCGATTGGAGGTCCATTTCAAGACGCACGGCCAGGTTAGTTTTGTTGCCGACACTAGATTTGTTTTTGAGGCAGGAGTAAATTGTAGTGTCATCTGCGTAGATGCCAACTTGGGAATCTATGGCATCAGGAAGGTCATCGATGAAAATAAGGAATAGAATGGGGCCAAGGATGGAGCCTTGGGGAACACCTGCGTTCGTGGAATAGGAACTGGAGGAGAATCCGTTGAGAACGACCTTCAATTCTCAGTTTGACAGGACATCGTCATATTATATATATATATCATTATACATATAATCATATATTATATACATCGTCATATTAGATATATATCATTATACATATAATCATATATTATATACATTGTCATATTATATAATTCATTATATATATAATCATATATACATCATCATATTATATATATCATTATACATGTTGAAGCTTAAATAAGCATGGAATAATACAACACAAAATGTACGTTAACAAAATGTATTGGAACAAAGAATAGGTACACAATATTTACAGTTAGTTTGGTATATTCTTGGGAAGACTGTTCCTGCATAATGGGTTGACTAAATCGCAGTCGGGCAGAGTCTCTGGATTCAATTTCTTAATCTCTACTATCTTCCCCGTCTTCCGGTACCAACCCATATTTATATGGTCGGTAGTCCGCTTATGTAAATTAGGTGTATCATACACAACAATACATATAATCATGTATTATATATATGTATCATTATTATATTTTAAACAAATTTTTCTAGTTGGCAGATTATTTTCTTTATCATAAAGTTGAAGGTTTAAAAGAATTGTTCACAGTACATGTAAGTTCTTGTCCTGAACTTTCAACTTTTATCAGAGGACTCAAATAAAATACTATTAAATGCAGTGTAGTAGTTTACAACTTTGGAATGATTTTCAATTTTCAAATTCAGTTTTAAATGTCTCTATTATTATGTGTGTATGATGTTATTTTTTTAATTTTGAAACTTGATATAATTTCTGTCTTAAATTCTGGGATGAGGAGCTAATATTATTTACATTATTATTGTGATAACAATGTCAAATATCAGGACAAGAGTTTGCACGTAAATAATGTAGTCTGGATTCAAGAAGTTAAATTAATTTTAGAATGCCTATTCCAGAATCAGATGGGATTTTGTTATGTGTTATTCACAAGAAGCTGTCTTATATTGTTATCTTTGTTTCTGTGTTGTGTATTGCTGTATAGCATTTTGGTTGGAATTATGACATGTCAGTCTTTTCTTTTGTAGTGACCAATTAGGCTGATTGTACTTTAAAATTGTATATGAGAAAAAAACACAAGGATAATAAAATAAATCACCATAAAGCAGTGAATTGAAACAATATGAACAAAAAAAAACAAGCAAATAACAAAAAAGAGGCTAACTGGTTTTTGATCTTCACTCTTCAGATTCAGTTGAGGACAAACATATATTTGTGTGCACAACATTTACAAAAACCAATAAGAACCACCAGGGAATCAGTAGAGTTAAAAAAATAAAAAAAATATACATAAGCACACAATAATTATATTAAGGCCCAACATCCATTCCTTCAGCTTTGGATACTGGTTAGTCTCTTCTTTCTTGTTTTAATTCACCAGTTTATAGTGATTTATTCTATAATCCTTGCTCTCCTGCTCCTTGTTTCTTTTCTTATATACAATTTTAATGTCTGTTTTGTTAGCAGTAATAAATTATTTCTTTCAGTAGTAAACCCTCTTGCACTTTGATCAGAATTATGACACATGAGTCTACAAGAAAGAGTTATGGTTGTCTATCTTACATAATTCAAAGATGCAATCTCCAATAAAGTAGGAGAATTTGTAAACAACATTGGCCTTATATTATGGATTTGATTTTAATATGGAGCTATTAGTAACTACTAAGAATTTTAATCTTGTTGTAAGAGATAATGAAAGTCGATATTTATTACTATCTGTAAACATTATGTGTCTATGGATTATTTTTTTCTACAGTTATTTAGCTTTTTTTGTAGTTTGTGTGCATCTGATTACAGTTAAATAAATTGATGGTGGTGTTGCTCTTATTGTATTCAGCATTTTTCAGCTACTAATCTTCCTTAATAAAATTTTATTTGTTTATCGAAGATATAATTCAAGAAAACATTACTGATTAGTGTTTGTTTAATGTTACTTTGTTCTTTGTAGAAAATTGTTTTAGAGGAATAGAGTAGTTTGGCTTTACTAGACTTTTTACAACAGAGATTTTATATGAAGGCATATTTTTCAAAGACTGACATGTTATAATTCCAACCAAAATGCTATACAGCAATACACAACACAGAAACAAAGATTATAACAATATAAGACAGCTTCTTGTGAATAACACATAACAAAATCCCATCTGATTCTGGAATAGGCATTCTAAAATTAGTCAGTCTTTGAAAAATATGTCTTCATATATATATATATATATATATAATTATTTATTTAAAAATATGATTCCAAATCGCTACATAAGAGGTCTCATGTTTCAAAACAAGAGCCGAAAACTTCAATATAATCCTTTAAATTAAATTGAGTTGAAATTAAAAAGGGCTCCGTTCCATCTTCAAGCGAATTTTTTGTTGGAATAACGTATATCTGAAATTTACTTGTTTTGAAAGTTGAAATCAAAACCACCATGGTAACAGCTAGGGCGAATTGTCTAAAATGGGTAGGCGAGTGTAGGGTGTTAATGATGAGTGGCGGTATAGAGATACTTTCAAGGTGTCAAGTCGGGGGAAGGTGAGGGTGTTAAAAAAGAAACGAAGATGTATTAAGCTTTCGTCAAGTTGGCTTGTCTATGGAGATTTATTTATTTATTTTATTTTATTTTATTATGAAAGGGAATTGTGCATATAAAAAGAAAAACTTTCGTGGCATTTGTTTTTTGACGACTTCATAAAGGGTTATCTTTTATGTGAGGTATTTAAACTACTAATTTGGGCTATGGATTATGAAGGGTGTTATGTTGCATGCAAGTTTTATGCAAGTTGTATGCAAGGAACTTTGGACTATTTACCTAACCAGTTCCTTCCTATTTTCTATATATTTTCACATAAATATATATATATATATATATATATATATATATATATATATATATAATAGGAAAAACCTTAAAAATCCATTGTTGGTAATAAATTTATTTTGATGAAAACAAGCATATTCATATAATCAGACAGACGACATTTTATGAAAACAAACATTTTTTCATAAAATGTAGTCAGCCTAATGAGAGGAATATGCCTATAGTCAACAAAATAAATTTATTACCAACAATGAATTTTTAAGGTTTTTTCCTACTTATTATTATAATTTGCTCTGTATCATACATTGAGCTCTCATATGGACTAAAAGTCCTCTTTGTAATAATCCCTGCCAATTACAATTTTGTATTTTATATATATATATATATATATATATATATATATATTATGTGTGTGTATTCAGGCAGCATTTTTTTCATTGATGCATGTTTCATTAAATGATATAGACAAGTTTTGTCTATTTATTTTATGCAAATTCCTTTCATAGCATCTGATAAGCTTAATAACATTATCATTGAAAGATGAAAGAAAATCACCATATTGATACATGTGTTTTAATCCTATCTAAGATTTTGGCTTACATAAGCCATCATCAAAGATGACAATAACATTACAATATATTAAAAAATACATGGACATGGCAATAATGATAGTCTGTTTTTGTTTGCATGGATGATTTCCAAGCAATGACAAACTCGTGCAGACAAGACGCTGGAAGCAAAAATCGCACCGCAGCTGATGACATCATTGTAACGTTATTGTCATCTTTGATGAGAGCTTATATAAGACAAAAGCTTAGATAAGATTAAAAAACATGTATCAATATGGTGATTTTCTTTTGTCTTTCAATGATAATGTTATTAAGCTTATCAGACAATATGAAAGGAATTTGCATAAAATAAATAGACAAAACTTGCTTATATTATCCCTCAATATATATATCAGATATATCATATGTATATCATATATATTATATACATATGTATATCATGTGTATATATATATATATATGTATATCAGCTATATATTTGAACCTAAGAGTTGATTGCTAAGTCCATAGCTTGACATAGAATTATTTTCACTATATTATGTTTGATTTATGTAATTTCAATTCTCCAGTGAATTAAATGTATTGACAAGGAAGGAAATTACAAAAGTTTCTTGTGCAAAATAATTTTTTTTACCATTAGGTTGCAAGACTTATTGATGTACTTACATATACAGACATATTGTGTTTTTAAAATATACAAATACACTATATATACTGAGTTCAAAATTTGAATGAAACTCTTTATTTTTTTAAAGTTTTGCATGATTTTTTGGAGGAACAAATGAATTTAATTAATGAAATGTACAAAAAGTTGTTTGCTTCCCAAATTTATTTATTTTTTGCATAAACATATTTTCCTGGCAAGAAAAAGAACCAATTGTTAGGTGCAAAGTTATGTTGCATTAGTTTTATTGATTAAAATTTGTCAGACACCTGGAATTGCTGATTGAATAACACCTGTAGTTTCCTTGAAAATCTACAACCATTAACAAAATTACACACACACAATATATATATTGACCTGGAAAGATGAAAGATATATACATATATATTTCGCCTTTCCTGGTCAACTGCTGATATACTGAAGATAATTGCAGAAAGAGTGTATCATGCTACAGATAAAAATGGTGAATCCTGGGCCATCTTGAAAGCCTTTAACAGGGTCTGGCATTCAGGTCTTCTCCACAAGCTGACAAGTTACGGTATCACCAGGCACATCCAGTGATTCCTATCAAATCGTGAAATGAAAGTTGTCCAAAATGGCCACTCATCTATATCCTTTCATACTAACACAGGTGTCCCCTCATGGCTCCAACCTTGGTCCTACACTGTTTTTAATCTTCATTAATGACCTTCCTGATGACATCAGCTCTCAGCTTGTCATCTAGGCTGATGACACTACCATTGATTCCTTCCCCAATAGGCTGATCAGTCCAACAAGGTCAAAACGGGAGCTGGTGTCCAAAACAACCTCAAGAACATTGTTAACTGGAGAAAAACATGGCTTGTCAATTTTAATGCCTCTAAAACTAAACTTCTCTCCATTAATCATTTGAGAGACTCCTCTTTGTCTTCCATCAGCATGGTTGATGCTATCCAAGAAAGTGACTTTTTGCACCTTCTCCAGCTAATTTTCTCAGATGACATGAGGCGGTTAGACTATATGTGCTGGGTGAGGCAGTTTTTCTCTCTGGAATCTATCTTGCATATCTGTAAGTTTACCATTCAGCCATGCTTAGAATATTACTGCCATATATGGTCCAGGGCCCCTGCTGTTTACCTGGAGCTCCTTCATAAGAGCCAAAGAAGAATCAGCAATATTATTGGTCCTGATCTGGCAGCCCAGGTTCAGTCACTTGCCCACTGCCTTAAGGTTACTTCTCTGTGCCTTTTTTTGTAAATACTTTCATGGTAATTGTTCAGATGAGCTCTTCGCTATGGTACCTAGACTGTATGAATTTATACACTATACTAGACTGGTAGTGAGATCTCATGAATTTACAGTTGAGCTAGCTAAATGTAGCCATAAGTTCTATGCTAACAGTTTTTTTTCTCACACTTCTCGTTTCCTTCCAGTGCCATGCTTTCCAGCCAAAAGTTTAAATGCAATGTCAATCACTATCTACTGTCCTCCTGATTGCTATTTTTCTTCCTGCTCATTACTAATGTCTCTACACCCTGTAACCCCTTGCATGTTAGTGGGTGTACTGCCTTGCTTAGAATGATACCGATTAAAGAAAAAAAATGGGGGTATGTATATATATATATATATATATATATATATATATATAGTTTATGAATACATAATTAGATTCTAATATATTAATTTTAACATTAACATATATGTACTCAATTAGTAAATAAATTAAATATAATATCATAAGTCAGTACGAATAAAAATATAAATATTAAAAATGTAACTAAATATTTTTTGAATTCCCCTTTTCAAAAAAATCATAATTGAAATTTATATGAAAATAAAAATTAAATAAAAAATAAAAAATAAAAATGCCAAATGTATTGCTATTGAAATCCATACAACATGTTGGAACATAGACACAACCACAAATTTCTACTTGAAAAAAAGGAAGTTTATGTCAATGGACAGATACCCCAACCTCACCTTGACTTAACTGACTTGATAGCTACAATACATTACATGAGTTTTCTAAATAAGTTAAATCTTAACACCCCTAAAATAAAAAAGATGAAATTTTCCTAAACCTCAACATCTCAAAATATCAAATTTGTCTGGACTTAAAAATTAAGTAAATCAATTTCTAAAAAGTTATTCTTAGCATTGCTTGATAATGGAATGGAATCGAACATTGTATTTTAAGTTTAATCTTCATAATTGAATTTGAATTGAAGTTTCAGTTTTAAAACATGGAAATTTTGGTGTTGTGATGATTATATGTTTAAAAAAAAAATGATTATAATATATGTATGTATGTGTGGGGAGAAAGATTTTAATAGATTAGAACAAATAATATTTTAATAAAAAATTAAATGCAAAGTCAATTGTTATCTTTTGTTTTCATAATTTTGGTTCTTTTATTGTTCTCTCTCTTTTATAATGTTTTCTTTTTCTCATATTCTCTCAAACTCAGTAACCTCTTGCATCTTTGTGGCTTTATTGCCTTGATTGGGGTGAAATGATTAAAAAATATATTATATAGGTAAATGGAAGAGAAAAGCAAATTTTGGAATAACTCATTTTTAAATTTACTGAGTTTTAAACGCACATATCAATTCATAATTTCCTGTTTCCAAGGATACAGAGAAATCTAATCATTTAAACAGGGGCGGTAATGTGTTCATTTTTATTAACTATTGTTGTATCAATTATGAGTTACGTTCGAAAAAGAGGTTAAGTTTAGGGAGGGTAGGGGTGTATTTTTCAACGAATTCTGATATCTGTGAAAGTTTTTCGGTATTTTTTCCGTACTTGTATACTAAAAGATTCTTTCTAAAAGGGGTGTTTATATATGTTAAATATAAGTATGTATGTTACCAGCTCCCCTTTTTTTTTCTTTTTTTTTTTAAATATTATTTAAGGAAAAATTTTGACAATGACAGCAAAGAATAGCTATTTCATTTCTTTGATTCAGTAAATTTTCATTTTTTATAAACTTAGTAATAATATAGTTTCTCGTTTATACACAAAGAACATGGGTCATTTAAAGACCTACATATTCTAGCTTTTCTTATTAATTTCCATTTTACTGTAGGTATGTTTTTTGTTTTTTTTTAAGTGCCAGAAATATTTCGATAGGGACGTCTGATTTCAGTATTTATTTATCCTAAATGAAATTTGATGTTGATTGAACCTCTTTTTGAACTCATGGCTTGTGCAACCTATATAGATTTTTATGTTTTCAGGATTCTCAATAGATGAGATATTGCTTTGGTATACTAATGATTCCGTGTGACATTTATTTTGTCGAGGACAGTTATGAGGATTTCTACAGTTACATAATTTTTGTTTCTCTTCATCTCTTTTTATTTTTATATTGTCTAAATTTCTTTGGTTTTGGTCTAAGTGTTTATTGAAGATATTAGCATTATGTTTCTTAATAATTTTTTCTAAGTTTTCAATACAGCTGTAACTTAACTTTAGTGTATTTTTATTGAAAATAGTACTTAGTTTACTATCTCTAGGAAAGAGATACTAAACTAAGTAAAAAGGAAAACTGGATCAGGAGGTCACAACAGGAAGAGAGATCATCATTTCAGCTTAGATTAAAGAGACCAATTAGAAAAGATCCATCTCAATCCATAAGACGTTTGGCATATGAGAGAGGAATTTCATCTATGACAGTCCAAAGAGCAGTGAAAAAAGGTTTGAAAATGAAATCGTACATGTAACCTGTGAGGCACATTGTTACTCCAGGACAAAATGTTAGAAGGTTAGAGAGGGTGAATTTCATCTTGAATAAGTTGGAAAATGATCCTGGCATAATATATATATATATTTCAGCTTTATTTCAGTTGTTCAGGATCTTCCAATCCTTAGCTATGATTAATTAATGATGAACATATCATATTCACTTATAATTGATTTCATCACAATTCTTCCATTAAGCATGGAGAGTAATTATACATTCTAATTGCTCAAAGTAGAGTCCAATAGTGTTATAAAAACCTCAGAGAATTCCAGTAAGATATCTTTAATTATTTCTAAGATATAACAATTCATATATATATATATATATATAATTTCAAAGTGTGCTGAAAAATTCTTCATTTAAGCTTCTTCACCAAATCTGCTCAAATAACCCAACACCAGTATTGTTTAAGAATTTAAGATTAGTTTGAGAACCTTTTAATACTTCTTTGGTGTGTGAGAGAAAGTTTAAAATTTCTAAATTTTTTTTTGTGTATATTATTTACATATATATATATATATATATATATATATATATATATAAATATAAATATATATAATGTCCAACCACTCATTTATGAATACCCCTGTCTTATAGGGCAGCTAGCCAATTCCTATTGTAGAGACCTGCTGTGACACATTTGTATTTGTTTGACACCCGCAGAGCCCATGTGTGGTTTATACTACAACAATGGTCTGTGGATCTTAGTTAGAAATTCTGAGAGAGCATATAACCTGACATGACCAAAATTTGATGAGAAACCCAACATCCTCTCAACCACATTCTCATACATAAACATGTATGTGTGTGTGTGTGTGTGTGTGTGTGTGTGTATATTTAGTTTATGAAAAACTAGGTAATCCGTATGGGTAAACCTAAGGAGGATAAAATCCAGAGAGCTCAATGTAAATCCAGAGCAAATAATTTAAATAAAAACAGACCACTTTAAGGTTCCATGTAATAAATTATTTCACTACTGCCCTTTTAAAGGACTGCGGATCATCAGACTTTACTTCCAAAGGTTGGTTCATTTTTTTTCTTTTCATTTTTTATTTCAAGCTTAATATATATATATATATATATATATATATATATATATATATATATATATATATATATATATATATTTCTCTTTATTGTTGCATAGGGTTGTTGCTGATTGTTGTTAGTCTTGTTTTGATGGTTGAATGAAGGTGTCAAGAACAAGTGAGACAACGATATAGCACAACAAATGGCTATGTGTGTACATGAGTGTGAACGTAATATATGTAGGTGTGGGCATACATATATGCATGTGTGTTAGTGTACATGCATATATTCATGGATATAAGTATATTTCCTTTTTTGCAGTCATTGTAGTTGGATGTTCAGGCAAGTATTTTATCTTGCACTTGTTGATCTATCAGTATGGCATGAGTGCTCAAATGAGAAGGCTTTCTTGAGCATGGTGGTGTGAGTAAACGATTGCAGCAACATGTGTGCTCCTTTGTGTGCTTGTTGTGGGAACTCTTGTGTGATCACCTCTACATGCTTTTGGATCATTCTTAGATAGAACCAGGGAGAGGTTCAAAATAAAAATCAAAAATAATTATTTTTTGCTCTGTACCCATTGGCTGAAAAGAGTAACATGATATGCTTACTACAATGTTGGCATAGGTGCAGTGCCAAGTTTACACGGGTGGGACACTAAGTCCAATTTTACTTAGACTTGATAAAATTGCAGTTGTAGATGGAATCTGAAAATGTATTTTTATTTATTTTTTGTATATCTGAAGTCCCAGCAATATATATATATATATATATATATATATATATATATATATAAAATTTCATTGAAGATGAGTGACAATTTACTGTGATTAAGCTTTTTATTCTGTTTTTCTTGTGTTCATACAAGAGTTTTCTAAAAACTGTTCAAATGTTCCTGATCAAACCAAATTCATAAATAATTATATTGGACATATCACTAGATGCCTGTCAAGAAGACTCATGTTACATCTCTCTGACAATAACTCAATTAGGACCCATTTAAACACACCCCAAAACCTACCAAACTCTGTCTGCAATATACTCCTAGAAAATACAATTTTAATATCCTCATCCACATGTAAAAAAGACTAAAAGTAATGGAAGCATTAATAAAAAATAAAGAAAAAGTCAATGCTTAATAATATCAACTATGAACATGACCACAATGTGATGACTGTGTTTGAAAAATGAAATAATACATTCCTATCACTATACACACATAAAATCTATTTACACATATATAAAATCTACATATTCAGTTAAAAATTTAAAAAATCCTTGATAATGACTAATAGAATAACTGAAAGTGTTTGGATATATTTTTTACACACTTTATGCCCAGAAAAGTAAATACTTGTATGAACATAAGTAAAATTGAGTAAAAAGTTTAATCACAGTTCTTTGTTAAGTCTCTGTGTGTGTGTGTGTGTATATATATATATATATATATATATATATATATATATATATACCAATAGCCGTTACAAATGACATCACCACAGACTTTCAAACTTTCCAAAGAATACCTGTATGTAGACAAATGAATTATAGCTACGACACAAACACTTCTCATTGGTTCTTGAAAATGACAGAAATAACTGTAATTTGAACAAAACAATAACACATGAACCTTGGGCAGCTTATCCGCAATTTTAAGCACAATATTCAGCACCTTATTCGAAAATTGGGAAAATACAATAAAAAGTTAAAGAAAGAGTAAAGACTTTCGGGTTCTTTTTAAATCAAACTTGTTTGGATGAGTATTTGTGAAATATGTTATTGCTATCTCTGTGAATATTCCTCTCTAATTTTCAAATGCATGAATAAATCGCTTTTATACAATATATAAAAATAAGATATACAAACATACTCAAAAATCTAATGATATATTTTTATTTAAATAGAGCCAGATAACTTCGAGGCTGAGATATGAACGAAGCAGTCTGTCCATATAGATCTGATAACCTGGCTGAAGTATAGATAGATAGATAGATAGATAGATAGATAGATAGATAGATAGGAACCATCTGAGCACGGATAAAATCACATTCAAATGGAGAGAAAGATAAGAACAGGTGCGATGGATGACAAACAAATATGCTCTTTCTTCCGTTTTTAAATACTTTTTTTTACTTCATTGTTATTGACTAGGTCCGAACAACGCACTCTTCTTATGACTTCATCTTTTGATTTTCAGTCCTACCTCTTGAGTATCTCTTCATATGTCAATGTTTGTTGTTTTTAATAATAGAACTGTCACTCACTTGGACAGCCATACATGTTATTGAATTTTTAATGCCTACACGCGCTTGCTACTGAACTGCATTCAATAATAGTGTTTTTGCATGTCAAACCTTGCTTCTGGCCTGAAGCCAGTGCCATTGCTTATCTTACATGCCACCTAGAGTAATCTCCCCTTATCGAGAACAGCTTGTTTTCCACACGAAGGAAAAGGTTAGAAATTGAGACAATTCGATCGTGCAAATTATTTTGCACTTCTCGTCGATTACATTTGCTCAAAAGGGTTTCGGGGTGTCACGATTTAGGGGAAAATTCGACTACATTACAAATATTTAGCGCAAACTTGTGTGTATATCTTACGAGATATTGATGAAAATAATGTATGCTCGTAAAAGTACATGAAGAAAGAGAAATGAGTATATTTTCTAATCTTAGCTCAGGTTAAAACACAGAGGTTGAGTTGAGAAGACAGTGTTGCTCCAATCATCCAAATACTGAGAGCTTGGTTATCTTGAAAATAATCATAATTATTCAAAAACCTTGATTTTTTTGTGGGCTTGAATTCGAAAAGCATTTATTTAAAACAACAAATATTTACTTTTCAACATTTTCTCCTTCCCTGGGAATGAACTTAGTCCAACATTTTTTCATTAATTACATTGATTAAATATTATACAATAATAATTTCAGATTAAAATTCAGTTATTAACTGTCACAGGTTACAGACTTAGTGATCTACATACATGTCAAAACATATTTTGTTAAATTGAGGTTTATTTTTATTTATTTTGTATTTTTTCAATTTTCAAATAATATATTGTCCATCTAAATCAGTAGTAAATGCCAGTTTGATCAGGAGAGAAAAGGATTCACTAAGAAAAAAAATGCATTGAGAGTGCACTGATCTCACAATTTAAGAATGCTCATAAATATTGATTTTTCTTAAATTTAAAAATTTTGAAAAACTAACATTTTTATTTTTGTTTATAAACACTTGTTGCAAAATAAAATCCTTACGTTTGCCCTGATAAAGTCCATCAGAGGACAAAACATGTTTAAGACAAGTTTCCTAAATCTGTGAATAGACCAGGGTAGGTAGATAGATAATGAACTTACATAAATATCTCTGAATAGAATAATGAATTGACTCAGACAGATGAACAGATTGAAATAGATGAATGGATTAAGATAGATGAACAAATTGAGATAGATAGATAGATAGATAGATAGATAGATAGATAGATAGATGAGCAGACTGAGAAATATAGATGAACAGACTGAGATAGATAGGTAGATGAACAAATTGAGATAGATGAATGTTTAGTAACCCTCATTTCAATTTCAAAAATTTTTCTTGAATTTCATTGGTTGTTAAATATAAAATAAGCTTCAAGAAATTTCCATAACAAAACAATCAAATTTTGTGCAGAAGTAGGCTCAACCGACGTAAAAAATCTTTTTCAAATTCAATTTAATTTAAATGATTCAAGAAATCCTATTTCCGCTATTTATTAGCTGCCAAAGAAACAAACTTCCTTTATGAGAGATTAGAAAATTTTATGCAACAAACTTTTTCACTTAATATCTTTCATAGAAAAAAATTTTGTCTAAGTTAAATTCAACCTTTTTAATCAAAGGCAGACAACTTTTTCGACATTGAACATTTCTGAAACAGCAAAGAACTTTTTCTCTTAAATATACTTTTGCACACATTACAAACAAAGAAATTGTAAATTGTGTATATAAAATTTAATTTGTTGTTTCAAACATGTATTTTTTTCGTGGTTAAATATCGTTACCATTTGGCCATGTCTTATAATTTATGTTTGTGGATATTGCATATTTTATTTGCAGCACAATTTTAAATATTCACGCAACCTTCCAAAATCCACTACAAATGTATTGAGATAGATGAATGGTTTAAGATAAATGAACAGATTGAGATAGATAGATAAATAGATGAATAGATAGAGATAGATAAATAGATGAATAGATAGAGATAGATGAATGGATTAAGATAGATGAATAAATTGAGAGAGATAGATAAATAGATGAACAGATATAGATAGATGAATAGATGAACATATTGAGATAGATAGATAGATAGATAGATAGATAGATAGATAGATGAACAGATTGAAGATGAACAGACTGAGATAGATTTATAGATGAACAGACTGAGATAGATAGATGAACAGATTGAAACAGATGAACAGTTTGAGATAAACATATATATATATATATATATATATATACAGAATGTGATAGATAAATGAACAAAATAAGAGAACAGATATTTAGTTAATTAATAGAGATAGTGAAAAATCAATGTCAGTTTGGACCACATCTGGTTTGTCATGAGGGAAGGCTAATGCATCAACTTCAAGACATGTTAAGCTGGTGAAATTCCAGCTGCCTCTACATTTCAGAAAAAAAAGGTGCATTGTCTTGCAGCACAAATACACTCGTTCATTGCTCTAGCTGGATTCCCTCCTTCAGAGGTGTTCTTAGTACAAACGTGATTTCTGCCAATGATTACTCAAATTATTCACATATATTCTTCCTTCTTTTGAAAAAAAGGTTCCGTTTTCATGATCTTGCCATCTGGTACCATGTCTCTGAATTTTTTGTGAAGATAATGAAAATCATTCAGACTATCCTTTCATTTGTTTTATTAATCACTATACTTTGGCTGGTGAGCTCTCTGACCTTCATCAGGTGTTTATCACCTTACATAAGCCTCAGTTTTTTACTTTCACCTTTTTGTTAATTTGGATGACATAAATCTGGAATGCCAATTGAATTCTCAAAAAATATTTTGGGTCCGTTGTTCCATTAGCAGAACATAATTCAAGACCTGTTTTTTTTTTATACCAGACATTAATTTTATTTTACCAATGACATTATCTTTTGCCCTTGTGCCACATCTAAGCTATGCTTAGTAAATTGCTATACTGATTTTTATCAAATTCTACAACCATGTCCGGGTACTAAATAGTTAAACAGATATTGTTATTAATTTTCACTAGTTTCTTCTTTTTCTTGTTTTTATTACATCTTGGTTGATCTTCTTTTTATTTTTTTTTTCAATCATTTCACCCTAAGCAAGGCAATAAAGCCATTAAGATGCAAATGGTTACTGAGAGACTGTGAGAAAAAGAAAACATTATTAGGGAGTGAGAGCAATAACAGACCAGAAAAATGAAACTATAAAAAAGTCAGTAAAATAAAGCATTTCTCCTATTAAGAAATGTGGTTTCTATTATCTGATACAGTTCTTTGTTTGTGATTCTGTAACACCAATTCACAAGGTTCAATGAAAGATGCTCCACACTGAGGCCTGCATACTTCACTTGTTTGGACCCATTTTTAACCATCGATCTGAGATAGCAGTTGTATATAGCCAACTATTTGAATATTTCTGAATGTGTTTGGTGCCATGAATGGCAGCCATATGAAAGATTTGTTCTGATGAGGTCATTTAGGAACATGACTAAAGTGGCAACAAATTTTTGTTCAGTGAAGTTTTGTTAATGATAACAAATAATCATATATATATATATATATATATATATATATATATATATCATTATTATATTTTTAACAAGTTTTTCTCATAAAATAAAACAATAAAAAAATTCAGTAAAATAAAGCATTTCTCTTATTAAGACTACTTTTGAGAGGATGATGTTCAGTCAGCCATTCTAAAGAGTATGGAAGGGTAAAAGTGATCAATCATAGGTTATGAAAAAATATCTTAGAAAAAAGGTTATTTACTTTTTGAGCTAAAGTATTTTTATGATTACAAATATCTCTTAACTCTTAAGCGGTGGTGAAAGGTTGCACAAATGTGTATGTCAAATAGACAAAAAAACAAATTTGCTTTTAAAGGGTAATTTTAATGCTTATTTTCACTTTAATTATATACAAAAACTATAAAACAAAAAGATATTTTAACTCTTGTAGATTATAAAAATTAGCACAAACAGGAAATAAATGTTAGGCTCCTAGATTTAATATATTTTAACAATATGATACTCTTTGAAACATTCCATGCCCAATGGAGTTATGCACTCTGCACCAAATTGTCACCATTTTTTTCTCTTTTCTACATCGCTCACAGCCACATCACATTCAAACACCAGTTCTTGTATGATCACTGATGGTAAGCAATGTCAAATTTGGTCAGTATCAAGTTGGGTGACTGCTTGAAAATACCAAGTGCTGAAAGCTTGGATGTGTTAATGGTGTAATGGGTAATGGCCTGGAAGATTTAATCATTGAGCCAAGTTTCAATTCCAGTTGGTTCATTATTATTTGCACACAAATACACTTAGTTAAGATATGAATTTTCCCCTTAGCTATGGGTTAATCAGTAATACTTGTATCACTAAGACCATTACCTCAAATAAAGAAAAATTGCATGTAAAATATTTAGATTTTGGTGTTAAATAATCCATAGAGGTGTTGATATGCCACTAAACAGAACCAACCAACATAGTCTTTTCTACATTCACAAATACATATGCTGACATAGCACTGTCTTTGGTGTGTCCTTCAAGATTTATTTGTGAGCAAATACTTTCTTTTGTCTAAGCTGGTGAGCATTGGTTTCACTATTTAAAAAACAGGGGTATCCACTGAATATAAAATTTGTTGTAATAATAAAACAGACAAACATATATAGATAGATATACTTAGCAATAATTCAGGAAGCTGTACCCACCTGTTAAATAGTTTAATGTTTTGGGGGAATTTTTAGGGACGTCTTGTCTAGTTCTTATTTTAGTATGGTAGTATTATTTAGTATTATCACTTGCTCTGTTTTCACTGAGTCCAAGAAGTCACTTAAGGAAATAAATGAATCTTTGCAAATGATAATCCCATGGGTCCTAGAATTATCAATTAATCATTTAGACTCGAATCAAAAAAGAATGATGCCAATATCATTGGAAAAATTTTAGACCATCTATTGATTATGTTTGCTGATCTATAATGAAACATCAGTTGATGATGTCCACCATTTAAGCATCAATTATTAGTTTCAACAAGTCTTTAATATTTCTTGCTGTTACTTTTTACTATACTTTGATCACAGAAAACTGGATCATAAAACCTAATAATAAAAAGCAACAAGAAACTTCAAAGAAACAAATCAAAATTAAGGTGTCTTGTAAGAATGTTTTTCAGCATCACTTTTATGAATGTCATATACTGTATATGGTTGCAAATGCAAACAGCAAAGCATTGCCATTGAGGCAGAAGGAAAAGGAAACAAGATATGTTAAAAAAAAATTATTTGTATTGCTGATCAAATGGATCAAAATGGAATGTCTCTTTGTGAGCAAGGGAGATGGCCTGACAAATAGGAGAATTGGTTATGTATGTGACACGTTTGTGTCGGGTTGGTTGAACAAGAGGTCACTGGTAAACTCTGTGAACTGCCTTGAGTGTTACTGAATAGGTCCTTTTATGCAGTCAGAGTGAACTCAGCATTTTTTTTTATGTTTTTGCTTTAGCAACAATGTGTGTGATTTGCTCCAACATTTGAATTTTATTTGATATAAAAGTGAGTGCTGCTGAGGATGTCCTTTTAAGCAGTCAGTGGATGCATGACTCAGCATTTTCTCTTGCTTTGGCTTTAGCAGTAATGTTTGTGATTTGCTCTGATGTTTAAATTCTATTTTATATTTTTTGGAATTTGTTTTGTGAGTTAGATGCGATGTTCATAAACCCTGCACTGAGATTAACTTTTTTATTTGGCTTTTCTAGCTTTCACATCCAGCTGACAAGTTTGGTGTGCAGTCAGTCAGAAAGAGGTTTAATGTGAAGAATAATATAAAGTGTTTACATCTGATAATGTATCTTCAGTTCCATGTGCATCTATATATCTGTGTGTCTCTCTAGGCTTCTGTTTGTATAAGTCAGCGATGTTCCTCTATTGTACTACTGTAGACAAATATAAGTGTCATAAGTCTGTGTAAAACTTCAAAGGTTTATGCTTTTGACTGCACAGATGACCAAAGGAAAGTTGTGATTAAATTACTGAAAATAGATCAAAATCTTTATTACAAAGCAGTAGCTACAAACAATGCTTTGAAAATAAATGTTTTTTCATTAATATTGCCTTTATTTTTATTGAGTGTTTTTGACTGTGTAAACTAAGGGAGGTAACCAGTGCAGTTTCAAAGGAGGTAAATCTATTAAGAAGAGAAATGGTCTGGAAATGTTGTTTACATTAAATTTTGGAAATAAATCTTATAGAATTTTATTCATTTTGTTTCCTGATTGTCTTACACAGACACACATCTGCTTGGTTGCTGAGTTAACAGATTTGAAAGCAGCACTTTCTCAATCTCATATTTTCCACTGACATGAAGTAGAATGGTTATATTGAATTACTTGCTTGATCTTCTGCTTGGAATAATGTTTTGCTGTGTTATGCCAGAGAATTTTCCTTGCCAGAATCCATCTTGCATTTTCATAAATCTACTTTATTTCTGTTCATTGAATATTGCTGCTGGTCTGGTGTTCCTGCTATATATCTCAAAATTATTGACAAAATCCCAAAAGGAGGTTTGTAATGTTATCCTTCATGACTAGGCATCTTGGCTTCAGTCACTTTCCCACCATTGTAACATATCTTCCTCTTGCCCTTTTCTATAAATATTCTCATGGCAATTATTCTACTGAGCTTTTCTCTTTGGTAACTTGACTTCATGAATTCAAATGCAGAACTAGATTGGCAACTAGGTCTCATCATTTTACTGTTGAAATAGCTAGATGTAACTGTAAGATTTATTCTAATAGTTTCATCTCACACACTTCTTGTCTGTGGAACCATCTTCCGGTTTTTTGCTTTCCTGTCAACTATGATCTTCAAAAGTTTAAATGCAACACCATTCACCATTTTCTGTCCTTTTAAGTCCTGTTTTATTTTTTTATTATTCTTTGTTCTCACTAACATTTTTTTCATTTTCTTTCACTCTCCACAATCCCTTGTTTGGGGTGAAATTATTAAAAAAAAAAGTATTACATTTAACATTACAGAATTATACAGATAATGGGCATGTGGCCAAATTCTTAGAATATTAGTGTTCCAACTCTGAGACACCAATTCAAATCGCACCATGGTTGATTTATCAAAATGTCTGAAAACAATGCCATGGGTTGACTGTTGCCTTGTGAGTGAAATTGGGTAAATGAAAGTGTTTTGAAGTTGTTTATGGTTGTGTTAGCACTAGTTCAAAAGTCATTATGATTGAGGGTTTCAAACATATTGGCCTTGTTCAACTTCTAATCATGCCAGATTATGCACTGAAAATAATGTTTATAGTAATAAACATAATGTCAGATTAAAATCCATTAATTACTTAAAATTACTGTGTTTACACATTGGATACAAAAATATAAATTAACAGATATAGACATTGAAAATCCTAACAAGGGATGTACATTTTATAGAAGAGGTACTTGAGCCTTCATTTTTTTGTACAGATCTCCCTGGCTGAATGGTTAAAGCACACTTGAAAAACTGATAGTTCCATAGGATACAGGGAATGTGGGTTTAATTCCTGCTAAAATATACATTTTATTTAATAAGACTTTCTTTTGTCTAAGCTGGTGAGCATTGGTTTCACTGTTTAAAAAACAGAGGTATCCACTGAATATAAAATTTGTTGTAATAATAAAACAGACAAACATATATAAATAGATATACTTAGCAATAATTCAGGAAGCTCTACCTACCTGCTAAATAGTTTAATGTTTGATCATTTTGGGGGAAATTTTAGGGATGTCTTGTCTAGTTCTTATTTTAGTATGGTAGTATTATTTAGTATTATCACTTGCTCTGTTTTCACTGAGTCCAAGTAGTCACTGAACAATACTAAATATGAACTAGACTGGATATCCCTAGACATGGGCAAATGGAATGACAAAAACCTATCCCACCATAGATTACTGGGCTCAGTTCAAAATTCCCTGTAAGTTACCTGTATTAACATACACCTGATGAAAGCTAGAGAAAGCAATGGCTGAAATGTGATAACAACAACAAAGGTGAGGATAATAGTCTGCATGTTAATAATGATAACTCCTCATCCCAGAAAATCAAGCAGAAATTATAAACTGTTATTTAGAAATAAATTAAAAAAAATATAGGCCATAGAAACATATATAGCATATAGTTGATTAATCCAGTATTCCTTATACCATATACTGTTAAATTCCTCATACATTATACAGTTAAATTCCTTACACTATTAAATTTTTAATAGCTGATACCTATACTTTATATTCCTATACTTTATACATTATACTGTTAAATTGCTTAATCTTTATGCATTATACTATTAAATATCTCATAGCTTATACATTGTACTATTAAATTCCATATATTTTATACATTATACTGTTTCAATTTCTTATACCTTGTATATTATACTGTTAAATTCATCATATTCTTTTTGTTATACTGTTAAATTTCTGATATGTTATATATTATACTATTCCCTTATACATAATACTGTTAAATTCCTTATACATGATACTATTAAATTCCTTATACCTTATGCATTATACTGTCAATTCCTTATACAGTATACTATTAAATTCCTTACAGCTTATATGTTATACTGTTAAATTTTTATACATTATACTGTTATATTCCTTATACACTATGCATTATACTGTTAAATTCCTTATACCATCAAATTCCTTGTACCTTATAGTGTTAAATTCCTTATATAGTTAAATTCCTTGTACCATATAATGTCAATTTCCTTATACCTTCTACTATTAAATTCCTTATACCTTATAATATCAAATTCCTTATACTTTATACATTGTACTGTTAAATTTTTATTACTTTCATTTTAACATTACAGTTTTCAATGCTTCCCAGAGATCGTATTTATTTGAATAATGTTTTCTATTCTTACATAAATCTATTAATAACGGATTAGTTTTCTATTAGATTAATATCTGTAGAGGCTTGTGGTGGGTATTCCATTATTTTGATGTCTCTAAAACCTTTTTACCAAGGTCAGCTCTGCATAAAGGAAGGATCAGTGTTTTGCAGGAATATATGTATTAGCATAAAGCTTTTTGCTTGTGACATATGCCACTCAAAAAAGCATCTTCTCAAGATCTTAAATTAATTCCTTGCATTTATCTTGATACTATCATCAAAATTGAAGCAGACTATAATTTTACTGCCTTCAAGGCTCGCCTAAAACATTACACCACCTTTCTCCCATTGTCTCCTAAGTTATGTTGGTTGAATGTTTCTGTGAAGAGACCAACTTCAAAGTCCATCTAATGTAACTGTGCTTTGAAAATTACTGTTGAGTAATTAGTTATCCTGTACTTCTTGGCCAACTTACACATTCTTTTTTGTGATCTGGGAAGTGTTCTAACAGATGACAGAAAGTGTGACACTGAAATCCAAAGACACATTGAGATAGCCAAGGATACATTCCAGAAACTAAGGAACCAAAAAACTTAATTAGAATCAAAGAAAAGATTACTAAACTGTTATGTGATATCTTATGTCAGTAAAAGCTAGACGATCTCCTCAAAGATGAAGAAGTGACTTGAAGCAACAGGAATATGGTTCTACAGAAGGATACAATGGACTGAACATATGAGCAAATAATGCATCTAAGTTATAGCAATAGTATATTTTGTTAAAGATTGTAATATACTGAAAATATATATATATATATATATATATATATATATATATATATAGTGAGAGTGATATATATAAACACATAATGCATACACATATATACAAACACACACTTAAGATATATATATATATATATATATATATATATATATATATATATATATAGTGGTTGGTGACTCTAGATCATCTATGTTTGTCAGGCTCATTGCAATCTTTAATAAAATGTATTATTGGTCCAAAGTAAAATATATAATTTTAAAAATCTCTAGCCATATATATATTTTTTTTAAATAATGTGTATCTAAATAAGTATCTAATGTGTTTGTATATTTGTATGCATTAGTGTGTAACTCTCCAAATTTTACATTGTGATTTAATGAGTCCAACAAACATTTCCTTATGACGATAAAATCCACTTCCAGGGTAAGACGATAAACTATCCAACAGCAAGGCCTTGATCAGGAGGTTTTGAGGAATATGAAACCACCTCTTAATTGCTGGTATTCCCATTGACCACAAATGAGCTATGAGAAAATAGTTAACCCTGAAACTGAGGTAAAAAGCATTATAAAAGTGTAAAAATAGGTTTCAAAAACCAAAAATACTCTGTAAAAAAATTATTACCAGAAATAAATTTTGAAGAAACTATTACCAACAATATGTTTTTATTACCAGCAATACATTTTTTAAAATAAATAAACATTTTTGGAAAAATATTACCAGAAATAGATTTTTGGTAAAACAAAATATTACCAGGGAAAAAAAAGTTGTCCACATTAAATAACCCATTGAGGTTGATATGCAGAAAAACACAACAAACCAACAAAACCAAACCAACAAAACCAAACCAACAAACATTGATGATCTAGAGTCACCACTTATATATATATATATATATATATATATATATATATATAAAGGGCTAAAATCTTTGTTATTATTAAGGGAAAACCAAGGTATTTTTTAATATTTTATTAAATTTATTAATCCTTTCTAGCATGTTTGAAATTTTAGTTAAAAATCATGTTTTTCTTGTGTCAGCTGGGGTACCAAATATTAGTATAGTAAATTTTAGCATCTTTTTTTGCAGTAAAAAACACTTTGTTTGGGGAATTCTTGTAAAAATCTAATAATTATCAGATTTTAATGAAACTTTCAGCACTCATTCACAAATGAATGAAATTATTCTAGAAATTTAGTTTTTTACAAAACCTTGTTAGAAATGTTTTTTTTTTTACATTACAATAAACATGGACTAAAAATGGTGTTATTAAATTTAATCTATTAACTTGATATTAAAACTAAAATAAAAGCTTCAAGAAAGATTTTTCATTTTTAAAAATTCATTTTAAACCTTAGGCGTCATGAAACTGTGGTTGTACCTATATAAATATATCCAGAAATTTTAACCAATATCAGTTGGTTAATACCAATTTTATAGTGAAAATAAAATAAAATCCAATATAGTGTATATGTGTGTATGTGGTTTCTCTTTGGCCATTGAGCCATTTTAATATGTAAAGGTAGCACAAAAAATGTACTTGTCATTAATTGACGTTTGATTAACAAAGGTTTGTGGGTTATTTCATTCATAATATTCTTGTGAAGTTGTAAATTAATATCAAATTATTTACAAAATCACTTAATGTCTCTTGTTTTTGAATGAAATATTGTGCTTTTCAGAGCATGCTAGTTTTTCTTTTGCATGTGCACAAGGAGCTTACAAAAATATTTGAACAGAGAATGAAAGTAGTATTGACTCTTGCTGCTTCCCTTTCTGAGCAGTCAAGTAGAAATGAAGTGGTAAAGTTTTTTTTGTTTTTTTTTTCATGCCCATTCAACAAACTTTATTTAGCATTTCACCTCCCACTTCCAATACACACACATCTACATATCTATATATCATTTATTACAAATTGTGTAATAAAAGTTGTGTTGAATGGCCATGTTTATAGATCATTTCTCATTAATCTGGAGGTCCCCAGTGCTCCATCATTCAATCTGTGTTGATTCTTCTTCTTTATGTCCTCAGTTTCCAACTAGCTATTTATGCTGATGACACAACTTTATTCCTCTCTTAAAAGTAACTCCAATAAGTCTGGCAAAGTAAAAGACTGCTCACAAAAAAGACCTCCAATCAGTTGTTAATTGGGGCAAGAAATAACTTGTAAATTTTAACGCTTTCAAAACAAAACTGCTATCTCTTAATCATCACAGAGAAACATTTTGCCTTCCATCTTTGCATGGCTGATGCTAACCTCCAGGAAAGCAACTGCACCATCTTGATCTCACTTTTTCTACTGACATGAAGTGGAAGAATTATATTGAATCAATTGCTAGGTCTGCTACTAGGAAAGTTAATTCACTGTGTCATGCCACACAATTTTTCTTGTCCATCTTGTACATTTAGAAATCTACCATTTGTTCATTCATTGAATATTGCTGCCACATCTGGTCTGTTGATCCTGCTATATATCTCGAGATTTTCAACCAAATCCATAGGCCTGTAATGTTATCGGTATGCCTGGTATCTCAACTTTAGTCATTTTCCCACTGCTATGACATGGCTTCCCTCTGTCTTTTCTATAAATATTTTCATGGCAATTGTTCTAATGAGCTCTCCTCTTTGCTACATCAACTGCATGAATGTAAGTGTGCTAGTAGATTGAAACTTTACTGTTATATTATCTATGCATCAGATTTTGAAACTTCTTTCCCATGGAACTGTTTTTTATTTTATCCTGAAACATCCATTCTTCAAAAATTTAAAATCATTCTGTTCTTTTAATTTCCTTTATCCTCAAAAGTCTTCTTTTCTTTCACTCTCAGTAATCTCTTTTCCCAGTAGAATTGTTTTTGATAAAAAAATATTAAAATGCAGTGTTCTGCCAACAAACAAAAGATATTACTTAAAAGAGCAAAATAATTTGAAATAAATATTGTAATTTGTGACTGTCTAGAAAGGACAAACAATGTGCCTCTTATGTGCCCTAGAAATTCCAACTCATTTTTTCTTATTCTCAGTAAATATCCTTTTGTGTCCATTTTAGTAAGAATTATTGCTCACCTGTTCAGTTCATGGTATTGAAATGATTGCAGAAAAATATGTTGATAAAATTCATCTGTAAGGAGTTTGTTCACTGTCATTTAACAAAACAGTTTTCATATTACTGTTAAAATAAATCTCAGAAAATAGATATCTGAAGTTGAAAACAAAACACAAGATAGAAAGATTGTAAGACAGTAGAACTAGGTTCATTAGAAGAAGAGGACAAACAAATACCAACAGTCAGTAGAACTAGGGTCATTAGAAGATAGAGGAAGACCCAAACACCAACAGTCAGTAGAGAACTAGATTCATTGGAAGATAGAGAAGTGTAAATATCCTTTAGTGTTTCCATTTTCATAAAACTCATTAGAAGATAGAGGAAGACCCAAACACCAACAGTTCAGTAGAACTATTCATTAGAAGATAGAGGAAGACCCAAACACCAACAGTCAGTAGAACTAGATTCATTGGAAGATAGAGGAAGACCCAAACACCAACAGTCAGTAGAACTAGATTCATTGGAAGATAGAGGAAGACCCAAACACCAACAGTCAGTAGAACTAGATTCATTAGAAGATAGGAAGACCCAAACACCAACAGTCAGTAGAACTAGATTCATTGAAGATAGAGGAAGACCCAAACACCAACAGTCAGTAGAACTAATTCATTGGAAGATAGAGGAAGACCCAAACACCAACAGTCAGTAGAACTAAGGTCATTAGAAGATAGAGGAAGACCCAAACACCAACAGTCAGTAGAAGATAGAGGAAGACCCAAAAACACCAACAGTCAGTAGAACTAGATTCATTGGAAGATAGAGGAAGACCCAAACACCAACAGTCAGTAGAACTAAGGTCATTAGAAGATAGAGGAAGACCCAAACACCAACAGTCAGTAGAACTAGATTCATTGGAAGATAGAGGAAGACCCAAACACCAACAGTCAGTAGAACTAAGGTCATTAGAAGATAGAGGAAGACCCAAACACCAACAGTCAGTAGAACTAGATTCATTAGAAGATAGAGGAAGACCCAAACACCAACAGTCAGTAGAACTAAGGTCATTAGAAGATAGAGGAAGACCCAAACACCAACAGTCAGTAGAACTAGATTCATTGGAAGATAGAGGAAGACCCAAACACCAACAGTCAGTAGAACTAGATTCATTGGAAGATAGAGGAAGACCCAAACACCAACAGTCAGTAGAACTAGATTCATTGGAAGATAGAGGAAGACCCAAACACCAACAGTCAGTAGAACTAAGATTCATTAGAAGATAGAGGAAGACCCAAACACCAACAGTCAGTAGAACTAGATTCATTGGAAGATAGAGGAAGACCCAAACACCAACAGTCAGTAGAACTAAGGTCATTAGAAGATAGAGGAAGACCCAAACACCAACAGTCAGTAGAACTAGGTCATTAGAAGATAGAGGAAGACCCAAACACCAACAGTCAGTAGAACTAAGGTCATTAGAAGATAGAGGAAGACCCAAACACCAACAGTCAGTAGAACTAGATTCATTAGAAGATAGAGGAAGACCCAAACACCAACAGTCAGTAGAACTAAGGTCATTAGAAGATAGAGGAAGACCCAAACACCAACAGTCAGTAGAACTAGATTCATTGGAAGATAGAGGAAGACCCAAACACCAACAGTCAGTAGAACTAAGGTCATTAGAAGATAGAGGAAGACCCAAACACCAACAGTCAGTAGAACTAAGGTCATTAGAAGATAGAGGAAGACCCAAACACCAACAGTCAGTAGAACTAGATTCATTGGAAGATAGAGGAAGACCCAAACACCAACAGTCAGTAGAACTAGATCATTAGAAGATAGAGGAAGACCCAAACACCAACAGTCAGTAGAACTAGTCATTCATTGGAAGATAGAGGAAGACCCAAACACCAACAGTCAGTAGAACTAAGGTCATTAGAAGACAGAGGAAGACCCAAACACCAACAGTCAGTAGAACTAGATTCATTGGAAGATAGAGGAAGACCCAAACACCAACAGTCAGTAGAACTAAGGTCATTAGAAGATAGAGGAAGACCCAAACACCAACAGTCAGTAGAACTAGATTCATTGGAAGATAGAGGAAGACCCAAACACCAACAGTCAGTAGAACTAGATTCATTGGAAGATAGAGGAAGACCCAAACACCAACAGTCAGTAGAACTAGATTCATTGGAAGATAGAGGAAGACCCAAACACCAACAGTCAGTAGAACTAAGGTCATTAGAAGATAGAGGAAGACCCAAACACCAACAGTCAGTAGAACTAGATTCATTGGAAGATAGAGGAAGACCCAAACACCAACAGTCAGTAGAACTAAGGTCATTAGAAGATAGAGGAAGACCCAAACACCAACAGTCAGTAGAACTAAGGTCATTAGAAGATAGAGGAAGACCCAAACACCAACAGTCAGTAGAACTAGATTCATTGGAAGATAGAGGAAGACCCAAACACCAACAGTCAGTAGAACTAAGATTCATTGAAGATAGAGGAAGACCCAAACACCAACAGTCAGTAGAACTAAGGTCATTAGAAGATAGAGGAAGACCCAAACACCAACAGTCAGTAGAACTAGATTAGAAGATAGAGGAAGACCCAAACACCAACAGTCAGTAGAACTAGATTCATTGGAAGATAGAGGAAGACCCAAACACCAACAGTCAGTAGAACTAGGGTCATTAGAAGATAGAGGAAGACCCAAACACCAACAGTCAGTAGAACTAGATTCATTGGAAGATAGAGGAAGACCCAAACACCAACAGTCAGTAGAACTAGATTCATTAGAAGATAGAGGAAGACCCAAACACCAACAGTCAGTAGAACTAGATTCATTAGAAGATAGAGGAAGACCCAAACACCAACAGTCAGTAGAACTAGATTCATTAGAAGATAGAGGAAGACCCAAACACCAACAGTCAGTAGAACTAGATTCATTGGAAGATAGAGGAAGACCCAAACACCAACAGTCAGTAGAACTAGGGTCATTAGAAGATAGAGGAAGACCCAAACACCAACAGTCAGTAGAACTAGATTCATTAGAAGATAGAGGAAGACCCAAACACCAACAGTCAGGTCATTAGAAGATAGAGGAAGACCAAACACCAACAGTAGAACTAGATTCATTGGAAGATAGAGGAAGACCCAAACACCAACAGTCAGTAGAACTAGATTCATTGGAAGATAGAGGAAGACCCAAACACCAACAGTCAGTAGAACTAAGGTCATTAGAAGATAGAGGAAGACCCAAACACCAACAGTCAGTAGAACTAGGGTCATTAGAAGATAGAGGAAGACCCAAACACCAACAGTCAGTAGAACTAAGGTCATTAGAAGATAGAGGAAGACCCAAACACCAACAGTCAGTAGAACTAGGGTCATTAGAAGATAGAGGAAGACCCAAACACCAACAGTCAGTAGAACTAAGATTCATTGGAAGATAGAGGAAGACCCAAACACCAACAGTCAGTAGAACTAAGGTCATTAGAAGATAGAGGAAGACCCAAACACCAACAGTCAGTAGAACTAGATTCATTGGAAGATAGAGGAAGACCCAAACACCAACAGTCAGTAGAACTAAGGTCATTAGAAGATAGAGGAAGACCCAAACACCAACAGTCAGTAGAACTAGATTCATTGGAAGATAGAGGAAGACCCAAACACCAACAGTCAGTAGAACAGGTAGAAGATAGATCCAAACACCAACAGTCAGTAGAACTAGATTCATTAGAAGAAGACCCAAACCAACAGTCAGTAGAACTAAGGTCATTAGAAAGAACCCAAACACCAACAGTCAGTAGAACTAGATTCATTGGAAGATAGAGGAAGACCCAAACACCAACAGTCAGTAGAACTAGATTCATTGGAAGATAGAGGAAGACCCAAACACCAACAGTCAGTAGAACTAGATTCATTGGAAGACAGAGGAAGACCCAAACACCAACAGTCAGTAGAACTAGATTCAGAACTAAGGTCATTAGAAGATAGAGGAAGACCCAAACACCAACAGTCAGTAGAACTAGATTCATTGGAAGATAGAGGAAGACCCAAACACCAACAGTCAGTAGAACTAAGGTCATTAGAAGATAGAGGAAGACCCAAACACCAACAGTCAGTAGAACTAGATTCATTGGAAGATAGAGGAAGACCCAAACACCAACAGTCAGTAGAACTAGATTCATTGGAAGATAGAGGAAGACCCAAACACCAACAGTCAGTAGAACTAAGATTCATTGGAAGATAGAGGAAGACCCAAACACCAACAGTCAGTAGAACTAAGGTCATTAGAAGATAGAGGAAGACCCAAACACCAACAGTCAGTAGAACTAGATTCATTGGAAGATAGAGGAAGACCCAAACACCAACAGTCAGTAGAACTAAGATTCATTAGAAGATAGAGGAAGACCCAAACACCAACAGTCAGTAGAACTAGATTCATTGGAAGATAGAGGAAGACCCAAACACCAACAGTCAGTAGAACTAGATTCATTGGAAGATAGAGGAAGACCCAAACACCAACAGTCAGTAGAACTAGGTCATTAGAAGATAGAGGAAGACCCAAACACCAACAGTCAGTAGAACTAGATTCATTGGAAGACAGGAAGACCCAAACACCAGTCAGTAGAACTAGATTCATTGGAAGATAGAGGAAGAACCCAAACACCAACAGTCAGTAGAACTAAGGTCATTAGAAGATAGAGGAAGACCCAAACACCAACAGTCAGTAGAACTAGATTCCAAACACCCAAACACCAACAGTCAGTAGAACTAGATTCATTGGAAGATAGAGAAGACCCAAACACCAACAGTCAGTAGAACTAGATTCATTAGAAGATAGAGGAAACCCAAACACCAACAGTCAGTAGAACTAGATTCATTGGAAGATAGAGGAAGACCCAAACACCAACAGTCAGTAGAACTAGATTCATTGGAAGATAGAGGAAGACCCAAACACCAACAGTCAGTAGAACTAGATTCATTGGAAGATAGAGGAAGACCCAAACACCAACAGTCAGTAGAACTAAGGTCATTAGAAGATAGAGGAAGACCCAAACACCAACAGTCAGTAGAACTAGATTCATTGGAAGATAGAGGAAGACCCAAACACCAACAGTCAGTAGAACTAAAGGTCATTAGAAGATAGAGGAAGACCCAAACACCAACAGTCAGTAGAACTAGATTCATTGGAAGATAGAGGAAGACCAAAAACACCAACAGTCAGTAGAACTAAGGTCATTAGAAGATAGAGGAAGACCCAAACACCAACAGTCAGTAGAACTAGATTCATTGGAAGATAGAGGAAGACCCAAACACCAACAGTCAGTAGAACTAGATTCATTGGAAGATAGAGGAAGACCCAAACACCAACAGTCAGTAGAACTAGATTCATTGGAAGATAGAGGAAGACCCAAACACCAACAGTCAGTAGAACTAAGGTCATTAGAAGATAGAGGAAGACCCAAACACCAACAGTCAGTAGAACTAGATTCATTGGAAGATAGAGGAAGACCCAAACACCAACAGTCAGTAGAACTAAGGTCATTTGGAAGATAGAGGAAGACCCAAACACCAACAGTCAGTAGAACTAGATTCATTGGAAGATAGAGAAGACCCAAACACCAACAGTCAGTAGAACTAGATTCATTGGAAGATAGAGGAAGACCCAAACACCAACAGTCAGTAGAACTAAGGTCATTGGAAGATAGAGGAAGACCAAACACCAACAGTCAGTAGAACTAGATTCATTAGAAGATAGAGGAAGACCCAAACACCAACAGTCAGTAGAACTAGATTCATTGGAAGATAGAGGAAGACCCAAACACCAACAGTCAGTAGAACTAAGGTCATTAGAAGATAGAGGAAGACCCAAACACCAACAGTCAGTAGAACTAGATTCATTGGAAGATAGAGGAAGACCCAAACACCAACAGTCAGTAGAACTAAGGTCATTAGAAGATAGAGGAAGACCCAAACACCAACAGTCAGTAGAACTAGATTCATTGGAAGATAGAGGAAGACCCAAACACCAACAGTCAGTAGAACTAGAGTCATTGGAAGATAGAGGAAGACCCAAACACCAACAGTCAGTAGAACTAAGGTCATTAGAAGATAGAGGAAGACCCAAACACCAACAGTCAGTAGAACTAGATTCATTGGAAGATAGAGGAAGACCCAAACACCAACAGTCAGTAGAACTAAGGTCATTAGAAGATAGAGGAAGACCCAAACACCAACAGTCAGTAGAACTAGATTCATTGGAAGATAGAGGAAGACCCAAACACCAACAGTCAGTAGAACTAATTCATTGGAAGATAGAGGAGAAGACAGTAGAACTAAGGTCATTAGAAGATGAGAGAAGACCAAACACCAACAGTCAGTAGAACTAGATTCATTGGAAGATAGAGGAAGACCCAAACACCAACAGTCAGTAGAACTAAGGTCATTAGAAGATAGAGGAAGACCCAAACACCAACAGTCAGTAGAACTAGATTCATTGGAAGATAGAGGAAGACCCAAACACCAACAGTCAGTAGAACTAATTAAGGTCATTAGAAGATAGAGGAAGACCCAAACACCAACAGTCAGTAGAACTAGATTCATTGGAAGATAGAGGAAGACCCAAACACCAACAGTCAGTAGAACTAAGGTCATTAGAAGATAGAGGAAGACCCAAACACCAACAGTCAGTAGAACTAGATTCATTGGAAGATAGAGGAAGACCCAAACACCAACAGTCAGTAGAACTAGATTCATTGGAAGATAGAGGAAAACCCAAACACCAACAGTCAGTAGACCCAAAACAAAGGTCATTAGAAGATAGAGGAAGACCCAAACACCAACAGTCAGTAGAACTAGATTCATTGGAAGATAGAGGAAGACCCAAACACCAACAGTCAGTAGAACTAGATTCATTGGAAGATAGAGAAGACCCAAACACCAACAGTCAGTAGAACTAAGATTCATTGGAAGATAGAGGAAGACCCAAACACCAACAGTCAGTCTAAGGTCATTAGAAGATAGGAAGACCCAAAGAGTAGAACTTCATTGGAAGATAGAGGAAGACCCAAACACCAACAGTCAGTAGAACTAGAGGTCATTGGAAGATAGAGGAAGACCCAAACACCAACAGTCAGTAGAACTAGATTCATTGGAAGATAGAGACCCAAACACCAACACCAGTAAAACAAACACCAACAGTCAGTAGAACTAGATTCATTGGAAGATAGAGGAAGACCCAAACACCAACAGTCAGTAGAACTAGATTCATTGGAAGATAGAGGAAGACCCAAACACCAACAGTCAGTAGAACTAAGGTCATTAGAAGATAGAGGAAGACCCAAACACCAACAGTCAGTAGAACTAGGTCATTGGAAGATAGAGGAAGACCCAAACACCAACAGTCATTAGAACTAAGTCATTGAAGATAGAGGAAGACCCAAACACCAACAGTCAGTAGAACTAGATTCATTGAAGATAGAGGAAGACCCAAAACACCAACAGTCAGTAGAACTAAGGTCATTAGAAGATAGGAAGAGGAAGACCCCAAACACCAACAGTCAGTCAGTAGAACTAGATTCATTGGAAGATAGAGGAAGACCCAAAACACCAACAGTCAGTAGAACTAAGGTCATTAGAAGATAGAGGAAGACCCAAACACCAACAGTCAGTAGAACTAGGTCATTAGAAGATAGAGGAAGACCCAAACACCAACAGTCAGTAGAACTAGATTCATTGGAAGATAGAGGAAGACCCAAACACCAACAGTCCAGTAGAACTAAGGTCATTAGAAGATAGAGGAAGACCCAAACACCAACAGTCAGTAGAACTAGATTCATTGGAAGATAGAGGAAGTAAACCAAACCCAAACACCAACAGTCAGTAGAACTAAGGTAATTAGAACTAGGAAGACCCAAACACCAACAGTCATTAGAAGATGGAAGAGGAAGACCCAAACACCAAACAGTCAGTAGAATTAGATTCAACAGTCAGTAGAAGATGGAAGAGGAAGACCCAAACACCAACAGTCAGTAGAACTAAGGTCATTAGAAGATAGAGGAAGACCCAAACACCACAAAGTAGAACAGTTGGAAGATAGAGGAAGACCCAAACACCAACAGTCAATAGAACTAAGGTCATTAGAAGATAGAGGAAGACCCAAACACCAACAGTCAGTAGAAGGTCTAGATTCATTGGAAGATAGAGGAAGACCCAAACACCAACAGTCATTAGAACTAGATTCATTGGAAGATAGAGGAAGACCCAAACACCAACAGTCAGTAGAACTAAGGTCATTATTGGAAGATAGAGAAGACCCAACCCAACACCAACAGTCAGTAGAACTAGATTCATTTGGAGATTCATTGGAAGATAGAGGAAGACCCAAACACCAACAGTCAGTAGAACTAAGGTCATTGGAAGATGAGGGAAGACCCAAACACCAACAGTCCAGTAGAACTAAGGTCATTAGAAGATAGAGGAAGACCCAAACACCAACAGTCAGTAGAACTAGATTCATTGGAAGATGAGAGGACCCAACACCAAAACACCAACAGTCAGTAGAACAAAGGTCATTATTGGAAGATAGAGGAAGACCCAAACACCAACAGTCAGTAGAACTAATTCATTTAGGAAGATTCATTAGAAGAGGAAGACCCAAACACCAACAGTCAGTAGAACTAGATTCATTGGAAGATGAGAGGAAGACCCAGGAAGACCCAAACACCAACAGTCAGTAGAACTAGATTCATTGGAAGATAGAGGAAGACCCAAACACCAACAGTCAGTAGAACTAGATTCATTGGAAGATAGAGGAAGACCCAAACACCAACAGTCAGTAGAACTAAGGTCATTAGAAGATAGAGGAAGACCCAAACACCAACAGTCAGTAGAACTAAGGTCATTAGAAGATAGAGGAAGACCCAAACACCAACAGTCAGTAGAACTAGATTCATTTGGAAGATAGAGAAGACCCAAACCCAAAGTCACCAACAGTAGAGGTAGAACTAGATTCATTCATTGGAAGATAGAGGAAGACCCAAACACCAACAGTCAGTAAAACTAAGGTCAGAAGATAAGACCCAAACACCAACATTAGAAGATAGAAGATAGAGGAAGACCCAAACACCAACAGTCAGTAGAACTAGATTCATTGGAAGAGAGGAAGACCCAAACACCAACAGTCAGTAGAACTAAGGTCATTAGAAGATAGAGGAAGACCCAAACACCCAACAGTCAGTAGAACTAGATTCATTTGGAAGATGAGGAAGACCCAAACACCAACAGTCAGTAGAACTAGATTCATTGGAAGATGAGGAAGACCCAAACACCAACAGTCAGTAGAACTAAAGGTCATTAGAAGATAGAGGAAGACCCAAACACCAACAGTCAGTAGAACTAGATTCATTGGAAGATAGAGGAAGACCCAAACACCAACAGTCAGTAGAACTAAGGTCATTAGAAGATAGAGGAAGACCCAAACACCAACAGTCAGTAGAACTAGATTCATTAGAAGATAGAGGAAGACCCAAACACCAACAGTCAGTAGAACTAGATTCATTGGAAGATAGAGGAAGACCCAAACACCAACAGTCAGTAGAACTAAGGTCATTAGAAGACAGAGGAAGACCCAAACACCAACAGTCAGTAGAACTAATTCATTGGAAGATAGAGGAAGACCCAAACACCAACAGTCAGTAGAACTAGATTCATTTGGAAGATAGAGGAAGACCCAAACACCAACAGTCAGTAGAACTAAGGTCATAGAGGAAGACCAAACACCAACAGGAAGATAGATTGGAAGACCCAAACACCAAACACCAACAGTCAGTAGAACTAGATTCATTGGAAGATAGAGGAAGACCCAAACACCAACAGTCAGTAGAACTAGATTCATTGGAAGATAGAGGAAGACCCAAAACACAGTCAGTAGAACTAGTCATTAAAGATAGAACAGTAGAACTAGATTCATTGGAAGATAGAGGAAGACCCAAACACCAACAGTCAGTAGAACTAGATTCATTTGGAAGATAGAGGAAGACCCAAACACCAACAGTCAGTAGAACTAAGGTCATTAGAAGAAGAGGCCACCCAAACACCAACAGTCAGTAAAAACTAGATTCATTGGAAGATAGAGGAAGACCCAAACACCAACAGTCAGTAGAACTAAGGTCATTGGAAGATAGAGGAAGACCCAAACACCAACAGTCAGTAGAACTAGATTCATTGGAAGATAGAGGAAGACCCAAAAAACACCTAAGGTCAGTCAGTAGAACTAGATTCATTGGAAGATGGAGGAACCCAAACACCAACAGTCAGTAGAAACTAAGGTCATTAGAAGATGAGGAAGACCCAACACCACCAACAGTCAGTAGAACCCACCAAACACCAACAGTCATTTAGAAGATAGAGAAGACCCAAACACCAACAGTCAGTAGAACTAGATTCATTGGAAGATAGAGGAAGACCCAAACACCAACAGTCAGTAGAACTAGATTCATTGAACTAGAGGAAGACCCAAACACCAACAGTCAGTAGAACATTAGAAGATAGAGGAAGACCCAAACACCAACAGTCAGTAGAACTAAAGATTCATTGGAAGATAGAAGACCCAAACACCAAGAAACTAGATTCATTGGAAGATAGAGAAGACCCAAACACCAACAGTCAGTAGAACTAAAGGTCATTAGAAGATAGAGAAGACCCAAACACCAACAGTCAGTAGAACTAGATTCATTGGAAGATAGGAGGAAGACCCCAAACACCAACAGTCAGTAGAGTTTCACTAGATTCATTGGAAGATTCATTGGAAGAGGAAGACCCAAACACCAACAGTCGTAGAACTAGATTCATTAGAAGATAGAGGAAGACCCAAACACCAACAGTCAGTAGAACTAGATTCATTGGAAGATAGAGGAAGACCCAAACACCAACAGTCAGTAGAACTAGATTCACCAACATTAGAAGATAGAAGATAGAGGAAGACCCAAACACCACAGTCAGTAGAACTAGATTCATTTGGAAGATAGAGGAAGACCCAAACACCAACAGTCAGTAGAACTAAGGTCATTGGAGAAGATAGGAAGACCCAAACACCAACAGTCAGAACTAGATTCATTGGAAGATAGAGGAAACAAAGGTCAGTCAGTAGAACTAAGTCATTGAAGATGAGGAAGACCCAAACACCAACAGTCAGTAGAACTAGATTCATTGGAAGATAGAGGAAGACCCAAACACCAACAGTCAGTAGAACTAAGGTCATTGAAGATAGAGGAAGACCCAAACACCAACAGTCAGTAGAACTAGATTCATTGGAAGATTGAAGATGAGGAAGACCCAAACACCAACAGTCAGTAGAACTAGATTCATTGGAAGATAGAGGAAGACCCAAACACCAAACAGAACTAAGGTCATTAGAAGAGAAGACCCAACACCAACAGTCAGTAGAACTAAGGTCATTAGAAGATGAGGAAGACCCAAACACCAACAGTCAGTTGAACTAGATTCATTGGAAGGGAAGACCCAAACACCAACAGTCAGTAGAACTAGATTCATTGGAAGATAGAGGAAGACCCAAACACCAACAGTCAGTAGAACTAGATTCATTAGAAGATAGAGGAAGACCCAAACACCAACAGTCAGTAGAACTAGATTCATTGGAAGAGGAAGGACCCAAACACCAACAGTCAGTAGAACTAATTCATTCATTAGAAGATAGAGGAAGACCCAAACACCAACAGTCAGTAGAACTAGATTCATTGGAGAAGAGGAGGAAAACCCAAAGTCACCAACAGTCAGTAGAACTACCAACAGTCATAGGAAGATAGAGGAAGACCCAAACACCAACAGTCAGTAGAACTAGATTCATTGGAAGATAGAGGAAGACCCCAAACACCAACAGTCAGTAGAACTAGATTCATTAGAAGATAGAGGAAGACCCAAACACCAACAGTCAGTAGAACTAGATTCATTGGAAGATAGAGGAAGACCCAAACACCAACAGTCAGTAGAACTAGATTCATTGGAAGATAGAGGAAGACCCAAACACCAACAGTCAGTAGAACTAAGGGTCATTCATAGAGGAAGACCCAAACACCAACAGTCAGTAGAAGATGAGATAGAGAAGACCCAAACACCAACAGTCAGGTAGAACTAGATTCATTGGAAGAAGATAGAGGAAGACCCAAACACCAACAGTCAGTAGAACTAAGATTCATTAGAAGATAGAGGAAGACCCAAAACACCAACAGTCAGTAGAACTAGATTCATTTGGAAGATAGAGGAAGACCCAAACACCAACAGTCAGTAGAACTAGATTCATTGGAAGATAGAGGAAGACCCAAACACCAACAGTCAGTAGAACTAGATTCATTGGAAGATAGAGGAAGACCCAAACACCAACAGTCAGTAGAACTAGATTCATTGGAAGATAGAGGAAGACCCAAACACCAACAGTCAGTAGAACTAGATTCATTGGAAGATAGAGGAAGACCCAAACACCAACAGTCAGTAGAACTAGATTCATTGGAAGATAGAGGAAGACCCCAAACACCAACAGTCAGTAGAACTAGATTCATTAGAAGATAGAGGAAGACCCAAACACCAACAGTCAGTAGAACTAGATTCATTGGAAGATAGAGGAAGACCCAAACACCAACAGTCAGTAGAACTAGATTCATTGGAAGACAGAGGAAGACCCAAACACCAACAGTCAGTAGAACTAAGGTCATTAGAAGATAGAGGAAGACCCAAACACCAACAGTCAGTAGAACTAGATTCATTGGAAGATAGAGGAAGACCCAAACACCAACAGTCAGTAGAATAGACCAGATTCATTGTCATTAGAAGATAGAGGAAGACCCAAACACCAACAGTCAGTAGAACAGTAGAAGATTCATTGGAAGATAGAGGAAGACCCAAACACCAACAGTCAGTAGAACTAAGATTCATTAGAAGATAGAGGAAGACCCAAACACCAACAGTCAGTAGAACTAGATTCATTGGAAGATAGAGGAAGACCCAAACACCAACAGTCAGTAGAACTAAGGTCATTAGAAGATAGAGGAAGACCCAAACACCAACAGTCAGTAGAACTAAGGTCATTAGAAGATAGAGGAAGACCCAAACACCAACAGTCAGTAGAACTAGATTCATTGGAAGATAGAGGAAGACCCAAACACCAACAGTCAGTAGAACTAGATTCATTGGAAGACAGAGGAAGACCCAAACACCAACAGTCAGCAGAACTAGAGGAAGACCCAAACACCATTAGAAGACCAGAGGAAAGACCCAAAAAACACCAACAGTCAGTAGAACTAGATTCATTGGAAGATAGAGGAAGACCCAAACACCAACAGTCAGTAAAAACTAAGGTCATTAGAAGATAGAGGAAGACCCAAAACACCAACAGTCAGTAGAACTAGATTCATTAGAAGATAGAGGAAGACCCAAACACCAACAGTCAGTAGAACTAGATTCATTGAAGAAGAAGATAGAAGACCCAAACACCAACAGTCAGTAGAACTAGATTCATTAGAAGATAGAGGAATCCAAACCCAAACACCAACAGTCAGTAGAACTAGATTCATTTGGAAGATAGAGGAAGACCCAAACACCAACAGTCAGTAGAACTAGATTCATTGGAAGATAGAGGAAGACCCAAACACCAACAGTCAGTAGAACTAGATTCATTGGAAGATAGAGGAAGACCCAAAACACAACAGTCAGTAGAACTAAGGTCATTAGAAGATAGAGGAAGACCCAAACACCAACAGTCAGACCCAAGAAACTAGATTCATTGGAAGATAGAGGAAGACCCAAACACCCCAAAACACCAACAGTCAGAGTAAGACCCAAACACCAAAACTAGATTCATTGGAAGATAGAGGAAGACCCAAAACCAACCAACAGTCAGTAGAACTAGATTCATTTGGAAGATAGAGGAAGACCCAAACACCAACAGTCAGTAGAACTAAGGTCATTAGAAGATAGAGGAAGACCCAAACACCAACAGTCAGTAGAACCAGATTCATTGGAAGATAGAGGAAGACCCAAACACCAACAGTCAGTAGAACTAAGGTCATTAGAAGATAGAGGAAGACCCAAACACCAACAGTCAGTAGAACTAGATTCATTGGAAGATAGAGGAAGACCCAAACACCAACAGTCAGTAGAACTAAGGTCATTAGAAGATAGAGATAGAGGAAGACCCAAACACCAACAGTCAGTAGAACTAGATTCATTGGAAGATAGAGGAAGACCCAAACACCAACAGTCAGTAGAACTAAGGTCATTAGAAGATAGAGGAAGACCCAAACACCAACAGTCAGTAGAACCAAGATTCATTGGAAGATAGAGGAAGACCCAAAACACCAACATTCAGTAGAACTAGATTCATTAGAAGATAGAAGGACCCATTAAAGAAACACCAACAGTCAGTAGAACTAGATTCATTGAAGATAGAGGAAGACCCAAACACCAACAGTCAGTAGAACTAAGGTTCATTAGAAGACAGAGGAAGACCCAACACCAACAGTCAGTAGAACTAGGGTCATTGGAAGATAGAGAAGACCCAAACACCAACAGTCAGTAGAACTAAGGTCATTAGAAGATAGAGGAAGACCCAAACACCAACAGTCAGTAGAACTAGATTCATTGGAAGATAGAGGAAGACCCAAACACCAACAGTCAGATTAGAAGACTAAGGTCATAGGAAGGAGAGGAACCCAAACACCAACAGTCAGTAGAACTAGATTCATTGGAAGATAGAGGAAGACCCAAACACCAACAGTCAGTAGAACTAGATTCATTGGAAGATAGAGGAAGACCCAAACACCAACAGTCAGTAGAACTAGATTCATTGGAAGATAGAGGAAGACCCAAACACCAACAGTCAGTAGAACTAAGGTCATTAGGAAGATGAGGAAGACCCCAAACACCAACCCAAGTAGAACTAGATTCATTAGAAGATAGAGGAAGACCCAAACACCAACAGTCAGTAGAACTAGGTCATTGGAAGATAGAGGAAGACCCAAACACCAACAGTCAGTAGAACTAGATTCATTGGAAGATAGAGGAAGACCCAAACACCAACAGTCAGTAGAACTAAGGTCATTAGAAGATGGAAGACCCAAACACCAACAGTCAGTAGAACTAGATTCATTTGGAAGATAGAGGAAGACCCAAACACCAACAGTCAGTAGAACTAAGGTCATTAGAAGATAGAGGAAGACCAAACACCAACAGTCAGTAGAACTAGATTCATTTGGAAGATAGAGGAAGACCCAAACACCAACAGTCAGTAGAACTAAGGTCATTGGAAGATCAGTAGAGGAAGACCCAAACACCAACAGTCAGTAGAACTAGATTCATTTGGAAGATAGAGGAAGACCCAAACACCAACAGTCAGTAGAACTAGATTCATTGGAAGATAGAGGAAGACCCAAACACCAACAGTCAGTAGAACTAGATTCATTGGAAGATAGAGGAAGACCCAACAGTCAGTAGAACTAAAGGTCAGACAAACAGTCAGTAGGAACTAGATTCATTGGAAGATAGAGGAAGACCCAAACACCAACAGTCAGTAGAACTAGAGGTCATTTAGAAGATAGAAGGAAACACCCCAGTAAACACCAGATGAGAAGACCCAAACAGTCAGTCAGTAGAACTAGATTCATTGGAAGATAGAGGAGGACCAAAACACCAACAGTCAGTAGAACTAGATTCATTGGAAGATAGAGGAAGACCCAAACACCAACAGTCAGTAGAACTAAGGTCATTAGAAGATAGAGGAAGACCCCAAACACCAACAGTCAGTAGAACTAGATTCATTGGAAGATAGAGGAAGACCCAAAACACTAACCAACTAAGGTCATTGGAAGATAGAGGAAGACCCCAAACACCAACAGTCAGTAGAACTAGATTCATTGGAAGATAGAGGAAGACCCAAACACCAACAGTCAGTAGAACTAGATTCATTGGAAGATGAGGAAGACCCCAAACACCAACAGTCAGTAGAACTAAGGTCATTTAGAAGATAGAGGAAGACCCAAACACCAACAGTCAGTAGAACTAGATTCATTTGGAAGACAGAGGAAGACCCAAACACCAACAGTCAGTAGAACTAAAGGTCATTAGAAGATAGAGGAAGACCCCAAACACCAACAGTCAGTAGAACTAGATTCATTGGAAGATAGAGGAAGACCCAAAAACACCAACAGTCAGTAGAACTAAGGTCATTTAGAAGATAGAGGAAGACCCAACACCAACAGTCAGTAGAACTAGATTCATTAGAAGATAGAGGAAGACCCAAACACCAACAGTCAGTAGAACTAGTTTTCATTAGAAGATAGAGGAAGACCCAAACACCAACAGTCAGTAGAACCAAGATTCATTGGAAGAGAAGAGGAGGAAGACCCAAACACCAACAGTCAGTAGAACTAGATTCATTGGAAGATAGAGGGGAAGACCCAAACACCAACAGTCAGTAGAACTAAGGTCATTAGAAGACAGAGGAAGACCCAAACACCAACAGTCAGTAGAACTAGATTCATTGGAAGATAGAGGAAGACCCAAACACCAACAGTCAGTAGAACTAAGGTCATTAGAAGATAGAGAAGGCCAAACACCAACAGTCAGTAGAACTAGATTCATTGGAAGATAGAGGAAGACCCAAACACCAACAGTCAGTAGAACTAAGGTCATTAGAAGATAGAGGAAGACCCAAACACCAACAGTCAGTAGAACTAGATTCATTGGAAGATAGAGGAAGACCCAAACACCAACAGTCAGTAGAACTAGATTCATTAGAAGATAGAGGAAGACCCAAACACCAACAGTCAGTAGTAAGGTCATTAGAAGATAGAGGAAGACCCAAACACCAACAGTCATAGAACTAAGGTCATTAGAAGACAGAGGAACACCCAACCACCAACAGTCAGTAGAACTAAGATTCATTGGAAGATAGAGGAAGACCCAAACACCAACAGTCAGTAGAACTAGATTCATTGGAAGATAGAGGAAGACCCAAACACCAACAGTCAGTAGAACTCCAAAGGTCATTAGAAGATGAAGAGGAAGACCCAAACACCAACAGTCAGTAGAACTAGATTCATTTTGAAGATAGAGGAAGACCCAAACACCAACAGTCAGTAGAACTAAGGTCATTAGAAGATAGAGGAAGACCCAAACACCAACAGTCAGTAGAACTAGATTCATTGGAAGATAGAGGAAGACCCAAACACCAACAGTCAGTAGAACTAGATTCATTGGAAGATAGAGGAAGACCCAAACACCAACAGTCAGTAGAACTAAGGTCATTAGAAGATAGAGGAAGACCAAACACCAACAGTCAGTAGAACTAGATTCATTGGAAGATGAGGAAGACCCAAACACCAACAGTCAGTAGAACTAAGGTCATTAGAAGATAGAGGAAGACCCAAACACCAACAGTCAGTAGAACTAGATTCATTGGAAGATAGAGGAAGACCCAAACACCAACAGTCAGTAGAACTAAGGTCATTAGAAGATAGAGGAAGACCCAAACACCAACAGTCAGTAGTCAGTCAGTAGAACTAGATTCATTAGAAGACAGAGGAAGACCCAAACACAACAGTCAGTAGAACTAGATTCATTGGAAGATAGAGGAAGACCCAAACACCAACAGTCAGTAGAACTAGATTCATTGGAAGATAGAGGAAGACCCAAACACCAACAGTCAGTAGAACTAAGGTCATTAGAAGATAGAGGAAGACCCAAACACCAACAGTCAGTAGAACTAGATTCATTTGGAAGATAGAGGAAGACCCAAACACCAACAGTCAGTAGAACTAGATTCATTGGAAGATGAGAAGAGTCAGTAGAACTAGATTCATTGGAAGATAGAGGAAGACCCAAACACCAACAGTCAGTAGAACTAAGGTCATTTAGAAGATAGAGGAAGACCCAAACACCAACAGTCAGTAGAACTAAGATTCATTGAAGATAGAGGAAGACCCAACACCAACAGTCAGTAGAACTAAGGTCATTAGAAGATAGAGGAAGACCCAAACACCAACAGTCAGTAGAACTAGATTCATTTAGAAGATAGAGGAAGACCCAAACACCAACAGTCAGTAGAACTAGATTCATTGGAAGACAGAGGAAGACCCAAACACCAACAGTCAGTAGAACTAGATTCATTGGAAGATAGAGGAAGACCCAAACACCAACAGTCAGTAGAACTAAGGTCATTTAGAAGATAGAGGAAGACCCAAACACCAACAGTCAGTAGAACTAGATTCATTGGAAGATAGAGGAAGACCCAAACACCAACAGTCAGTAGAACTAGATTCATTGGAAGATAGAGAAGACCCAAACACCAACAGTCAGTAGAACTAGATTCATTGGAAGATAGAGAAGACCCAAACACCAACAGTCAGTAGACTAGATTCATTTGGAAGACAGAGGAAGACCCCAAACACCAACAGTCAGTAGAACTAAGGTCATTAGAAGATAGAGGAAGACCCAAACACCAACAGTCAGTAGAACTAGATTCATTTGAAGATAGAGGAAGACCCAAACACCAACAGTCAGTAGAACTAAGGTCATTAGAAGATAGAGGAAGACCCAAACACCAACAGTCAGTAGAACTAGGGTCATAGGAAGTCAGAGGAAGACCCAAACACCAACAGTCAGTAGAACTAGATTCATTTGGAAGACAGAGGAAGACCCAAACACCAACAGTCAGTAGAACTAAGGTCATTAGAAGATAGAGGAAGACCCAAACACCAACAGTCAGATTCATTGAAGATAGAGGAAGACCCAAACACCAACAACTAGATTCATTAGAAGATGAGGAAGACCCAAACACCAACAGTCAGTAGAACTAGATTCATTGGAAGATAGAGGAAGACCCAAACACCAACAGTCAGTAGAACTAAGGTCATTAGAAGATAGAGGAAGACCCAAACACCAACAGTCAGTAGAACTAGATTCATTGAAGAAGAGGAAGACCCAAACACCAACAGTCAGTAGAACTAGATTCATTGGAAGATAGAGGAAGACCCAAACACCAACAGTCAGTAGTAGAACTAGATTCATTTGGAAGACAGAGGAAGACCCAAACACCAACAGTCAGTAGAACTAAGGTCATTAGAAGATAGAGGAAGACCCAAACACCAACAGTCAGTAGAACTAGATTCATTGGAAGATAGAGGAAGACCCAACCACCAACAGTCAGTAGAACTAAGATTCATTGGAAGATGAGGAAGACCCAAACACCAACAGTCAGTAGAACTAGATTCATTGGAAGATAGAGGAAGACCCAAACACCAACAGTCAGTAGAACTAGATTCATTTAGAAGATAGAGGAAGACCCAAACACCAACAGTTAGAACTAATTCATTGGAAGATAGAGGAAGACCCAAACACCAACAGTCAGACAGAGGAACAAACACCAAGGTCATTGGAAGATAGAGGAAGACCCAAACACCAACAGTCAGTAGAAGGAAGCTAGATTCATTGGAAGATGAGAGGAAGACCCAAACACCAACAGTCAGTAGAACTAGGTCATTGGAAGATAGAGGAAGACCCAAACACCAACAGTCAGTAGAACTGGAATTAGAATTTAGAAGATAGAGAAGACCCAAAACACCAACAGTCACTAGATTCATTGGAAGATAGAGGAAGAGCAAACACCAACAGAGTAGAAGTCATTAGTGATGAGGAAGACCCAAACACCAATAGTCAGTAGAACTAGATTCATTGGAAGATAGAGGAAGACCCAAACACCAACAGTCAGTAGAACTAGATTCATTGGAAGATAGAGGAAGACCCAAACACCCAACAGTCAGTAGAACCAAGGTCATTAGAAGATAGAGGAAGACCCAAACACCCAACAGTCAGTAGAACTAAAAGGTCATTAGAAGATAGAGGAAGACCCAACCATCAACAGTTAGAACTAAAGGTCATTTAGAAGACAGAGGAAGACCCAAACACCAACAGTCAGTAGAACTAAAGGTCATTTGGAAGATAGAAGACCCAAACACCAACAGTCAGTAGAGAACTAGATTCATTTGGAAGATAGAGGAAGACCCAAACACCAACAGTCAGTAGAACTAGATTCATTTGGAAGATAGAGGAAGACCCAAACACCAACAGTCAGTAGAACTAAGGTCATTAGAAGATAGAGGAAGACCCAAACACCAACAGTCAGTAGAACTAGATTCATTGGAAGATAGAGGAAGACCCAAACACCAACAGTCAGTAGAACTAAGGTCATTGGAAGATAGAGGAGGACCCAAACACCAACAGTCAGTAGAACTAAGGTCATTAGAAGATAGAGGAAGACCAAACACCAACAGTCAGTAGAACTAGGTCATTTAGAAGATAGAGGAAGATCCAAACACCAACAGTCAGTAGAACTAGATTCATTGGAAGATAGAGGGAAACCAAAACACCAACAGTCAGTAGAACTAAGGTCATTAGAAGACAGAGGAAGACCCAAACACCAACAGTCATAGAACAGTCATTAGAAGATAGAGGACCCAAACACCAACAGTCAGAAGAACTAGATTCATTTGGAAGATAGAGGAACACCAAACACCAACAGTCAGTAGAACTAGATTCATTGGAAGATAGAGAAGACCCAAACACCAACAGTCATTAGGAAGTAGAAGACTAGATTCATTGGAAGATGAAGATAGAGAGACCCAAACACCAACAGTCAGTAGAACTAGATTCATTGGAAGATAGAACCAACAACAGTCAGTAGAACATTGGAAGACAGAGGAAGACCCAAACACCAACAGTCAGTAGAACTAAGGTCATTAGAAGATAGAGGAAGACCCAAACACCAACAGTCAGTAGAACTAGATTCATTGAAGATAGGAGGAAGAATCCAAACACCAACAGTTAGAGTCATTGGAAGATAGAGGAAGACCCAAACACAACAGTCAGTAGAACTAGATCATTGGAAGATAGAGGAAGACCCAAACACCAACAGTCAGTACCCAGAGGAAGACCCCAAACCAACAGTCAGTGCAGAACTAAGGTCATTAGAAGATAGAGAAGACCCAAACACCAACAGTCAGTAGAACTAGATTCATTGGAAGATAGAGGAAGACCCAAACACCAACAGTCAGTAGAACTAAGGTCATTAGAAGATAGAGGAAGACCCAAACACCAACAGTCAGTAGAACTAGATTCATTGGAAGATAGAGGAAGACCCAAACACCAACAGTCAGTAGAACTAAGGTCATTAGAAGATAGAGGAAGACCCAAACACCAACAGTCAGTAGAACTAGATTCATTGGAAGATAGAGGAAGACCCAAACACCAACAGTCAGTAGAAGAACTCCAAACACCAACAGTCAGTAGAACTAGATTTTGGAAGATAGAGGAAGACCCAAACACCAACAGTCAGTAGAACTAGATTCATTGGAAGATAGAGGAAAACCCAAACACCAACAGTCAGTAGAACTAAGGTCATTAGAAGACAGAGGAAGACCCAAACACCAACAGTCAGTAGAACTAGGTCATTAGAAGATAGAGGAAGACCCAAAACACCAACAGTCAGAACTAAGATTCCATTTAGAAGATAGAGGAAGACCCAAACACCAACAGTCAGTAGAACTAGATTCATTGGAAGATAGAGGAAGACCCAAACACCAACAGTCAGTAGAACTAAGAGGTCATTGGAAGATAGAGGAAGACCCAAACACCAACAGTCAGTAGAACTAATTCATTAGAAGATAGAGGAAGACCCAAACACCCAACAGTCAGTAGAACTAGATTCATTGGAAGACAGAGGAAGACCCAAACACCAACAGTCAGTAGAACTAAGGTCATTGAAAGATGAGAAGACCCAAACACAGTAGAAGATTCAGATGAGGAGGGCCAAACACCAACAGTCACTAAGGTCAAGAAGATGAGGAAGACCCAAAACACCAACAGTCAGTAGAACTAGATTCATTGAAGATAGAGGAAGACCCCAAACACCAACAGTCAGTAGAACTAGATTCATTGGAAGATAGAGAAGACCCAAACACCAACAGTCAGTAGAACTAAGGTCATTAGAAGACAGAGGAAGACCCAAACACCAACAGTCAGTAGAACTAGATTCATTGGAAGATAGAGGAAGACCCAAACAACCAACAGTCAGTAGAACTAAAGATTCATTAGAAGATAGAGGAAGACCCAAAACACCAACAGTCAGTAGAACTAGGTCATTAGAAGATAGAGGAAGACCCAAACACCACAACAGTCAGTAGAACTATAGGGAAAGAAGATAGAGGAAGACCCAAACACCAACAGTCAGTAGAACTAGATTCATTTGGAAGACAGAGGAAGACCCAAACACCAACAGTCAGTAGAACTAGATTCATTGAAGACAGAGGAATAACCCCAAACACCAACAGTCAGTAGAACTAGATTCATTGGAAGACAGAGGAAGACCCAAACACCAACAGTCAGTAGAACTAAGGTCATTAGAAGACAGAGGAAGACCCAAACACCAACAGTCGATAGAACTAGATTCATTGGAAGATAGAGGAAGACCCAAACACCAACAGTCAGTAGAACTAAGATTCATTAGAAGATAGAGGAAGACCCAAAACAACCAACTAGATTCAGATAGAGGAAGACCCAAACACCAACAGTCAGTAGAATTCATTTGGAAGATAGAGAAGACCCAAACACCAACTGTCAGTAGAACTAGGGTCATTTAGAAGATGGGAAGACCCACATCAACAGTCACCAGAACCAGTGTCATTGAAGACAGAGGAAGACCCAACCATTCTAGTCTAAGTGTCATTAGAAGATAGAGGAAGACCCAAACACCCAAAACAGTCTAAGGTCATTAGAAGAACTAGAATTCATTGGAAGATAGAGGAAGACCCAAACACCAACAGTCAGTAGGAACTACGTTCATTTGGAAGACAGAGGAAGACCCCAAACACCAACTGTCAGTAGAACCAAGGTCATTAGAAGATAGAGGAAGACCCAAACAACAGTCAGTAGAACTAGGGTCATTGAAGATAGAGGAAGACCCAACACCAACAGTCAGTAGAACTAAAGACAGAGGAAGACCCAAACAGTAGTTAGAACTAGATTTGGAAGATGAGAGGGAGACCCAAACACCAACAGTCAGTAGAACTAGATTCATTGGAAGATAGAGGAAGACCCAAACACCAACAGTCAGTAGAACTAGATTCATTTGGAAGATAGAGGAAGACCCAAACACCAACAGTCAGTAGAACTAAGGTCATTAGAAGATAGAGGAAGACCAAACACCAACAGTCAGTAGAACCAAGGTCATTAAAGAAGATAGAGGAAGACCCAAACACCAACAGTCAGAACTAGGTCATTTAGAAGATAGAGAAGACCCAAAACACCAACTGTCAGAACTAAGGTCATTAGAAGATAGAGGAAGACCCAAAACACCAACAGTCAGTAGAACTAGATTCATTGGAAGACAGAGGAAGACTAAAAACACCAACAGTCAGTAGAACTAGATTAGAGAAGACCCAAACACCAACATTTGAACTAAGGAAGACAGAGGAAGACCCAAACACCAACAGTCAGTAGAACTAGATTCATTTGGAAGATAGAGGAAGACCCAAACACCAACAGTCAGTAGAACTAAATTCATTGGAAGATAGAGGAAGACCCAAACACCAACAGTCAGTAGAACTAGATTCATTGGAAGATAGAGGAAGACCCAAACACCAACAGTCCAGTAGAACTAAGGTCATTGGAAGATAGAGGAAGACCCAACACCAACCAGTAGAACTAGGTCATTAGAAGATAGAGGAAGACCCAAACACCAACAGTCAGTAGAACTAAGGTCATTAGAAGATAGAGGAAGACCCAAACACCAACAGTCAGTAGAACTAGATTCATTGAAGATAGAGGAAGACCCAAACACCAACAGTCAGTAGAACTAGATTCATTGGAAGATAGAGGAAGACCCAAACACCAACAGTCAGTAGAACTAGATTCATTAGAAGATAGAGGAAGACCCAAACACCAACAGTCAGTAGAACTAGATTCATTGGAAGATGAGGAAGACCCAAACACCAACAGTCAGTAGAACTAAAAAGGTCATTAGAAGATAGAGAAGACCCAAACACCAACAGTCAGTAGAACTAAGGTCATTAGAAGATAGAGGAAGACCCAAAACACCAACAGTCAGTAAAACTAAGGTCATTAGAAGACAGAGGGAAGACCCAAACACCAACAGTCGGGGTAGAACTAAGGTCATTAGAAGATAGAGGAAGACCCAAACACCAACAGTCAGTAGAACTAGATTCATTGGAAGATAGAGAAGACCCAAACACCAACAGTCAGTAGTAGAACTAGCACCAAGGTCATTAGAAGATAGAGGAAGACCCAAACACCAACAGTCAGGTAGAACTAAGGTCATTAGAAGATAGAGGAAGACCAAAACACCAACAGTCAGTAGAACTAAGATTCATTGGAAGATAGAGGAAGACCCAAACACCAACAGTCAGTAGAACTAAGGTCATTAGAAGATAGAGGGAAGACCCAAACACCAACAGTCAGTAGAACTAGATTCATTTGGAAGACAGAGGAAGACCCAAACACCAACAGTCAGTAGAACTAGATTCATTGGAAGACAGAGGAAGACCCAAAACACCAACAGTCAGTAGAACTAGATTCATTAGAAGATAGAGGAAGACCCAAACACCAACAGTCAGTAGAACTAAAGGTCATTAGGAAGATAGAGGAAGACCCAAACACCAACAGTCAGTAGAGACTAGATTCATTGGAAGACAGAGAAGACCCAAACACCAACAGTCCAGTAGAACTAAGGTCATTAGAAGATAGAAGACCCAACCACCAACAGTCAGTGGAACTAAGGTCATTAGAAGATAGAGGAAGACCCAAAACACAACAGTCAGTAGAGGAAGACTAAGGTCATTAGGAAGATAGAGGAAGACCCAAACACCAACAGTCAGTGAACTAGATTCATTGGAAGATAGAGGAAGACCAAACACCAACAGTCAGTAGAACTAAGGTTTAGTAGATAGGAAGACCCAAACACCAACAGTCTGCAGAACTAGGTCATTTGGAAGATAGAGGAAGACCCCAAACACCAACAGTCAGTAGAACTAGATTCATTGGAAGATAGAGGAAGACCAAACACCAACAGTCAGTAGAACTAAGGTCATTTAGAAGATGAGGAAGACCCAAACACCAACAGTCAGTAGAACTAGATTCATTTGGAAGATAGAGGAAGACCCAAACACCAACAGTCAGTAGAACTAGAGGTCATTAGAAGATAGAGGAAGACCCAAACACCAACAGTCAGTAGAACTAGATTCATTGGAAGATAGAGGAAGACCCAAACACCAACAGTCAGTAGAACTAAAGGTCATTAGAAGATGAGGAAGACCCAAACACCAACAGTCAGTAGAACTAAGGTCATTAGAAGATAGAGGAAGACCCAAACACCAACAGTCAGTAGAACTAAGGTCATTAGAAGATAGAGGAAGACCCAAACACCAACAGTCAGTAGAACTAGATTCATTGGAAGATAGAGGAAGACCCAAACACCAACAGTCAGTAGAACTAAGGTCATTAGAAGATAGAGGAAGACCCAAACACCAACAGTCAGTAGAACTAGATTCATTGGAAGATAGAGAAGACCCAAACACCAACAGTCAGTAGAACTAAAGGTCATTAGAAGATAGAGGAAGACCCCAAAAACACCAACAGTCAGTAGAACTAGATTCATTGGAAGATAGAGGAAGACCCCAAACACCAACAGTCAGTAGAACTAAGGTCATTAGAAGATAGAGGAAGACCCAAACACCAACAGTCAGTAGAAGAACTAGATCATTGGAAGATAGAGGAAGACCCAAACACCAACAGTCAGTAGAAGATTCCAGAGGAAGACCCAAACAACAACAGTCAGTAGAACTAGATTCATTGGAAGAGAGGAAGACCCAAACACCAACAGTCAGTAGAACTAGATTCATTGGAAGATAGAGGAAGACCCCAAACACCAACAGTCAGTAGAACTAAGGTCATTGGAAGATAGAGGAAGACCCAAACACCAACAGTCAGTAGAACTAAGGTCATTGGAAGATAGAGGAAGGCCCAAACACCAACAGTCAGTAGAACTAGATTCATTGGAAGATGAGGAAGACCCAAACACCAACAGTCAGTAGAACTAAGGTCATTTAGAAGACAGAGGAAGACCCAAACACCAACAGTCAGTAGAACTAAGGTCATTTGGAAGATAGAGGAAGACCCAAACACCAACAGTCAGTAGAACTAGATTCATTGGAAGATAGAGGAAGACCCAAACACCAACAGTCAGTAGAACTAAGGTCATTAGAAGATAGAGGAAGACCCAAACACCAACAGTCAGTAGAACTAGATTCATTGGAAGACAGAGGAAGACCAAACACCAACAGTCAGTAGAACTAAGGTCATTAGAAGATAGAGGAAGACCCAAACACCAACAGTCAGTAGAACTAGATTCATTAGAAGATAGAGGAAGACCCAAACACAACAGTCAGTAGAACTAGATTCATTTGGAAGACAGAGAACCCAAAACACCAACAGTCAGTAGAACTAAGGTCATTAGAAGACAGAGGAAACCCCAAACAACAGTCAGTAGAACTAAGGTCATTAGAAGATAGAGGAAGACCCAAACACCAACAGTCAGTAGAACTAAGGTCATTAGAAGATAGAGGAAGACCCAAACACCAACAGTCAGTAGAACTAAGGTCATTAGAAGATAGAGGAAGACCCAAACACCAACAGTCAGTAGAACTAGATTCATTGGAAGATAGAGGAAGACCCAAACACCAACAGTCAGTAGAACTAAGGTCATTAGAAGACAGAGGAAGACCCAAACACCAACAGTCAGTAGAACTAGGTCATTGGAAGACAGAGGAAGACCCAAACACCAACAGTCAGTAGAACCAAGGTCATTGGAAGATAGAGGAAGACCCAAAACACCAACAGTCAGTAGAACTAGGTCATTAGAAGACAGAGGAAGACCCAAACACCAACAGTCAGTAGAACTAGATTCATTGGAAGATAGAGGAAGACCCAAACACCAACAGTCAGTAGAACTAGATTCATTGGAAGATAGAGGAAGACCCAAACACCAACAGTCAGTAGAACTAGATTCATTGGAAGATAGAGGAAGACCCAAACACCAACAGTCAGTAGAACTAAGGTCATTAGAAGATAGAGGAAGACCCAAACACCAACAGTCAGTAGAACTAGGTCATTAGAAGATAGAGGAAGACCCAAACACCAACAGTCAGTAGAACTAGATTCATTGGAAGATAGAGGAAGACCCAAACACCAACAGTCAGTAGAACTAGATTCATTGGAAGATAGAGGAAGACCCAAACACCAACAGTCAGTAGAACTAAGGTCATTAGAAGATAGAGGAAGACCCAAACACCAACAGTCAGTAGAACTAAGGTCATTTGAAGATAGAGGAAGACCCAAACACCAACAGTCAGTAGAACTAAGTTCATTAGAAGATAGAGGAAGACCCAACCATCAACAGTCAGTAGAACTAAGGTCATTAGAAGATAGAGGAAGACCCAAACACCAACAGTCAGTAGAACTAAGGTCATTAGAAGATAGAGGAAGACCCAAACACCAACAGTCAGTAGAACTAGATTCATTGGAAGATAGAGGAAGACCCAAACACCAACAGTCAGTAGAACTAAGGTCATTAGAAGATAGAGGAAGACCCAAACACCAACAGTCAGTAGAACTAGGTCATTAGAAGATAGAGGAACCCAAACACCAACAGTCAGTAGAACTAGATTCATTGGAAGATAGAGGAAGACCCAAACACCAACAGTCAGTAGAACTAGATTCATTAGAAGATAGAGGAAGACCAAAAACACCAACAGTCAGTAGAACTAGATTCATTGGAAGATAGAGGAAGACCCAAACACCAACAGTCAGTAGAACTAGATTCATTGGAAGATAGAGGAAGACCCAAACACCAACAGTCAGTAGAACTAGATTCATTGGAAGATAGAGGAAGACCCAAACACCAACAGTCAGTAGAAAGGTCATTAGAAGACAGAGGAAGACCAAACACCAACAGTCAGTAGAACTAGATTCATTTGGAAGACAGAGAGACCCTAGTCAGTAGAACTAAGGTCATTAGAAGATAGAGGAAGACCCAAACACCAACAGTCAGTAGAACTAGATTGGAAGATAGAGGAAGACCCAAACACCAACAGTCAGTAGAACTAAGGTCATTAGAAGACAGAGGAAGACCCAAACACCAACAGTCAGTAGAACTAGATTCATTGGAAGATAGAGGAAGACCCAAACACCAACAGTCAGTAGAACTAGAGGTCATTAGGAGAGAGAGGAAGACCCAAAACACCAACAGTCAAACAGAACTAGATTCATTGGAAGATAGAGGAAGACCCAAACACCAACAGTCAGTAGAACTAAGGTCATTTAGAAGACAGAGGAAGACCCAAACACCAAGTCAGTAGAACTAGATTCAGTAGAGGAATACCCAGAACCAAGGTCAGTAGGAAGACAGAGGAAGACCCAAACACCAACAGTCAGTAGAACTAGGTCATTAGAAGATAGAGGAAGACCCAAACACCAACAGTCAGTAGAACTAGATTCATTGGAAGATAGAGAAGACCCAAACACCAACAGTCAGTAGAACTAAGGTCATTAGAAGACAGAGGAAGACCCAAACACCAACAGTCAGTAGAACTAGATTCATTGGAAGATAGAGGAAGACCCAAACACCAACAGTCAGTAGAACTAGTTCATTAGAAGATGGAGGATAGAAGACCCAAACACCAACAGTCAGTAGAACTAGATTCATTGGAAGAAGAGGAAGACCCCAAACACCAACAGTCAGTAGAACTAGATTCATTGGAAGATAGAGGAAGACCCAAACACCAACAGTCAGTAGAACTAAGGTCATTAGAAGATAGAGGAAGACCCAAACACCAACAGTCAGTAGAAACTAGATTCATTTTGGAAGACAGAGGAAGACCCAAACACCAACAAACTAAGGTCATTAGAAGATAGAGGTAGAACCAACAGGTAAACTGATTCATTTGGAAGATAGAGGAAGACCCAAACACCAACAGTCAGTAGAACTAAGGTCATTAGAAGACAGAGGAAGACCCAAAACACCAACAGTCAGTAGAACTCAGATTCATTGGAAGATAGAGGAAGACCCAAACACCAACAGTCAGTAGAACTAGATTCATTAGAAGATAGAGGAAGACCCAAACACCAACAACAGTCAGTAGAACTAGATTCATTGGAAGATAGAGGAAGACCCAAACACCAACAGTCAGTAGAACTAGATTCATTGGAAGATAGAGGAAGACCCAAACACCAACAGTCAGTAGAACTAAAGGTCATTAGAAGATAGAGGAAGACCCAAACACCAACAGTCAGTAGAACTAGATTCATTGGAAGATAGAGGAAGACCCAACCACCAACAGTCAGTAGAACTAAGGTCATTAGAAGACAGAGGAAGACCCAAACACCAACAGTCAGTAGAACTAAGGTCATTAGAAGACAGAGATTCCAAACATCAACAGTCAGTAGAAAAGGTCATTAGAAGAGAGGAAGACCCCAACACCAACAGTCAGTAGAACTAGATTCATTGGAAGATAGAGGAAGACCCAAACACCAACAGTCAGTAGAACTAAGGTCAGAAGACAGAGGAAGACCCAAACACCAACAACAGATGCAGAACTAGATTCATTTGGAAGATAGAGGAAGACCCAAACACCAACAGTCAGTAGAACTAGATTCATTGGAAGATAGAGGAAGACCCAAACACCAACAGTCGCAGAACTAGATTCATTGGAAGATAGAGGAAGACCCAAACACCAACAGTCAGTAGAGCTAGATTCATTGGAAGACAGAGGAAGACCCAAACACCAAACAGTCAGTAGGAAGGTCATTAGAAGATAGAGGAAGACCCAAACACCAACAGTCAGGTAGAACTAGATTCATTGGAAGATAGAGGAAGACCCAACACCAACAGTCAGTAGAACTAAGGTCATTAGAAGATAGAGGAAGACCCAAACACCAACAGTCAGTAGAACTAGATTCATTGGAAGATAGAGGAAGACCCAAACACCAACAGTCAGTAGAACTAGATTCATTGGAAGATAGAGGAAGACCCAAACACCAACAGTCAGTAGAACTAAGGTCATTTAGAAGATAGAGGAAGACCCAAACACCAACAGTCAGTAGAACTAGATTCATTGGAAGATAGAGGAAGACCCAAACACCAGCAGTCAGTAGAACTAGATTCATTGGAAGATGAGAGAAGACCCAAACACCAACAGTCAGTAGAACTAAAGGTCATTAGAAGATAGAGGAAGACCCAAACACCAACAGTCAGTAGAAGACTAGATTCATTTGGAAGATAGAGGAAGACCCAACAACAGTCAGTAGAACTAGATTCATTTCATTTGGAAGATAGAAGAGGAAGACCCAAACACCAACAGTCAGTAGAACTGGTTTCATTAGGAAGACAGAGGGAACCCAAACACCAACAGTCAGTAGAACTAGATTCATTTGAAGATAGAGAAGACCCAAAACACCAACAGTCAGTGAACTAGATTCATTTGGAAGATGAGGAAGACCCAAACACCAACAGTCAGTAGAACTAAGGTCATTAGAAGACAGAGGAAGACCAAAAACACCAACAGTCAGTAGAACTAGATTCATTGGAAGATAGAGGAAGACCCAAACACCAACAGTCAGTAGAACTAAGGTCATTAGAAGATAGAGGAAGACCCAAACACCAACAGTCAGTAGAACCAGATTCATTGGAAGATAGAGGAAGACCCAAACACCAACAGTCAGTAGAACTAAGGTCATTAGAAGACAGAGGAAGACCCAAACACCCAACAGTCAGTAGAACTAGATTCATTGGAAGATAGAGGAAGACCCAAACACCAACAGTCAGTAGAACCAAGGTCAGGGAAGATAGAGGAAGACCCAAACACCAACAGTCAGTAGAACTAGATTATTGGAAGATAGAGGAAGACCCAAACAACAGTCAGTAGAACTAAGGTCATTAGGAAGACAGAGGAAGACCCAAACACCAACAGTCAGTAGAACTAAGAGATTCATTGGAAGATAGAGGAAGACCCAAACACCAACAGTCAGTAGAACTAGATTCATTTAGAAGACAGAGGAAGACCCAACAACAGTCAGTGGAAGAGATTCATTGGAGGAAGAGACCAAACAACCAACAGTCAGTAGAACTAAGGTCATTTAGAAGATAGAGGAAGACCCAAACACCAACAGTCAGTAGAACTAGATTCATTAGAAGACAGAGAAGACCCAAACACCAACAGTCAGTAGAACTAAGGTCATTAGAAGATAGAGGAAGACCCAAACACCAACAGTCAGTAGAACTAGATTCATTGGAAGATAGAGGAAGACCCAAACACCAACAGTCAGTAGAACTAGATTCATTTGGAAGATAGAGGAAGACCCAAACACCAAAGTCACCAACAGTAAGAAGACAGAGAAGTCAGTAGAACTAGGGTCATTAGAAGATAGAGAAGACCCAAACACCCAACAGTCAGTAGAACTAGATTCATTTGGAAGATAGAGGAAGACCCAAAACACCAACAGATTCAGGATGAGGAGGGTCAGTAGAACTAAGGTCATTGGAAGATAGAGGAAGACCCAAACACCAACAGTCAGTAGAGACAGTAGAACTATAGACCCCAAACTTGTCGTGGAGCCTAGGAAGATAGAGGAAGACCCAAACACCAACAGTCACTAGAACTAGATTCATTTGGAAGATAGAGGAAGACCCAAACACCAACAGTCAGTAGAACTAGGGTCATTTAGAAGATAGAGGAAGACCAAACACCAACAGTCAGTAGAACTAGATTGTGGAAGACAGAGGAAGACCCAAACACCAACAGTCGCAGAACTAAGGTCATTGGAAGATAGAGGAAAGACCCAAACACCAACAGTCAGTAGAACTAGATTCATTGGAAGACAGAGGGATCCAAACGCAACAGTCAGTAGGGCAAGGTCATTAGGAAGATAGAGGAAGACCCAAGAACAGATTCATTGGAAGATGGTAGTCAGTAGAACTAGGGTCATTAGAAGATAGAGGAAGACCAGAAAACACCAACAGTCAGTAGAACTAGATTCATTTGGAAGATAGAGAAAGACCAAACACCAACAGTCAGTAGAACTAGATTCATTGGAAGATAGAGGAAGACCCAAACACCAACAGTCAGTAGAACTAGATTCATTAGAAGATAGAGGAAGACCCAAAACACCAACAGTCAGTAGAACTAGATTCATTGGAAGATAGAGGAAGACCCAACCAACTAAAGGTCATTAGAAGATGAGGAAGACCCAAACACCAGTAGAACTAAGATTCATTAGAAGATAGAGGAAGACCCAAACACCAACAGTCAGTGAACTAAAGGTCAGAATGAAGACCCCAGGCACCAACAGTCATAGAAACTAGATTCATTTGGAAGATAGAGGAAGACCCAAACACCAACAGTCAGTAGAACAAGGTTCATTGGAAGATAGAGGAAGACCCAAACACCAACAGTCAGTAGAACTAGATTCATTGGAAGGTAGAGGAAGGCCCAAAACACCAACAGTCCGTAGAACTAGATTCATTGGAAAATAGAGGAAGACCCAAACACCAACAGTCAGGTGAACTAAATTCATTGGAAGATTGAGGAAGACCTAAACACCAACAGTCAGAACTAGATCTCATTGGAAGATAGAGGAAGACCCAAACACCAACAGTCAGTAGAACTAGGTCATTAGAAGATAGAGGAAGACCCAAACACCAACAGTCAGTAGACTAGATTCATTGGAAGATAGAGGAAGACCCAAACACCAACAGTCAGTAGAACTAAGGTCATTAGAAGATAGAGGAAGACCCAAACACCAAAGTCAGTAGAACTAAGGTCATTAGAAGACAGAGGAAGACCCCAAACAGTGGGGTAGAACTAAGGTCAGTAGAACAGTCAGTAGAAGACTAAGGTCATTAGAAGGTAGAGGAAGACCCAAACACCAACAGTCAGTAGAACTAGATTCATTGGAAGACAGGGAGGAAGACCCAAACACCAACAGTCAGTAGACTAAAGGTCATTAGAAGATAGAGGAAGACCCAAACACCAACAGTCCAGTGGTAGAACTAAGGTCATTGGGAAAGATAGAGGAAGACCCCAAACACCAACAGTCAGTAGAACTAAGGTCATTAGAAGACAGAGGAAGACCCAACCATCAACAGTCAGTAGAACTAAAGATTAGAAGATGAGAGCCCAAGCATAACCAGTGGAAGATTAGAGGGAAGACCCAAACACCAACAGTCAGCAGAACCAGATTCATTTGAAGATAGAGGAAGAACCCAAACACCAACAGTCAGTAGAACTAAGGTCATTGGAAGATAGAGGAAGACCAAAACACCAACAGTCAGTAGAACTAGATTCATTGGAAGATAGAGGAAGACCCAAACACCAACAGTCAGTAGAGACTAAGGTCATAGAAGATAGAGAAGACTAAAACGCAACAGTCAGTAGAACCAGATTCATTTGGAAGACAGAGGAGACCCAAACACCAACAGTCAGTAGAACTAAAAGGTCAATAGAAGATGAGGAAGACCCAAACACCAACAGTCAGTAGAACTAGATTCATTGGAAGATAGAGGAAAGACCCAAACACCAACAGTCCAATCAGTAGAACTAAGGTCATTAGAAGACAAGGAAGACCCACACCAACAGTCAGTAGAACTAGATTCATTGGAAGATAGAGGAACAAACACCAAAGTCAATGGGGAACTAAGGTCATTAGAAGATAGAGGAAGACCCAAACAGAATGGTCAGATGATTCGTTTGGAAGATAGAGGAAGACCAAACATCAACAGTCAGTAGAACTAGATTCATTTGGAAGATAGAGGGAAACCCAAAACAACAGTCAGTAGAACCAAGGTCAGGGAAGACAGAGAAGACCCAAACACCAAACAGCCGCAGAACTAGATTCATTGGAAGATAGAGGAACACCCAAACACCAACAGTCAGTAGAACTAAGGTCATTAGAAGATAGAGGGAAGACCAAACACCAACAGTCAGTAGAACTAAGGTCATTAGAAGATAGGGAGGAAGACAAAACACCAACAGTCAGTAGAACTCAGATCTATTGAAACAGAGGAAGACCCAAACACAAACAGTCAGTAGAACTAGGTCATTAGAAGATAGAGGAAGACCCAAACAACCAACAACAGTAGAAGACAGAGGAAGCACCAACACCAACAGTCTAAGGTCAAGCTAGAAGATAGAGGAAGACCCAAACACCAACAGTCAGTAGAACTAGAGCCCATTAGAAGATAGAGGAAGACCCCAACAATCAACAGTCAGTAGAACTAAGGTCATTAGAAGACAGATTCCCAACATTGGAAGAGAAGAGGAAGACCCAAAAAACACCAACAGTCAGTAGAACTAGATTCATTGGAAGTAGAAGACCCAAACACCAACAGTAAGTAGAACCAGATCATAGGAAGATAGAGGAAGACCCAAACACCAACAGTCAGTAGAACTAGATTCATTGGAAGATAGAGGAAGACCCAACACAACAAATAGAACTAAGGTCAGTAGAACCACAGGTGAAGACATTAGAAGACAGAGAGGAAGACCCAAACACCAACAGTCAGTAGAACTAGATTCATTGGAAGATAGAGGAAGACCCAAACACCAACAAGAATAAGGTCATTAGAAGATAGAGGAAACCCAAACACCAACAGTCAGTAGAACTAGATTCAGAAGATAGAGGAAGACCCAAAACCAACAGTCAGTAGAACTAGATTCATTTGGAAGAGAGGAAGACCCAAACACCAACAGTCAGTAGAACTAAGGGCAGGTCATTAGAAGATAGAGAAGACCAAACACCAACAGTCAGGTAGAACTAGATTCATTGGAAGATAGAGGAAGACCCAAACACCAACAGTCAGTAGAACTAAAGGTCATTAGGAAGATAGAGGAAGACCCAAACACCAACACAGTCAGTAGAACTAGATTCATTTGGAAGATAGAGGAAGACCCAAACACCAACAGTCAGTAGAGACTAAGGTCATTAGAAGATAGAGGAAGACCCAAAACACCAACAGTCCAGTAGAACTAAGGTCATTAGAAGATGAGGAAGACCCAAACACCAACAGTCAGTAGAACTATTCATTTGGAAGATAGAGGAAGACCCAAACACCAACAGTCAGTAGAACTAGATTCATTGGAAGATAGAGGAAGGCCCAAACACCAACAGTCAGTAGAACTAAAGTCATTTGGAAGATAGAGGAAGACCCAAACACCAACAGTCAGCAGAACTAAGGTCATTTAGAAGACAGAGGAAGACCCAAACACCAACAGTCAGTAGAACTAAGGTCATTGGAAGATAGAGGAAGACCCAAACACCAACAAAGTCAGTAGAACTAAGGGGTCATTAGAAGACAGAGAAGACCCAAAACCAACAGTCAGTAGAACTAAGGTCATTAGAAGATAGAGGAAGACCCAAACACCAACAGTCAGTAGAACTAGATTCATTTGGAAGATAGAGGAAGACCCAAACACCAACAGTCAGTAGAACCAGATTCATTGGAAGATAGAGAAGACCCAAACACCAACAGTCAGTAGAACTAAGGTCATTAGAAGACAGAGGAAGACCCAAACACCAACAGTCAGTAGAACTAGATTCATTGAAGATAGAGGAAGACCAAAACACCAACAGTCAGTAGAACTAAGGTCATTAGAAGACAGAGGAAGACCCAAACACCAACAGTCAGTAGAACTAGATCATTGGAAGACAGAGGAAGACCCAAACACCAACAGTCAGTAGAACTAGATTCATTGGAAGAGAGAGAAGACCCCAAACACCAACAGTCAGTAGAACAAGATTCATTAGAAAAGATAGAGGAAGACCCAAACACAACAGTCAGTAGAACTAGATTCATTGGAAGATAGAGGAAGACCCAAACACCAACAGTCAGTAGAACTAGATTCATTGAAGACAGAGGAAGACCCAAACACCAACAGTCAGTAGAACTAGATTCATTTGGAAGATAGAGGAAGACCCAAACACCAACAGTCAGTAGAACTAGATTCATTGGAAGATAGAGGAAGACCCAAACACCAACAGTCAGTAGAACCAAGGTCATTAGAAGATAGAGGAAGACCCAAACACCAACAGTCAGTAGAACTAAGGTCATTAGAAGATAGAGGAAGACCCAAACACCAACAGTCAGTAGAACTAGGTCATTAGAAGATAGAGAAGACCCAAACACCAACAGTCAGTAGAACTAAGGTCATTAGAAGACAGAGGAAGACCCAAACACCAACAGTCAGTAGAACTAAGGTCATTGGAAGATAGAGGAAGACCCAAACACCAACAGTCAGTAGAACTAAGGTCATTAGAAGATAGAGGAAGACCCAAAACACCAACAGTCAGTAGAACTAGATTCATTGGAAGATAGAGGAAGACCCAAACACCAACAGTCAGTAGAACTAGATTCATTGGAAGATAGAGGAAGACCCAAACACCAACAGTCAGTAGAACTAGATTCATTGGAAGACAGAGGAAGACCCAAACACCAACAGTCAGTAGAACTAGATTCATTGGAAGAGAGGAAGACCCAAACACCAACAGTCAGTAGAACCAGATTCATTGGAAGATAGAGGAAGACCCAAAACAACAGTCAGTAGAACCAGATTCATTGGAAGATAGAGGAAGACCCAAGGTCAGTAGAACTAGATTTATTAGAAGATAGAGGAAGACCCAAACACCAACAACAGTCAGTAGAACTAGATTCATTGGAAGACAGAGGAAGACCCAAAACACCAACAGTCAGTAGAACTAGATTCATTGGAAGATAGAGGAAGACCCAAACACCAACAGTCAGTAGAACTAAGGTCATTGGGAAGATAGAGGAAGACCCAAACACCAACAGTCAGTAGAACTAAGGTCATTAGAAGATAGAGGAAGACCCAAACACCAACAGTCAGTAGAACTAAGGTCATTAGAAGACAGAGGAAGACCCAAACACCAACAGTCAGCAGAACTAGATTCATTAGAAGATAGAGGAAGACCCAAACACCAACAGTCAGTAGAACTAGATTAGAGGAAGACCCAAACACCAACAGTCAGTAGAAAGATAGAGGAAGACCCAAACACCAACAGTCAGTAGAACTAAGGTCATTAGAAGATAGAGGAAGACCCAAACACCAACAGTCAGTAGAACTAGATTCATTGGAAGATAGAGGAAGACCCAAACACCAACAGTCAGTAGAACTAAGGTCATTAGAAGATAGAGGAAGACCCAAACACCAACAGTCAGTAGAACTAGATTCATTGGAAGATAGAGGAAGACCCAAACACCAACAGTCAGTAGAACTAAGGTCATTAGAAGATAGAGGAAGACCCAAAACACCAACAGTCAGTAGAACTAAGGTCATTGGAAGATAGAGGAAGACCCAAACACCAACAGTCAGTAGAACTAGATTCATTGGAAGATAGAGGAAGACCCAAAACCAACAGTCAGTAGAACTAAGTCATTAGAAGATAGAGGAAACCCAAACACCAACAGTCAGTAGAACTAGATTCATTGGAAGATAGAGGAAGACCCAAACACCAACAGTCAGTAGAACTAAGGTCATTAGAAGATAGAGGAAGACCCAAACACCAACAGTCAGTAGAACTAGATTCATTGGAAGATAGAGGAAGACCCAAACACCCAACAGTCAGTAGAACTAAGGTTTCATTAGAAGATAGAGGAAGACCCAAACACCAACAGTCAGAGAACTAGATCATTGGAAGATAGAGGAAGACCCAAACACCAACAGTCAGTAGAACTAGATTCATTGGAAGATAGAGGAAGACCCAAACACCAACAGTCAGTAGAACTAGATTCATTGGAAGATAGAGGACCCAAAACCAACAGTCAGTAGAACCATTAGAAGATAGGAGGAAACCCACCAACAGTCAGTAGAACTAGAGGTCATTGGAAGACAGAGGAAGACCCAAACACCAACAGTCAGTAGAACTAAGGTCATTGGAAGATAGAGGAAGACCCAAACACCAACAGTCAGTAGAACTAGATTCATTGGAAGATAGAGGAAGACCCAAACACCAACAGTCAGTAGAACTAAGGTCATTAGAAGATAGAGGAAGACCCAAACACCAACAGTCAGTAGAACTAGATTCATTGGAAGATAGAGGAAGACCCAAACACCAACAGTCAGTAGAACTAAGGTCATTAGAAGACAGAGGAAGACCCAAACACCAACAGTCAGTAGAACTAGATTCATTAGAAGATAGAGGAAGACCCAAACACCAACAGTCAGTAGAACTAGATTCATTGGAAGACAGAGGAAGTCCCAAACACCAACAGTCAGTAGAACTAGAGGTCATTGGAAGATAGAGGAAGACCCAAAACCAACAGTCAGTAGAACAGGTCATTAGAAGATAGAGGAAGACCCAAAAAACAGTCAGTAGAACTAGATTCATTGGAAGATAGAGGAAGACCCAAACACCAACAGTCAGTAGAACTAAGGTCATTGGAAGATAGAGGAAGACCCAAACACCAACAGTCAGTAGAACTAGATTCATTAGAAGATAGAGGAAGACCCAAACACCAACAGTCAGTAGAACTAAGGTCATTAGAAGATAGAGGAAGACCCAAACACCAACAGTCAGTAGAACCAAGATCATTAGAAGATAGAGGAAGACCCAACACCAACAGTCAGTAGAACTAGGTCATTAGAAGACAGAGGAAGACCCAAACACCAACAGTCAGTAGAACTAGATTCATTGGAAGACAGAGGAAGACCCAAAAACACCAACAGTCAGTAGAACTAGATTCATTGGAAGATAGAGAAGACCCAAACACCAACAGTCCAGTAAATCATTCCAGAGGAAACCCAAAACCAACAGTCAGGGGTAGAACTAGATTCATTGGAAGATAGAGGAAGACCCAAACACCAACAGTGGGGTAGAACTAGATTCATTGGAAGATAGAGGAAGACCCAAACACCAACAGTCAGTAGAACTAAGGTCATTAGAAGATAGAGGGAAGACCCAAACACCAACAGTCAGTAGAACTAGATTCATTGGAAGATAGAGGAAGACCAAAACACCAACAGTCAGTAGAACTAAAGGTCATTAGAAGATAGAGGAAGACCCAAACACCAACAGTCAGTAGAACTAGATTCATTGGAAGATAGAGGAAGACCCAAACACCAACAGTCAGTAGAACTAAGGTCATTAGAAGACAGAGGAAGACCCAAACACCAGTAGAACTAGATTCATTGGAAGACAGAGGAAGAACCAACAGTCAGTAGAAGATAGAAGGAGGAAGACCCAAACACCAACAGTCAGTAGAACTAGATTCATTGGAAGATAGAGGAAGACCCAAACACCAACAGTCAGTAGAACTAAGGTCATTAGAAGACAGAGGGAAGACCCAAACACCAACAGTCAGTAGAACCAGATTCATTGGAAGATAGAGGAAGACCCAAACACCAACAGTCAGTAGAACTAGTTTCATTAGAAGATAGAGGAAGACCCAAACACCAACAGTCAGTAGAACTAGATTCATTGGAAGATAGAGGAAGACCCAAACACCAACAGTCAGTAGAACTAAGGTCATTAGAAGATAGAGGAAGACCCAAACACCAACAGTCAGTAGAACTAGATTCATTGGAAGATAGAGGAAGACCAAACAACCAGTAGAACTAAGGTCATTAGAAGACAGAGGAAGAATCAAGGTCAGTAGAACTAGGAAGATAGAGGAAGAGTCAGTAGAGACCAAACACCAACAGTCAGTAGAACTAGATTCATTGGAAGACAGAGGAAGACCCAAACACCAACAGTCAGTAGAACTAGATTCATTGGAAGACAGAGAGAAGAAAAACACCAACAGTCAGAAGACTAGATTCATTAGAAGACAGAGGAAGACCCAAACACCAACAGTCAGTAGAACTAGATCATTGGAAGGAAGACCCAAACACCAACAGTCAGTAGAACCAGATTCATTGGAAGATAGAGGAAGACCCAAACAAAAGTCAGTAGAACTAATTCATTTAGAAGATAGAGGAAGACCCAAACACCAAATCAGCAGAACAGATTCATTGGAAGACAGAGGAAGACCCAAACACCAACAGTCAGTAGAACTAGATTCATTGGGAAGATAGAGGAAGACCCAAACACCAACAGTCAGTAGAACTAGACTCATTGGAAGACAGAGGAAGACCCAACACCAAACAGAAGTCATTGGAAGATAGAACAGTGCAGAACTATTGGAAGACAGGAGGAAGACCCAAACACCAACAGTCAGTAGAACTAAGGTCATTAGAAGATAGAGGAAGACCCAAACACCAACAGTCAGTAGAACTAGATTCATTGAAGATAGAGGAAGACCCAAACACCAACAGTCAGTAGAACTAAGGTCATTAGAAGACAGAGGAAGACCCAAACACCAACAGTCAGTAGAACCAAGGTAGAAGATAGAGGAAGACCCAAACACCAACAGTCAGTAGAACTAGGGTCATTAGAAGACAGAGGAAGACCCAAACACCAACAGTCAGTAGAACTAAGGTCATTGAAGATAGAGAAGACCCAAACACCAACAGAGTAGAACTAGGTCATTGGAAGATAGAGGAAGACCCAAACACCAACAGTCAGTAGAACTAGATTCATTGGAAGATAGAGGAAGACCCAAACACCAACAGTCAGTAGAACTAAGGTCATTAGAAGAGCAGAGGAAGACCCAAACACCAACAGTCAGTAGAACTAGATTCATTTGGAAGACAGAGGAAGACCCAAACACCAACAGTCAGGGGTAGAACTAAGGTCATTGGAAGATAGAGGAAGACCCAAACACCAACAGTCAGTAGAACTAGACCATTAGGAAGATAGAGGAAGACCCAAACACCAACAGTAGAATTCATTGCTAGAAGATAGAGGAAGACCCAAACACCAACAGTCAGTAGAACCAGATTCATTGGAAGATAGAGGAAGACCCAAACACCAACAGTCAGTAGAACTAGATTCATTGGAAGATAGAGGAAGACCAAAAAACACCAACAGTCAGTAGAACTAAGGTCATTAGGAAGATAGAGGAAGACCCAAACACCAACAGTCAGTAGAACTAGATTTATTGGAAGATAGAGGAAGACCCAAACACCAACAGTCAGTAGAACTAGATTCATTGGAAGATAGAGGAAGACCCAAACACCAACAGTCAGTAGAACTAGATTCATTGGAAGATAGAGGAAGACCCAAACACCAACAGTCAGTAGAACTAAGGTCATTAGAAGATAGAGGAAGACCCAAACATCACAACAGTCAGTAGAACTAGACTATTGGAAGATAGAGGAAGACCCAAACACCAACAGTCAGTAGAACTAGGTCATTGGAAGATAGAGGAAGACCCAAACACCAACAACAGTAGAACTAGACTATTGAAGATAGAGGAAGACCCAAAACACCAACAGTCAGTAGAACTAGATCTATTGGAAGATAGAGGAAGACCAAACACCAACAGTCAGTAGAACTAAGGTCATTAGGAAGATAGAGGAAGACCCAAACACCAACAGTCAGTAGAACTAGATTCATTGGAAGATAGAGGAAACATCCAAACACCAACAGTCAGTAGAACTAAGACATTAGGAAGAGGAGAGGAAGACCCAAACACCAACAGTCAGTAGAACTAGATTCATTGGAAGTAGAGGAAGACCCAAACACCAACAGTCAGTAGAACTAGAGGTCATTGGAAGATAGAGGAAGACCCAAAACACCAACAGTCAGTAGAACTAAGGTAATTAGAAGATAGAGGAAGACCCAAAACACCAACAGTCAGTAGAACTAGATTCATTGAAGATAGAGGGAAGACCCAAACACCAACAGTCAGTAGAACTAAGGTCATTGGAAGACAGAGGAAGACCCAAACACCAACAGTCAGTAGAACTAGATTCATTAGAAGATAGAGGAAGACCCAAACACCAACAGTCAGTAGAACTAGATTCATTGGAAGATAGAGGAAGACCAAACACCAACAGTCAGTAGAACTAGATTCATTGGAAGATAGAGGAATTAATTCCAAACACCAACAGTCAGTAGAACTAGGTCATTAGAAGATAGAGGAAGACCCAAACACCAACAGTCAGTAGAACTAAGGTCATTGGAAGATAGAGGAAGACCCAAAACAACAACAGTCAGTAGAACTAGATTCATTAGAAGATAGAGGAAGACCCAAACACCAACAGTCAGTAGAACTAAGGTCATTAGAAGATAGAGGAAGACCCAAACACCAACAGTCAGGTAGAACTAAGGTCATTAGAAGACAGAGGAAGACCCAAACACCAACAGAACTAGATTCATTGGAAGATAGAACTACCAACAGTCAGTAGAAGACAGAGGAAGACCCAAACACCAACAGTCAGTAGAACTAGATTCATTGAAGACAGAGGAAGACCCAAACACCAACAGTCAGTAGAACTAGATTCATTAGAAGATAGAGGAAGACCCAAACACCAACAGTCAGTAGAACCAAGGTCATTAGAAGATAGAGGAAGACCCAAACACCAACAGTCAGTAGAACTAGATTCATTGAAGATAGAGGAAGACCCAAACACCAACAGTCAGTAGAACTAAGGTCATTAGAAGACAGAGGTAGAACAGTAGTAGAACTAGATTCATTGGAAGATAGAGGAAGACCCAAACACCAACAGTCAGTAGAACTAGATTCATTGGAAGATAGAGGAAGACCCAAACACCAACAGTCAGTAGAACTAGATTATTGGAAGACAGAGGAAGACCAAACACCAACAGTCAGTAGAACTAGATTCATTAGAAGATAGAGGAAGACCCAAACACCAACAGTCAGTAGAAGAAGGTCATTAGAAGATAGAGGAAGACCCAAACACCAACAGTCATAGAACTAGATTCATTGGAAGAAGGAAAGACCCAAACACCAACAGAAGTCAGTAGAACTAGATTCATTAGAAGATAGAGGAAGACCCAAACACCAACAGTCAGTAGAACTAGGTCATTGGAAGATAGAGGAAGACCCAAACACCAACAGTCAGTAGAACTAGATTCATTGGAAGATAGAGGAAGACCCAAAACACCAACAGTCAGCAGAACTAAGGTCATTAGAAGATAGAGGAAGACCCAAACACCAACAGTCAGTAGAACTCAGACTCATTGGAAGACAGAGGAAGAAGTCAAAACACCAACAGAAAAGGGGTAGAACTAGTCATTAGAAGATAGAGGAAGACCCAAACAATCAACAGTCAGTAGAACTAGATTCATTGGAAGATAGAGGAAGACCAAACACCAACAGTCATAGAAACCAAGGTCATTAGAAGACAGAGGAAGACCCAAACACCAACAGTCAGTAGAACTAGATTCATTAGAAGACAGAGGAAATATCCAAACACCAACAGTCAGTAGAACTAGATCATTGGAAGATAGAGGAAGACCCAAACACCAACAGTCAGTAGAACTAAGGTCATTGAAGATAGAGGAAGACCCAAACACCAACAGTCAGTAGAACTAAGGTCATTGGAAGATAGAGGAAGACCCAAACACCAACAGTCAGTAGAACTAGATTCATTGGAAGATAGAGGAAATACCCAAACACCAACAGTCAGTAGAACTAAGGTCATTAGAAGATAGAGGAAGACCCAAACACCAACAGTCAGTAGAACTAGATTCATTGGAAGATAGAGGAAGACCAAACACCAACAACAGTCAGTAGAACTAGATTCATTAGAAGACAGAGGAAGACCCAAACACCAACAGTCAGTAGAACCAAGGTCATTAGAAGATAGAGGAAGACCCAAAACAAAGTCAGTAGAACTAGACCATTGGAAGATAGAGGAAGACCCAAACACCAACAGTCAGTAGAACTAGATTCATAGGAAGATAGAGGAAGACCCAAACACCAACAGTCAGTAGAACTAAGGTCATTAGAAGATAGAGAAGACCCAAAACAACCAGTAGAACAGGTCATTAGAAGACAGAGGAAGAACAAACAGTCAGTAAAACATTCATTGGAAGATAGAGGAAGACCCCAAACACCAACAGTCAGTAGAACTAAGGTCATTAGAAGATAGAGGAAGACCCAAACACCAACAGTCAGTAGAACTAGATTCATTAGAAGATAGAGGAAGACCCAAACACCAACAACAGTCAGTAGAACTAGATTCATTAGAAGACAGAGGAAGACCCAAACACCAACAGTCAGTAGAACTAAGGTCATTAGAAGATAGAGGAAGACCCAAAACACCAACAGTCAGTAGAACTAGATTCATTGGAAGATAGAGGAAGACCCAAACACCAACAGTCAGTAGAACTAAGGTCATTAGAAGATAGAGGAAGACCCAAACACCAACAGTCAGTAGAACTAGATTCATTGGAAGATAGAGGGAAGACCCAAACACCAACAGTCAGTAGAACCAAGGTCATTGGAAGATAGAGGAAGACCCAAACACCAACAGTCAGTAGAACTAGATTCATTGAAGACAGAGGAAGACCCAAACACCAACAGTCAGTAGAACTAGATTCATTGAAGATAGAGGAAGACCAAACACCAACAGTCAGTAGAACTAGATCATTAGAAGACAGAGGAAGACCCAAACACCAACAGTCAGTAGAACTAGATTCATTAGAAGATAGAGGAAGACCCAAACACCAACAGTCAGTAGAACTAGATTCATTGGAAGATAGAGGAAGGTCAGAAGGTCATTAGAAGATAGAGGAAGACCCAAACACCAACAGTCAGTAGAACTAGATTCATTGAAGATAGAGGAAGACCCCAAACAGTCAGTAAAAACAGTCAGTAGAACAAACAAGGTCATTAGAAGATAGAGGAAGACCCAAACACCAACAGTCAGTAGAACTAGATTCATTAGAAGATAGAGGAAGACCCAAACACCAACAGTCAGTAGAACTAGATTCATTGGAAGATAGAGGAAGACCCAAACACCAACAGTCAGTAGAACTAAGGTCATTAGAAGACAGAGGAAGACCCAAACACCAACAGTCAGTAGAACTAAGGTCATTGAAGATAGAGGAAGACCCAAAACACCAACAGTCAGTAGGGGCAGAGGAAGGTCATTAGAAGACAGAGGAAGACCCAAACACCAACAGTCAGAGAAGATAGAGGAAGACCCAACACCAACAGTCGTAGAACTAGATTCATTGAAGACAGAGGAAGACCCAAACACCAACAGTCAGTAGAACTAGATTCATTGAAGACAGAGGAAGACCCAAACACCAACAGTCAGTAGAACTAGATCCATTAGAAGACAGAGGAAGACCCAAACACCAACAGTCAGTAGAACTAAGGTAATTAGAAGATAGAGGAAGACCCAAACACCAACAGTCAGTAGAACTAGATTCATCGAAGATAGAGGAAGACCCAAACACCAACAGTCAGCAGAACCAGATTCATTGGAAGACAGAGGAAGACCCAAACACCAACAGTCAGTAGAACTAAGGTCATTAGAAGATAGAGGAAGACCCAAACACCAACAGTCAGTAGAACTAGATTCATTGGAAGATAGAGGAAGACCCAAACACCAACAGTCAGCAGAACTAGATTCATTGGAAGATAGAGGAAGACCCAAACACCAACAGTCAGTAGAACTAGATCTATTGGAAGATAGAGGAAGACCCAAACACCAACAGTCAGTAGAACTAGATTCATTGGAAGATAGAGGAAGACCCAAACACCAACAGTCAGTAGAACTAAGGTCATTAGAAGACAGAGGAAGACCCAAACACCAACAGTCAGTAGAACTAGATTCATTGGAAGATAGAGGAAGACCCAAACACCAACATTCAGTAGAACTAGATTCATTAGAAGATAGAGGAAGACCCAAACACCAACAGTCAGTAGAACTAGATTCATTGGAAGATAGAGGAAGACCCAAACACCAACAGTCAGTAGAACTAAGGTAATTAGAAGATAGAGGAAGACCCAAACACCAACAGTCAGTAGAACTAGAGGAAGATAGAGGAAGACCCAAACACCAACAGTCAGTAGAACTAAGGTCATTGGGAAGATAGAGGAAGACCCAAAACACCAACAGTCAGTAGAACTAATTCATTAGAAGATAGAGGAAGACCAAACACCAACAGTCAGTAGAACTAAGGTCATTGGAAGACAGAGGAAATAGACCCAAACACCAAGAGTCAGTAGAACTAGGATTGGCCGGAAGATAGAGGAAGACCCAAACACCAACAGTCAGTAGAACTGGGGGAAGGTCATTGGAAGACAGAGGAAGACCCAAACACCAACAGTCAGCAGAAGAAGGTCATTAGAAGACAGAGGAAGACCCAAAAACCAACAGTCAGAACAGTCAATAGAAGCAGAGGAAACTCCAAACACAACAGTCAGTAGAACTAGATTCATTGGAAGACAGAGGAAGACCCACCAACAGTCAGTAGAACCAAGGTCATTAGAAGACAGGAAAGAACAGTAGAACTAGATCTATTGGAAGATAGAGGAAAAAAGACCCAAACACCAACAGTCAGTAGAACCAAGGTCATTAGAAGACAGAGAAGACCCAAACACCAACAGTCAGTAGAACTAGATTCATTGGAAGACAGAGGAAGACCCAAACACCAACAGTCAGTAGAACTAGATCATAGAAGATTGGAAGATAGAGAGTAGAAAGACCCAAGAAGAAAACCGTCAGGTCAACAGTAGAACCAAGGTCATTAGAAGATAGAGGAAGACCCAAACACCAACAGTCAGTAGAACTAGATTCATTGGAAGATAGAGGAAGACCCAAACACCAACAGTCAGTAGAACTAGATTCATTAGGAAGATAGAGGAAGACCCAAACACCAACAGTCAGTAGAATTAAGGCCATTAGAAGATAGAGGAAGACCCAAACACCAACAGTCAGTAGAACTAGATTCATTGGAAGAGAGGAAGACCCAAACACCAACAGTCAGTAGAACTAGATTCATTGGAAGATAGAGGAAGACCCAAACACCAACACAGTCAGTAGAACTAGATTCATTGGAAGACAGAGGAAGACCCAAACACCAACAGTCAGTAGAACTAAGGTCATTAGAAGACAGAGGAAGACCCAAACACCAACAGTCAGTAGAACTAGATTCATTGGAAGATAGAGGAAGACCCAAAACACCAACAGTCAGTAGAACTAGATTCATTGGAAGATAGAGGAAGACCCAAACACCAACAGTCAGTAGAACTAGATTCATTGGAAGATAGAGGAAGACCCAAACACCAACAGTCAGTAGAACCAAGGTCATTAGAAGACAGAGGAAGACCCAAACACCAAGAGTCAGTAGAACTAGATTCATTGGAAGATAGAGGAAGACCCAACAAACACAGTAAAACTAAGGTCATTGGAAGATAGAGGAAGACCCAAACACCAACAGTCAGAACCAAGGTCATTAGAAGATAGAGGAAGACCCAAACACCAACAGTCAGTAGAACTAGATTCATTGGAAGATAGAGGAAGACCCAAACACCAACAGTCAGTAGAACTAGATTCATTAGAAGATAGAGGAAGACCCAAACACCAACAGTCAGTAAAACTAGACGTATTGGAAGACAGAGGAAGACCCAAACACCAACAGCTGCAGAACCAAGGTCTGCTAGAAGATAGAGGAAACCCAAAACACAAACAGAGTAGAATTCAGAGATATTGGAAGAAAGAAGACCCAAACACCAACAGTCAGTAGAACTAGGGTCATTAGAAGACAGAGGAAGACCCCAAAACACCAACAGTCAGTAGAACTAGACCATTAGAAGACAGAGGAAGACCCAAATACCAACAGTCAGTAGAACTAGATTCATTGAAGATAGAGGAAGACCCAAACACCAACAGTCAGTAGAACTAAGGTCATTAGAAGACAGAGGAAGACCCAAACACCAACAGTCAGTAGAACTAGATTCATTGGAAGATAGAGGAAGACCCAAAACACCAACAGTCAGTAGAACTAGATTCTATTGAAGATAGAGGAAGACCCAAACACCAACAGTCAGTAGAACTAGACTCATTGGAAGATAGAGGAAGACCCAAACACCAACAGTCAGTAGAACTAAGGTCAATAGGAAGATAGAGGAAACCCAAACACCAACAGTCAGTAGAACTAAGGTCATTAGAAGATAGAGGAAGACCCAAACACCAACAGTCAGCAGAACTAAGATTCATAGAAGATAGAGGAAGACCCAAACACCAACAGTCAGTAGAACTAGTCAATAGGAAGATAGAGGAAGACCCAACACCAACAGTCAGTAGAACTAGATTCATTGAAGATAGAGGAAGACCTAAAACACCAACAGGAAGTAGAACTAGATTCATTGGAAGACAGAGGAAGACCCAAACACCAACAGTCCGCAGAACTAGGATCTATTGAAGATAGAGGAAGACCCAACACCAACAGTCAGTAGAACTAAAGGTCATTAGAAGATAGAGGAAGACCCAAACACCAACAGTCAGTAGAACTAGATTCATTGGAAGATAGAGGAAGACCCAAACACCAACAGTCAGTAGAACTAGATTCATTGAAGATAGAGGAAGACCCAAACACCAACTGTCAGTAGAACTCATTGGAAGATAGAGGAACATCCAAATACCAACAGTCAGAACTAAGGTCATTAGAAGATAGAGGAAGACCCAAACACCAACAGTCAGCAGAACTAGATTCATTAGGAAGACAGAGGGAAGACCCAAACACCAACAGTCAGTAGAATTAAGGTCATTGGAAGACAGAGAAGACCCAAAACACCAACAGAAGTCAGTAGAACTAGATTCATTGAAGATAGAGGAAGACCCAAACACCAATCAAGTCAGTAGAACTAAAGGTCATTAGGAAGACAGAGAAAGACCCAAACACAACAGTCAGTAGAACTAGATTCATTGGAAGACAGAGGAACAGTCAGTAGAACTAAGGTCATTAGGGAAGACAGAGGAAGACCCAAACCACCAACAGTCAGTAGAACCAGATTCATTGGAAGATAGAGGAAGACCCAAACACCATGTCAGTCAGAACTAGTTTCATTGGAAGATAGAGGAAGACCCAAAACACCAACAGTCAGTAGAACTAAGACCATTAGAAGATAGAGGAAGACCCAAACACCAACAGTCGCAGAACTAGATTCATTGGAAGACAGAGGAAGATCCAAACACCAACAGTCAGGGGCAGAACCAGATTCATTAGAAGATAGAGGAAGACCCAAAAACACCAACAGTCAGTAGAACCCAGACCATTGAAGATAGAAAGACCCAAAACACCAACTGTCAGTAGAACTAAGGTCAAGAAGATAGAGGAAGACCCAAACACCAACAGTCAGTAGAACTAGATTCATTGAAGATAGAGGAAGACCCAACACCAACAGTCAGTAGAACTAAGGTCAGAAGATAAGGTAAAACAACATTAGAAGATACTAGAAGACAGAGGAAGACCCAAAACACCAACAGTCAGTAGAACTATTCATTGGAAGATAGAGGAAGGACCCAAACACCAACAGTCAGTAGAACTAGACTATTGGAAGATAGAGGAAGACCCAAACACCAACAGTCAGTAGAACTAGACTATTGGAAGATAGGGGAAGACCCAAACACCAACAGTCAGCAGACCAATCATTAGAAGATAGAGGAAGACCCAAACACCAACAGTCAGTAGAACTAGATCCATTGGAAGATAGAGGAAGACCCCAAACACCAACAGTCAGTAGAACCAAGGTCATTGGAAGATAGAGGAAGACCCAAACACCAACAGTCAGTAAGAACTAGACCATTGAAGATAGAGGAAGACCCAAACACAACAGTCAGTAGAACAGGTCATTAGAAGATAGAGGAAGACCCAAACACCAACAGTCAGTAGAACTAGATTCATTGGAAGATAGAGGAAGACCCAAACACCAACAGTCAGTAGAACTAAGGTCATTAGAAGATAGAGGAAGACCCAAACACCAACAGTCAGTAGAACTAGATTCATTGGAAGATAGAGGAAGACCCAAACACCAACAGTCAGTAGAACAGTCAGTAGAACGCAGAACTTTCATTAGAAGATAGAGGAAGACCCAAACACCAACAGTCAGTAGAACTAGATTCATTGGAAGACAGAGGAATACCCAAACACCAACAGTCAGTAGAACTAGATTCATTGGAAGATAGAGGAAGACCCAAACACCAACAGTCAGTAGAACTAAGGTCATTAGAAGACAGAGGAAGACCCAAACACCAACAAACATCAGTAGAATAGGTCATTAGAAGATAGAGGAAGACCCAAACACCAACAGTCAGCAGAACTAAGGTCATTAGAAGACAGAGGAAGACCCAACCATCAACAGTCAGTAGAACCAGATTCATTAGAAGATAAGAGGAAGACCCAAACACCACAACAGTCAGTAGAACTAGGGTCATTGGAAGATAGAGGAAGACCCAAACACCAACAGTCAGTAGAACTAGGGTCATTGGAAGATAGAGGAAGACCCAAAACACCAACAGTCAGTAGAACTAGATTCATTGGAAGATAGGAGGCCAACCCAAAACACCAACAGTCAGTAGAACTAAGGTCATTAGAAGACAGAGGAAGACCCAACACCAACAGTCAGTAGAACTAGATTATTGGAAGATAGAGGAAAGACCAAACACTAAAACAGTCAGTAGAACTAGATTCATTGGAAGATAGGAAACAACCCAAACACCAATAGTCAGTAGAACCAAGGTCATTAGAAGATAGAGGAAGACCCAACAATTAACAGTCAGTAGAACTAAGGTCATTAGAAGACAGAGGAAGACCCAAACACCAACAGTCAGTAGAACTAGATCGGCTGAAGATAGAGGAAGACCAAAACCAACTGTCAGTAGAACTAGATTCAGCTTGGAAGATAGAGGAAGACCCAAACACCAAACAGTCAGTAGAACTAAGGTCATTAGAAGATAGAGAAGACCCAAACACCAAGAAGTCAGTAGAATCCAGATCTATTGGAAGATAGAGGAAGACCCAAACACCAACAGTCAGTAGAACTAGATTCATTGAAGACAGAGGAAGACCCAAACACCAACAGTCAGTAGAACTAAGGTCATTAGAAGACAGAGGAAGACCCAAACACCAACAGTCAGAAACACATTGGAAGACAGGGAGGAAGACCCAAACACCAACAGTCAGTAGAACTAGGTCAGGAAGACAGAGGAAGACCCAAAACACCAACAGTCAGTAGAACAGAGGAAGACCCAAACACCAACAGTCAGTAGAAGACATTGGAAGATAGAGGAAGACCCAAACACCAACAGTCAGTAGAACTAGATTCATTGGAAGATAGAGGAAGACCCAAACAACCAACAGTCAGTAGAACTAAGGTCATTAGAAGACAGAGGAAGACCCCCAAACACCAATTGGAAGATAGAGGAAGACCCAGAACCAACAGGTCAGTTTCATGGGAAGATAGAGGAAGACCCCAAACACCAACAGTCAGTAGAATTAGGGCTATTGGAAGATAGAGGAAGACCCAAACACCAACAGTCAGTAGAACTAGATTCATTGGGAAGATAGAGGAAGACCAAAACACCAACAGTCAGTAGAACTCAAGGTCATTAGAAGATAGAGGAAGACCCAAACACCAACAGTCAGTAGAACTAGATTCATTGGAAGATAGAGGAAGACCCAAAAACACCAACAGTCAGTAGAACTAAGGTCATTAGAAGATAGAGGAAGACCCAACCATCAACAGTCAGTAGAACTAAGGTCATTAGAAGATAGAGGAAGACCCAAACACCAACAGTCAGTAGAACTAAGGTCATTAGAAGATAGAGGAAGACCCAAACACCAACAGTCAGTAGAACTAGATTCATTGGAAGATAGAGGAAGACCCAAACACCAACAGTCAGTAGAACTAGTTCTATTGGAAGATAGAGGAAGACCCAAACACCAACAGTCAGTAGAACTAGATTCATTGGAAGATAGAGGAAGACCCAAACACCAACAGTCAGTAGAACTAGATTGGAAGACAGAGAAGACCAAACACCAACAGTCAGTAGAATTGGAAGACAGAGGAAGACCCAAAATACCAACAGTCAGTAGAACTAGATCTATCACAAGATAGAGGAAGACCAAACACCAACAGTCAGGGGCAGAACTAGATCTCACTGGAAGATAGAGGAAGACCCAAACACCAACAGTCAGTAGAATCCAGATTCATTAGAAGATAGAGGAAGACCCAAACACCAACAGTCAGTAGAACTAGATTCATTGGAAGATAGAGGAAGACCCAAACACCAACAGTCAGTAGAACTAGAGGTCATTAGAAGATAGAGGAAGACCCAAACACCAACAAAGTCAGTCCAAGGTCATTGGAAGACAGAGGAAGACCCAAACACCAACAGTCAGTAGAACAACAGATTCATTGAAGACAGAGGAAGACCCAAACACCAACAGTCAGTAGGAACTAGGGTCATTAGAAGAAGAGGAAGACCAAACACCAACAAAGTCAGCAGAACTAGATTCATTGGAAGACAGAGGAAGACCCAAACACCAACAGTCAAAGTAGAACTAGATTCATTAGAAGAGCAGAGGAAGACCCAAACACCAACAGTTGTAGAACTAGATCCATTGGAAGATGAGGGAGACCCAAACACCCACAGTCAGTAGGAACCAGATTCATTGGAAGATAGAGGAAGACCCAAACACCAACTGTCAGTAGAACCAAGGTCTAGGAAGATAGAGGGAAGACCCAAACACCAACAGTCAGTGTAGAACTAGATTCATTAGAAGATATAAAGACCCAAACACCAACAGTCAGTAGAACTAGATTTATTGGAAGATAGAGGAAGACCCAAACACCAACAGTCAGTAGAACTAGATCTCATTGGAAGACAGAGGAAGACCCAAACAACATTGGGAAGTCAGAGATTAGATCTATTGGAAGATAGAGGAAGACCCAAACACCAAGAAGTCAGTAGAATTCAACAGATTAGGAAGACAGAGGAAGATAGAGGAAGACCCAAACACCAACAGTCAGTAGAACCAAGGTCATTAGAAGACAGAGGAAGACCCAAACACCAACAGTCAGTAGCAGAACTAGGAATTCATTAGAAGATAGAGGGAAGACCCAAACACCAACAGTCAGTAGAACCAGATCTATTGAAGATAAGAGAAGACCCACCAACAGTCAGCAGAACTAGGTCATTAGAAGACAGAGGAAGACCCAAACACCAACAGTCAGTAGAACAAGGTCATTAGGAAGATAGAGGCAGACCCAACACCAAATAGTCAGTAGAACTAAGGTCAATAGAAGACAGAGGAAGACCCAAACACCAAACTGTCAGTAGAACTAGATTCATTAGAAGATAGAGAAGACCAAACATCAACAGTCAGCAGAACAAGGTCATGAAGATAGAGGAAGACCCAAACACCAACAGCAGTAGAACCAAGGTCATTAGAAGACAGAGGAAGACCCAAACACCAACAGTCAGTAGAACTAGGTCACAGAAGACAGAGGAAGACCCAAACACCAACAGTCAGTAGAACTAAGGCTTAGAAGATAGAGGAAGACCCAACACCAACAGTCAGTAGAACTAAGTCATTAGAAGATAGAGAAGACCCAAACACTAACAGTCAGTAGAACAAGGTCTATTAGAAGAGAGAGGAAGACCCAAACACCAACAGTCAGTAGAACTATAGATTCATTGGAAGATAGAGGAAGACCAAACACCAAATAGTCAGCAGAACTAATGTCATTAGAAGATAGAGGAAGACCCAAACACCAACAGTCAGTAGAACAAGGTCATTAGAAGACAGAGGAAGACCCAAACACCAAACAGTCAGTAGAACTAGATTCATTAGGAAGATAGAGGAAGACCCAAACAACAACAGTCAGTAGAACTAGATTCATTGGAAGACAGAGGAAGACCAAACACCAACTGTCAGTAGAACTACAATAGAAGACAGGGAAGACCCAAACACCAACAGTCACTAGAACTAGATTCATTAGAAGATAGAGGAAGACCCAAAACACCAACAGTCAGAACTAAGAACTAAGGTTAGAAGACAGAGGAAGACCCAAAACACCAACAGTCAGTAGAACTAGGGTCATTAGAAGACAGAGGAAGACCCAAACATCAACAGTCAGTAGAACTAAGGCTAGACAGAGGAAGACCCAAACACCAACAGCTGGGGTAGAACAGATTCATTGGAAGACAGAGGAAGACCCAAATACCACTACGTAGAACTAAGGTCATTAGAAGACAGAGGAAGACCAACACCAACAGTCAGTAGAACCAAGGCTAGGAAGATAGAGGAAGACCCAAACACCAACAGTCAGTAGAACTAGATTCATTGGAAGATAGAGAAGACCCAACACCAACAGTCAGTAGAACTAAGGTCAATAGAAGAGAGGAAGACCCAAACACCAACAGTCAGAACTAAGGTCATGAAGATAGAGGAAGACCCAAACACCAACAGTCAGTAGAACCAGATCTATTGAAGATAGAGGAAGACCCAAAACACCAACAGTCAGTAGAACGATCTATTGGAAGACAGAGGAAGACCCAAATACCGTCATTAAAATGCAGAACCAAGGTCATTAGAAGACCCAAACACCAACAGTCAGTAGAATACAAGGTCATTAGAAGATAGAGGAAGACCCAAACACCAACAGTCAGTAGAACTAGATCATTAGAAGACAGAGGAAGACCCAAACACCAACAGTCAGTAGAACTAAGAAGATAGAGGAAGACCCAAACACCCAAACAGTCAGTGGAAGACCAGAGGAAGATAGGGAAGACCCAAACACCAACAGTCAGTAGAACTAGATTCAGGAAGACCAAACAAACACAACAGTCAGTAGAACTAGATTCATTGGAAGATAGAGGAAGACCCAAACACCAACAGTCAGTAGAACATTGGATAGAGGAAGACCCAACACCAACAGTCAGTAGAACTGATTCATTAAGATAGAGGAAGACCAGAACACCAACAGTCAGTAGAACTACAACAGAAGATAGAGGAAGACCCAAAACACCAAATAGTCAGTAGAATTAGATTCAAAGGGGAAGACCCAAACACCAACAGCAGTAGAACTAAGATCTAGAAGATAGAGAAGACACCAACAGTCAGTAGAACTAGATTCAACAGAGGAAGACCAAACACCAACAGTCAGTAGAACTAAGGTCATTAGAAGATAGGAAGACCCAAACACGAACAGTCAGTAGAACTAGATTCATTGGAAGACAGAGGAAGACCCAAACACCAACAGTCAGTAGAACTAGATTCATTAGAAGATAGAGGAAGACCCAAAACACCAACAGTCAGTAGAACTAGATTCATTGAAGATAGAGGAAGACCCACCAAACACCAACAGTCAGTAGAACCAAGGTCATTAGAAGATAGAGGAAGACCCAAACACCAAACAGTCAGTAGAACTAGATTCATTAGAAGATAGAGGAAAGACCCAAACACCAACAGTCAGTAGAACTAAGGTCATTAGAAGATAGAGGAAGACCAAACACCAACAGTCAGTAGAACTAGATTCATTGGAAGATAGAGGAAGACCCAAACACCAACAGTCAGAAGATTCAGAAGGATAGAGAAGACCCAACACCAACAGTCAGGAAGACAGTAGAGGAAGACCAAACACTAACAGTCAGTAGAACAGATTCAGTAGAGGAAGAACACCAAAGGTCAATAGAAGATAGAGGAAGACCCAAAACACCAACAGTCAGTAGAACTAGAAGATAGAGAAAGACATTAGGAAGATAGAAGACAGAGGAAGACCCAAACACCAACAGTCAGTAGAGATAGAGGACCCAAACACCAACAATAGAAGACAGAGAGGAAGACCCAAACACCAACAGTCAGTAGAACTAGATTCATTGGAAGACAGAGGAAGACCCAAACACCAACAGTCAGAACTAAGGTCATTAGAAACTAGATAGAACTTGATTGGAAGATAGAGGAAGACCCAAACACCAACAGTCAGTAGAACTAAGGTTTCATTAGAAGATAGAGGAAGACCCAAACACCAACAGTCAGTAGAACTAGATTCATTGAAGAAGAGGAAGACCCAAACACCAACAGTCAGTAGAACTAAGGTCATTAGAAGACAGAGGAAGACCCAAACACCAACAGTCAGTGCAGAACTAGATTCATTGGAAGATAGAGGAAGACCCAAACACCAACAGTCAGTAGAACTACATTGGAAGATAGAGAGGAAGACCCAAAACACCAAATAGTCAGTAGAACTTAAGGTCATTAGAAGATAGAGGAAGACCCAAACACCAACAGTCAGTAGAACTAGATTCATTGGAAGATAGAGGAAGACCCAAACACCAACAGTCAGTAGAACCAGGGTCATTAGAAGATAGAGGAAGACCCAAAACACCAACAGTCAGTAGAACTAGATCCATTGGAAGATAGAGGAAGACCCAAACACCAACAGTCGGGGTAGAACTAAGGTCAATAGAAGATAGAGGAAGACCCAAACACCAACAGTCAGTAGAACTAGATCATGAGAAGATAGAGGAACCCAAACACCAACAGTCAGTAGAACTAGATTCATTGGAAGATAGAGGAAGACCCAAACACCAACAGTCTGCAGAACTAGGGCAGAATTAGATCCCAAACACCAACAGTCAGTAGAACTAGAAAGATAGAGGAAGACCCAAACACCAACAGTCAGTAGAACTAGATTCATTGGAAGACAGAGGAAAACACCAACTGTCAGTAGAACCAAGGTCATTAGGAAGACAGAGGAAGACCCAACACCAGCCGTAGAAGTAGATTCATTGGAAGATAGAGGAAGACCCAAACACCAGAAGTCAGTAGAACCACAACATTAGAAGGCAGAGGAAATATTCCCAAACACCAACAGTCAGTAGAACTAGATTCATTGAAGACAGAGGAAGACCCAAACACCAACAGTCAGTAGAACTAAGGTCATTAGAAGATAGAGGAAGACCAAAACACCAACAGTCAGTAGAACTAGATTCATTGGAAGATAGAGGAAGACCCAACACCAACAGTCAGTAGAACTAGATCTATTGGAAGATAGAGGAAGACCCAAACACCAACAGTCAGTAGAACTAAGGTCATTAGAAGATAGAGGAAGACCCAAACACCAACTGTCAGTAGAACTAAGGTCATTAGAAGATAGAGGAAGACCCAAACACCAACAGTCAGTAGAACTAGGGTCATTAGAAGATAGAGGAAGACCCAAACACCAACAGTCAGTAGAACTAGATTCATTAGAAGATAGAGGAAGACCCAAACACCAACAGTCAGTAGAACTAGATTCATTGGAAGATAGAGGAAGACCCAAACACCAACAGTCAGTAGAACTAGATTCATTGGAAGATAGAGGAAGACCCAAACACCAACAGTCAGTAGAACCAGATTCATTGGAAGATAGAGGAAGACCCAAACACCAACAGTCAGTAGAACTAGATTCATTGGAAGAGAGGAAGACCCAAACACCAACAGTCAGTAGAACTAAGGTCATTAGAAGATAGAGGAAGACCCAAACACCAACAGTCAGTAGAGAACTAAGTAGAATCAAGGTCATTAGAAGATAGAGGAAGACCCAAACACCAACTAAGTCATTAGGAAGACAGAACCAAAGGTCATTAGAAGATAGAGGAAGACCCAAACACCAACAGTCAGTAGAACTAGATTCATTAGAAGGTAGAGGAAGACCCAAACACCAACAGTCAGTAGAACTAAGGTCATTAGAAGATAGAGGAAGACCCAAACACCAACAGTCAGTAGAACTAGATTCATTAGAAGATAGAGGAAGACCCAAACACCAACAGTCATTAGAAGTAGAACAAAAGATTCATTGAAGATAGAGGAAGACCCAAACACCAACAGTCAGTAGAACTAGAGGTCATTGGAAGATAGAGGAAGACCCAAACACCAACAGTCAGTAGAATCCAAGGTCATTAGAAGATAGAGGAAGACCCAAACACCAACAGTCAGTAGAACTAAGGTCATTAGAAGATAGAGGAAGACCCAAACACCAACAGTCAGTAGAACTAGATTCATTGGAAGATAGAGGAAGACCCAAAACACCAACAGTCAGTAGAACTAAGGTCATTAGAAGATAGAGGAAGACCCAAACACCAACAGTCAGTAGAACCAAGGTCATTAGGAAGATAGAGGAAGACCCAAACACCAACAGTCAGTAGAACTAGATTCATTAGAAGATAGAGGAAGACCCAAACACCAACAGTCAGTAGAACTAAGGTCATTAGAAGGATAGAGGGGAAGACAGAGGAAGACCCAAACACCAACAGTCAGTAGAACTAGATTCATTGAAGATAGAGGAAGACCCAAACACCAACAGTCAGTAGAACTAAGGTCATTAGAAGACAGAGGAAGACCAAAAACACCAACAGTCAGGTAGAACTAAGGAGAAGATAGAGGAAGACCCAAACACCAACAGTCAGTAGAACTAGATTCATTGGAAGATAGAGGAAGACCCAAACCAACTGTCGCAGAACTACGTCATTAGAAGATAGAGGAAGAACCAACAGTCAGTAGAAAGAGATCAGAGGAAGAAGACCAAAACACCAACAGTCAGTAGAACTAGATTCATTGGAAGATAGAGGAAGACCCAAACACCAACAGTCGGGGGTAGAACTAAGGTCATTAGAAGATAGAGGAAGACCCAAACAGTAGAACCAATTCATTGAAGATCATTCAAAGACACCAAACCAAGGTCATTAGAATTGGAAGATTAGAGGAAGACCCAAACACCAACAGTCAGTAGAACTAGATTCATTGGAAGACAGAGAAGACCCAAACACCAACAGTCAGCAGAATCCAAGGTCATTAGAAGATAGAGGAAGACCCAAACACCAACAGTCAGTAGAACCAAAGGTCATTAGAAGATAGAGGAAGACCCAAACACCAACAGTCAGTAGAACTAGATTCATTAGAAGATAGAGGAAGACCCAAACACCAACAGTCAGATAGAGGTAGAACTAGATTCATAGAACCAAGGAAGATAGAGGAAGACCCAAACACCAACAGTCAGTAGAACTAAGGTCATTGGAAGATAGAGGAAGACCCAAACACCAACAGTCAGTAGAACAGATCTCATTGAAGATAGAGGAAGACCCAAACACCAACAGTCAGTAGAACCAGATTCATTAGAAGACAGAGGAAGACCCAAACACCAACAGATTCATTCAGTAGAACTAAGTCAGTCATTAGAAGATAGAGGAAGACCCAAACACCAACAGTCAGTAGAACTAGATTCATTAGAAGATAGAGGAAGACCCAAACACCAACAGTCAGTAGAACTAGATTCATTAGAAGATAGAGGAAGACCCAAACACCAACAGTCAGTAGAACTAAGGCCATTAGAAGAGTCAGTAGAGAAGACCCAAACACCAAACCCCAACAGTCAGTAGAACTAGATTCATTAGAAGATAGAGGAAGACCCAAACACCAACAGTCAGTAGAACTCAGATTCAGACCACCAACAGTGGAAGATAGAGGAAGACCCAAACACCAACAGTCAGTAGAACTAAGGTCATTAGAAGATAGAGGAAGACCCAAACAAACACCAACAGTCTAGAAGATAGAACCCAAACAAGGTCATTATTGAAGATAGAGAAGACCCAAACACCAACAGTCAGTAGAACTAGATTCATTAGAAGATAGAGGAAGACCCAACACCAACAGTCAGTAGAACTAGGTCATTAGAAGATAGAGGAAGACCCAAACACCAACAGTCAGTAGAACTAGATTCAGAAGAAGATAGAGGAAGACCCAAACACCAACAGTCAGTAGAACTAGATTCATTGGAAGATAGAGGAAGACCCAAACACCAACAGTCAGTAGAACCAAGGTCATTAGAAGATAGAGGAAGACCCAAACACCAAACAGGTAGAACTAGATTCATTGGAAGATAGAGGAAGACCCAAACACCAACAGTCAGTAGAACTAGATTCATTGGAAGATAGAGGAAGACCCAAAACCAACAGTCAACAGTCAGTAGGAACCAACAGTCAGTAGAAAGACTCATTGAAGATAGGAAGACCCAAACACCAACAGTCAGTAGAACTACAACAGTAGAAAGACAGAGAGGAAGACCCCAAACACCAACAGTCAGTAGAACTAGATTCATTGGAAGATAGAGGAAGACCCAAACACCAACAGTCAGTAGAACTAGGGTCATTAGAAGATAGAGGAAGACCCAAACACCAACAGTCAGTAGAACTAGGGTCATTAGAAGATAGAGGAAGACCCAAACACCAACTGTCAGTAGAACTAAGGTCATTAGAAGAGAGGAAGACCCAAACACAAACAGTCAAATAGAGGAAGACCCAAAACAGCAAGAAGTAAGATTCATTAGAAGATAGAGGAAGACCCAAACACCAACAGTCAGTAGAACTAAGGGTCATTAGAAGACAGAGGAAGACCCAAAACACCAACAGTCAGTAGAACTAGATCTATTGGAAGATAGAGGAAGACCCAAAACCAACAGTCAGTAGAACTAGATTCATTAGAAGACAGAGGGAAGACCCAAACACCAACAGTCAGTAGAACTAGATAGAACTACAAAGACAGAGGAAGACAAAAACACCAACAGTCAGTAGAACTAGATTCATTGGAAGAAGAGGAAGACCCAAACACCAACAGTCAGTAGAACCAAGGTCATTAGAAGACAGAGGAAGACCCAAACACCAACAGTCAGTAGAACTAAGGATTCATTAGAACTAGAAGATAGAAGGAAGAACCCAAACACCAACAGTCAGTAGAACTAGATTCATTGGAAGATAGAGGAAGACCCAAACACCAACAGTCAGTAGAACTAAGGTCATTAGAAGATAGAGGAAGACCCAAACACCAACAGTCAGTAGAACCAAGGTCAGTAGAATTAGAAGATAGAGGAAGACCCAAACACCAACAGTCAGTAGAACTAAGGTCATTAGGAAGAGAGAGGAAGACCAAACACCAACCAGTAGAACTAAGGTCATTAGAAGTGAGGAAGAACTAAGAACTACACGTTAGAAGATAGGGAGGAAGACCCAAACACCAACAGTCAGTAGAACTAAGGTCATTAGAAGACAGAGGAAGACCCAAACAATCAACAGTCAGTAGGAAGACAGAGAAGACCAAACACCAACATTAGAACTAGGAAGACAGAGGAAGACCCAAACACCAACAGTCAGTAGAACTAGACTCATTGGAAAGAGGAGGAAGAACATCCAAACACCAACAGTCAGTAGAACTAAGGTCATTAGAAGATAGAGGAAGACCCCACCAACAACAGAACTAAGTAGAAGACAGAGGAAGAACTAGATTCATTAGAAGATAGAGGAAGATCCAAAACATCAACAGTAGAACTAAGGCCACAATAGAGGAAGAACAGTCAGTAGAACTAGATTCATTGGAAGATAGAGGAAGACCCAAACACCAACAGTCAGTAGAATCCAAGGTCATTAGAAGATAGAGGAAGACCCAAACACCAACAGTCAGTAGAACTAGAGGTCATTAGAAGATAGAGGAAGACCCAAACACCAACAGCAGTAGAACTAGATTCATTGGAAGATAGAGGAAGACCCAAAACACCAACAGTCAGTAGAACCAAGGTCATTAGAAGATAGAGGAAGACCCAAACACCAACACAGTAGAACAGTAGAAGTAGGAAGACCCAAACAGTCTATTAGGACTAGATCATTGAGGAAGACCCACCAACACCAACAGTCAGTAGAACTAGGTCATTAGGGAAGATAGAGGAAGACCCCAACACCAACAGTTGCAGAACTAAGGTCATTAGAAGATAGAGGGAAGACCCGAAACAGTAGAAAACACCAACAGTCAGTAGAACTAGATTCATTGAAAAGATAGAGGAAGACCCAAACACCAACAGTCAGTAGAACTAAGGTCATTGGAAGATAGAGGAAGACCAAAACACCAACAAGTCTTGTGGTGAACTAAGGTTTATTAGAAGACAGAGGAAGACCCAACACCAACAGTCAGTAGAACTAGATTCATTGAAGATAGAGGAAGACTCCAACACCAACAGTCAGTAGAACTAGATCCATTGGAAGATAGAGGAAGACCCAAACACCAACAGTCAGTAGAAACAAGATCATTAGAAGATAGAGGAAGACCCAAACACCAAACAGTCAGTAGAACTAGATTGGAGGAAGACCCAAACACAACAGTCAGTAGAATCCAGATTCATTTGGAAGATACAGAGGAAGACCCAAACACAGTAAACAGTCGAAGAAGATAGACCCAAACACCAAAGTCAGTAGAATTCATTGAAGATAGAGGAAGACCCAAAACACCAACAGTCAGTAGAACTAAGGTCATTAGAAGATAGAGGAAGACCCAAACACCCAAACACCAAAGTAGAACTAAGGTCATTGGAAGAGGAGGAAGACCCAAACACCAACAGTCAGTAGAACCAGATTCAAGGAAGATAGAGGAAGACCCAAACACCAACAGTCAGTAGAACCAAGGTCATTAGAAGATAGAGGAAGACCCAAACACCAACAGTCAGAGAACTAAGGTCATTAGAAGACAGAGGAAGACCCAAACACCAACAGTCAGGGTAGAAGATAGAGGAAGACCCAAACACCAACATTCCAAGGAAGACAGAGGAAGACCCAAACACCAACAGTCAGAACCAGAACCAAAGATAGAGGAAGACCCAAACACCAACAGTCAGTAGAAGACAGAGGAAGACCCAAAACACCAACAGTCAGTAGAACCAAGGTCATTAGAAGATAGAGGAAGACCCAAACACCAACAGTCAGTAGAACTAGGGTCATTGAAGATAGAGGAAGACCCAAACACCAACAGTCAGTAGAACCAAGGTCATTAGAAGACAGAGGAAGACCCAACACCAACAGTCAGTAGAACTAGATTCATTGGAAGATAGAGGGAAGACCCAAATTCATTGGAAGATAGAGGAAGACCCAAACACCAACAGTCAGTAGAACTAAGGGTCATTAGAAGATAGAGGAAAACCCAAACACCAACAGTCTAGATTCATTGAAGTGAGAACTACAGGTCATTAGAAGATAGAGGAAGACCCAAACACCAACAGTCAGTAGAACCAAGGATTAGATTAGAAGATAGAGGAAGACCCAAACACCAACAGTCAGTAGAACTAAGGTCATTAGAAGATAGAGGAAGACCCAACCATCAACAGTCAGTAGAACTGAGACAGAGGAAGACCACCAACAGTCAGTAGAACTGGAAGATAGAGGAAGACCCAAACACCAACAGTCAGTAGAACCAAGGTCATTAGAAGATAGAGGAAGACCCAAACACCAACAGTCAGCAGAACTAGAAGATAGAGGAAGACCCAACACCAACAGAACAGTTAGAAGATAGAGGAAGACCCAAACACCAACAGTCAGCAGAACTAGATTCATTAGAAGATAGAGGAAGACCCAAACACCCCAGTAGAAAACACCAACAGTCAGTAGAACTAGTTGGGGTAGGTCATTAGAAGATAGAGGAAGACCCAAACACCAACAGTCAGTAGAACTAGATTCATTGGAAGATAGAGGAAGACCCAAAACACCAACAGTCAGTAGAACTAGAGTCATTAGAAGACAGAGGAAGACCCAAACACCAACAGTCAGTAGAACTAGACCAATAGAAGATAGAGGAAGACCCAAACACCAACAGTCAGTAGAACCAAGGTCATTAGAAGATAGAGGAAGACCCAACACCAACAGTCAGTAGAACTAGAGGTCATTAGAAGATAGAGGAAGACCAAACACCAACAGCCAGAACTAAGGTCATTAGAAGACAGAGAAGAAGAAGCCAGTAGAACCCAACCTAGATTGGAAGATAGAGGAAGACCCAACACCAACAGTCATAGAACTGGAAGATAGAGGAAGACCCAAACACCAACAGTCAGTAGAACTAAGGTCATTAGAAGATAGAGGGAAAACCCAAACACAACAACAGTCAGTAGAACTAGATTCATTGGAAGACAGAGGAAGACCCAAACACCAACAGTCAGTAGAACCAAGGTCATTAGGGAAGACAGAGGAAGACCCAAAACACCAACAGTCAGTAGAACTAAGGTCATTAGAAGATAGAGGAAGACCCAAACACCAACAGTCAGTAGAACTAGATTCATTGGAAGATAGAGGAAGACCCAAACCACCAATCCAGTCAGTAGAACAGTAGAGGTCATTAGAAGACAGAGGAAGACCCAAGATCACCCAACAGTCAGTAGAACTAAGTCATTAGAAGATAGAGGAAGACCCAACACCAACAGTCAGTAGGAAGATAGAGGAAGACCCAAAATACCAACCAAACACCAACAGTCAGTAGAACTAAGGTCATTAGAAGACAGAGGAAGACCAAACACCAACAGTCAGTAGAACTAAGATTCATTGGAAGACAGAGGAAGACCCAAACAATCAACAGTCAGCAGAACTACAGTAGTCTATTAGAAGATAGAGGAAGACCAAAACACCAACAGTTATTAGGAAGACAGAGGAAGACCCAAACACCAAAGTCAGAATCAGTAGAAGATAGAGGAAGACCAAATTGGAAGACTAAGGTCATTAGAAGGATAGAGGAAGACCCAAACACCAACAGTCAGTAGAACTAAGGTCATTAGGAAGATAGAGGAAGACCCAAACACCAACAGTCAGTAGAACATTAGAAGACAGAGAAGGTCCCAACACCAAAAAGTCATTAGAAGACAGAGGAAGACCCAAAACACCAACAGTCAGTAGAACTAGAAGGTCATTAGAAGATAGAGGAAGACCCAAACACCAACTAGTCAGTAGAACTAAGGTCATTAGAAGATAGAGGAAGACCCAAACACCAACAGTCAGTAGAACTAGATCATTGGAAGATAGAGGAAGACCCAAACACCAACAGTCAGTAGAACATTAGAAGGTAGAGGAAGACCCAACACCAACAGTCATAGAACTAGGAAGATAGAGGAAGACCCAAACACCAACAGTCAGTAGAACTAAGGTCATTAGGGAAGACAGAGGAAGACCCAAACACCAACAGTCAGTAGAACTAGATCATTGGAAGATAGAGGAAGACCCAAACACCAACAGTCAGTAGAACTAAGGTCATTAGAAGATAGAGGAAGACCCAAACACCAACAGTCAGTAGAACTAGATTCATTGGAAGATAGAGGAAGACCCAAACACCAACAGTCAGTAGAACCAAGATTCATTGGAAGATAGAGGAAGACCCAAACAACCAGTAGAACAGTCTATTAGAAGACAGAGGAAGACCCAAACACCAACTGTCAGTAGAACTAGGGTCATTAGAAGACAGAGGAAGACCCAAACACCAACAGTCAGTAGAACTAAGGTCATTAGAAGATAGAGGAAGACCCAAAACCAAACACCATTGAAGTCAGTAGAACAGTGAGTAGAGGTCATTAGAAGATAGAGGAAGACCCAAACACCAACAGTCAGTAGAACTAGATTCATTGGAAGATAGAGGAAGACCCAAACACCAACAGTCAGCAGAACTAAGATCATTGAAGATAGAGGAAGACCCAAACACCAACAGTCAGTAGAACTAGACTCATTGGAAGATAGAGGAAGACCCAAAACAACCACACAGTCATTAGGAAGAGGAAGACCCAAACACCAACAGAAGCCGCAGAATAAGGTCATTAGAAGATAGAGGAAGACCCAAACACCAACAGTCAGTAGAACTAGATTCATTGGAAGATAGAGGACCCAAACCCAAGAACCAACATTAGAAGTAGAGGAAGAAGTCTAAGGTCATTAGAAGATAGAGGAAGACCCAAACACCAACAGTCAGTAGAACTAGATTCAGAAGATAGGGGAAGACCCAACACCAACAGTTAGAACCAAGAAGACAGAGGAAGACCCAAACACCAACAGTCAGTAGAACTAGATTCATAGGAAGATAGAGGAAGACCCAAACACCAACAGTCAGTAGAACTAAGATTCATTGGAAGATAGAGGAAGACCCAAACACCAACAGTCAGTAGAACTAAGGTCATTAGAAGACAGAGGAAGACCCAAACACCAACAGTCAGTAGAACTAGATCTATTGAAGATAGAGGAAGACCCAAACACCAACAGTCAGTAGAACTAAGGTCATTAGAAGATAGAGGAAGACCCCAAACACCAACAGTCAGTAGAACTAGATTCATTGAAGAGGAAGACAGAGGAAGACAGAGGAAGACCCAAACACCAAACAGTCAGTAGAACTAGATCATTGGAAGATAGAGGAAGACCCAAACACCAACTAGTCAGTAGAACTAAGGTCATTAGAAGATAGAGGAAGACCCAAACACCAACAGTCAGCAGAACTAGATTCATTGGAAGACAGAGGAAGACCCAAACCAGAACAGGTCAATAGAAGTAGAGGAAGAACTAAGGTCATTAGAAGATAGAGGAAGACCCAAACACCAACAGTCAGTAGAACTAGATTCATTTGGAAGATAGAGGAAGACCCAAACACCAACAGTCAGTAGAACCAAGGTCATTAGAAGATAGAGGAAGACCCAAAACACCAACAGTCAGTAGAACCAGATTCATTGGAAGACAGAGGAAGACCCAAACACCAACAGTCAGCAGAAGAGATCCATTAGAAGATAGAGGAAGACCCAAACACCAAAGTCAGTAGAACTAGATTCATTGGAAGACAGAGGAAGACCCAAACACCAACAGTCAGTAGAACTAGATTCATTAGAAGATAGAGGAAGACCCAAACACCAAACAGTCAGTAGACCCAAAACCAAGAACTAGATTCAGTAGAAGACAGAGGAAGACCCAAACACCAACAGTCAGTAGTAGAACTGTCATGATAGAGGAAGGTCATTAGAAGATAGAGGAAGACCCAAACACCAACAGTCAGTAGAACAAGTTCATTAGAAGATAGAGGAAGACCCAAACACCAACAGTCATCAACAGTCAGATAGAGGAAGACCCAAACACCAAGGTCAGTAAGAAGATTAGAAGATAGAGGAAGACCCAAACACCAACAGTCAGTAGAAACCAGATCCATTGAAGATAGAGGAAGACCCAAACACCAACAGTCAGTAGAACCAGATTCATTGAAGATAGAGGAAGACCCAAACACCAACAGTCAGTAGAACTAGATTCATTGGAAGATAGAGGAAGACCCAAACACCAACAGTTAGTAGAACTAAGGTCATTAGAAGATAGAGGAAGACCCAAACACCAACAGTCAGTAGAACTAGATTCATTGGAAGACAGAGGAAGACCCCACCAACACAGTGTAGAACCAAGGTCAGAAGAGAGGAAGACCCAAACACCAACAGTCAGTAGAACTAGATTCATTGGAAGACAGAGGAAGACCCAAACACCAACAGTCAGTAGAACTAGATTCATTAGGAAGACAGAGGAAGACCCAAACACCAACAGTCAGTAGAACTAGATTCATTAGAAGACAGAGGAAAGACCAAACACCAACAGTCAGTAGAACTAGATTCATTGGCATCAACACTAAAAGATAGAGGAAGACCCAAACACCAACAGTCAGTAGAACTAAGGTCATTGGAAGACAGAGGAAGACCAACACCAACAGTCAGTAGAACTAGATTCATTAGAAGATAGAGGAAGACCCAAACACCAAATAGAGTCAGTAGAACTAAGGGCAGAAGACGGAAGAGGAAGACCCAAACACCAAACAGTCAGTAGAACTAGATTCATTGGAAGATAGAGGAAGACCCAAACACCAACAGTCAGTAGAACTAAGGTCATTAGAAGATAGAGGAAGACCCAAACACCAACAGTCAGTAGAACTAGATTCATTGGAAGATAGAGGAAAACCCAAAACAACCAAAGTCAGTAGAACCAACAGTCAGTAGAACATTAGAAGATAGAGGAAGACCCAAAACACCAACTGTCAGTAGAATCCAGATAGGAAGAAGGAGGAAACCAAACACCAACAGGTAGAACTAGATCTAGAAGACAGAGGAAGACCCAAACACCAACAGTCAGTAGAACTAGATTCATTGGAAGATAGAGGAAGACCCAAACACCAACTGTCAACAGAACCAAGGCCATTGGAAGACAGAGGAAGACCCAAACACCAACAGTCAGTAGAACTAGATTCATTAGAAGATAGAGGAAGACCCAAACACCAACAGTCATTGGAAGTAGAACTAGATTCAGTAGAACTAGATAGAGCCAGAAGATACAGAGGAAGACCCAAACACCAACAGTTAGTAGAACTAAGGTCATTAGAAGATAGAGGAAGACCCAAACACCAACAGTCGGGGGTAGAACTAGATTCATTAGAAGATAGAGGAAGACCCAAACACCAACAGTCAGTAGAACTAGAGGAAGGTCATTAGGAAGATAGAGGAAGACCCAAACACCAACTGTCAGTAGAACTAAGGTCATTAGGAAGATAGAGGAAGACCCAAACACCAACAGTCAGTAGAACTAGATTCATTGGAAGATAGAGGAAGACCAAACACCAACAGTCAGTAGAACTAAGGTCATTAGAAGATAGAGGAAGACCCAAACACCAACAGTCAGTAGAACTAGATTCATTGGAAGATAGAGGAAGACCCAAAACACCAACAGTCAGTAGAACTAGATTCATTGGAAGACAGAGGAAGACCCAAACACCAACAGTCAGTAGAACTAGATCTATTAGAAGACAGAGGAAGACCCAAACACCAACAGTCAGTAGAACTAGATTCATTGGAAGATAGAGGAAGACCCAAAACACCAATAGTCAGTAGAACTAGATTCATTGGAAGACAGAGGAAGACCAAACACCAACAGTCAGTAGAACTAAGGTCATTAGAAGATAGAGGAAGACCCAAACACCAACAGTCAGTAGAACTAGATTCATTGGAAGATAGAGAAGACCCAAACACCAACAGTCAGTAGAACTAAGGTCATTAGAAGACAGAGGAAGACCCAAACACCAACAGTCAGTAGAACTAGATTCATTAGAAGATAGAGGAAGACCCAAACACCAACAGTCAGTAGAACTATTCATTGGAAGATAGAGGAAGACCCAAACACCAACAGTCAGTAGAACCAGGTCACAGAAAGACAGAGGAAGACCCAAACACCAACAGTCAGTAGAACTAGATTCATTGGAAGACAGAGGAAGACCCAAACACCAACAGTCAGTAGAAACTCAGGGAAGATAGAGGAAGACCCAAAACACCAACAGTCAGCAGAACTAGAAGATAGAGGAAGACCCAAACACCAACAGTCAGTAGAACTAGATTCATTAGAAGATAGAGGGAAGACCCAAACACCAACAGTCAGTAGAACTAGGTCATTAGAAGACAGAGGAAGACCCAAACACCAACAGTCAGTAGAACTAGATTCATTAGAAGATAGAGGAAGACCCAAACACCAACAGTCAGTAGAACTAAGATTCATTGGAAGACAGAGGAAGACCCAAACACCAACAGTCAGTAGAACCAGATTCATTGGAAGATAGAGGAAGACCCAAACACCAAGTCAGTAGAAGTCAGTAGAACTAGATTCATTAGAAGAAGATAGAGGAAGACCCAAACACCAACAGTCAGTAGAACTAGTCATTGAAGATAGAGGAAGACCCAAACACCAACAGTCAGTAGAACTAGGGTCATTAGAAGATAGAGGAAGACCCAAAACACCAACAGTCAGTAGAAGAAAGGTCATTAGAAGATAGAGGAAGACCCAAACACCAACAGTCAGTAGAACTAGATTCATTAGAAGATAGAGGAAGACCCAAACACCAACAGTCAGTAGAACTAAGATTCATTGAAGATAGAGGAAGACCCAAACAACCAGAACATAAGGTCAGTAGAACTAGAGGAAGAAGAAAGACCAACACCCAAACACCAAAAACAGTGGGGTAGAACTAGATTCATTGGAAGATAGAGGAAGACCCAAAACACCAACAGTCAGTAGAACTAAGGTCATTAGAAGATAGAGGAAGACCCAAACACCAACAGTCAGTAGAACTAGATTCATTGGAAGATAGAGGAAGACCCAAACAACAGTCAGTCAGTAGAACCAAGGTCATTAGAAGATAGAGGAAGACCCAAACACCAACAGTCAGTAGAACTAGATTCATTGGAAGATAGAGGAAGACCCAAACACCAACAGTCAGTAGAACTAAGGTCATTAGAAGATAGAGGAAGACCCAAAACACCAACAGTCAGTAGAACTAGATTCATTGAAGACAGAGGAAGACCCAAACACCAACTGTCATTAGAAGGTAGAACTAGATTCATTAGAAGATAGAGGAAGACCCAAACACCAACAGTCAGTAGAACCAAGGTTCATTGGAAGATAGAGGAAGACCAAAAACACCAACAGTCAGTAGAACTAGATTCATTGGAAGATAGAGGAAGACCCAAACACCAACAGTCAGTAGAAGGTCTAGAAGACAGAGGAAGACCCAAACACCAACAGTCAGTAGAACTAGATTATTGAAGACAGAGGAAGACCCAAAACACCAACAAGTAGAACTAAGGTCATTAGAAGATAGAGGAAGACCCAAACAGAGTCAGTTGGAAAGATGAAGACAGAGGAAGACCCAAACACCAACAGTCAGTAGAAGGTCATTAGAAGATAGAGGAAGACCCAAACACCAACAGTCAGTAGAACTAGATTCATTGGAAGACAGAGGAAGACCCAAACACCAACAGTCAGTAGAACTAAGGTCATTAGAAGATAGAGGAAGACCCAAACACCAACAGCAGTAGAACTAGATTCATTGGAAGACAGAGGAAGACCCAAACACCAACAGTCAGTAGAACCAAGGTCATTGGAAGTAGAGGAAGACCCAAACACCAACAGTCAGCAGAACTAGATTCATTGGAAGATAGAGGAAGACCCAAACACCAACAGTCAGTAGAACTAAGGTCATTAGAAGATAGAGGAAGACCCAAAACCAACCAGTAGAACTAGATTCATTGAAGATAGAGGAAGACCCAAACACCAACAGAAGATAGAGGAAGGTCGAAGAAGATAGAGGAAGACCCAAACACCAACAGTCAGTAGAACTAGGGTCATTAGAAGATAGAGGAAGACCCAAACACCAACAGTCAGTAGAACTAGATTCATTGGAAGATAGAGGAAGACCCAAACACCAACAGTCAGTAGAAGATAGAGGAAGGATCATAGAAGATAGAGGAAGACCCAAACACCAACAAACGTCAAGCAGAACTAAGGTCATTAGAAGACAGAGGAAGACCCAAAACACCAACAGTCAGTAGAACTAGATTCATTGGAAGATAGAGGAAGACCCAAAACACCAACAGTCAGTAGAACTAGATCATTAGGAAGACAGAGGAAGACCCAAACACCAACAGTCAGTAGAACTAGATTCATTGGAAGACAGAGGAAGACCCAAACACCAAACAGTCAGTAGAACTAGATTCATTGAAGATAGAGGAAGACCCAAACACCAACAGTCAGTAGAACTAAGGTCATTGGAAGATAGAGGAAGACCCAAACACCAACAGTCAGTAGAACTAGATTCATTGGAAGATAGAGGAAGACCCAAACACCAACAGTCAGTAGAACTAGGTCATTAGAAGATAGAGGAAGACCCAAACACCAACAGTCAGTAGAACTAGATTCATTGGAAGACAGAGGAAGACCCAAACACCAACAGTCAGTAGAACTAGATTAGAAGATAGAGGAAGACCCAAACACCAACAGTAGAAGAATAGATTCAGGAAGAATTGGAAGACAGAGGAAGACCCAAACACCAACTGTCAGTAGAACTAAGGTCATTGGAAGATAGAGGAAGACCCAAACACCAAACAGTCAGTAGAACTAGATTCATTGGAAGATAGAGGAAGACCCAAACACCAACAGTCAGTAGAACTAAGGTCATTAGAAGATAGAGGAAGACCCAACACCAACAGTCAGTAGAACTAGATTCATTGGAAGATAGAGGAAGACAAACACCAACAGTCAGTAGAACAAGATCATTAGAAGATAGAGGAAGACCCAAACACCAACAGTCAGTAGAACTAGATTCATTAGAAGATAGAGGAAGACCCAAACACCAACAGTCAGTAGAACTAGATTCATTGGAAGATAGAGGAAGACCCAAACACCAACAGAACTAAGGTCATTAGAAGATAGAGGAAGACCCAAACACCAACAGTCAGTAGAACTAGATTCATTGAAGATAGAGGAAGACCCAAACACCAACAGTCGGGGGCAGAACTAGATTCATTGGAAGATAGAGGAAGACCCAAACACCAACTGTCAGTAGAACCAAGGAGAAGATAGAGGAAGACCCAAACACCAACAGTCAGTAGAACTAGATTCATTGGAAGACAGAGGAAGACCCAAACACCAACAGTCAGTAGAACTAAGGTCATTAGAAGACAGAGGAAGACCCAAACACCAACAGTCAGTAGAACTAGATTCATTGAAGATAGAGGAAGACCCAAACACCAACAGTCAGTAGAACTAGATTCATTGGAAGATAGAGGAAGACCCAAAACAACTGTCAGTAGAACTAAGGTCATTAGAAGATAGAGGAAGACCCAAACACCAAGATTCATTAGAAGATTGGAAGATAGGAAGACCCAAAACACCAACTGTCAGTAGAACTAGGAAGAACCACCAATTCAGAAGATAGAGGAAGACCCAAACACCAACAGTCAGTAGAACTAGATTCATTGGAAGATAGAGGAAGACCCAAACACCAACTGTCAGTAGAACTAAGATTCATTAGAAGATAGAGGAAGACCCAAACACCAACAGTCAGTAGAACTAGATTCATTGGAAGATAGAGGAAGACCCAAACACCAACAGTCAGTAGAACTAGATTCATTGAAGATAGAGGAAGACCCAACACCAACAGTCAGTAGAACTAAGGTCATTAGAAGATAGAGAAGACCCAAACACCAACAGTCAGTAGAACTATTGAAGATAAGGATTCACTAAGGTCATTAGAAGATAGAGGAAGACCCAAACACCAACAGTCAGTAGAACTAGACTATTGGAAGACAGAGGAAGACCCAAACACCAACAGTCAGTAGAACTAGATTCATTGGAAGATAGAGGAAGACCCAAACACCAACAGTCAGTAGAACCAAGGCCATTAGAAGATAGAGAAGACCCAAACACCAACAGTCAGTAGAACTAGATTCATTGGAAGATAGAGGAAGACCCAAAACACCAACAGTCAGTAGAACTAAGGTCATTAGAAGATAGAGGAAGACCCAAACACCAACAGTCAGTAGAACTAGATTCATTGGAAGATAGAGGAAGACCCAAACACCAACAGTCAGTAGAACTAGATTCATTGGAAGATAGAGGAAGACCCAAACACCAACAGTCAGTAGAACTAAGATTCATTGGAAGACAGAGGAAGACCCAAACACCAACAGTCAGTAGAACTAGATTCATTGGAAGACAGAGGAAGACCCAAACACCAACAGTCAGTAGAACTAGGTCATTAGAAGATAGAGGAAGACCCAAACACCAACTGTCAGTAGAACTAAGGTATTAGAAGATAGAGGAAGACCCAAACACCAACAGTCAGTAGAACTAGATTCATTGGAAGATAGAGGAAGACCCAAACACCAACAGTCAGTAGAACTAAGGTCATTAGAAGATAGAGGAAGACCCAAACACCAACAGTCAGTAGAACTAGATTCATTGGAAGACAGAGGAAGACCCAAACACCAACAGTCAGTAGAACTAAGGTCGCTAGAAGATAGAGGAAGACCCAAACACCAACAGTCAGTAGAACTAGATTCATTGAAGACAGAGGAAGACCCAAACACCAACAGTCAGTAGAACTAGATTCATTAGAAGATAGAGGAAGACCAAACACCAACAGTCAGTAGAACTAAGGTCATTAGAAGATAGAGAAGACCAAACACCAAAACAGTCAGTAGAACTATAGATTCATTAGAAGACAGAGGAAGACCCAAACACCAACAGTCAGTAGAACTAAGGTCATTAGAAGATAGAGGAAGACCCAAACACCAACAGTCAGTAGAACTAGATTAGAAGATTCATTGGAAGATAGAGGAAGACCCAAACACCAACAGTCAGTAGAACTAGATCCATTGGAAGATAGAGGAAGACCCAAACACCAACAGTCAAGTAGAGAACTAGGGTCATTAGAAGATAGAGGAAGACCCAAACACCAACAGTCAGTAGAACTAGATTCATTAGAAGACAGAGGAAGACCCAAACACCAACAGTCAGTAGAACTAGATTCATTGGAAGATAGAGGAAGACCCAAACACCAACAGTCAGTAGAACTAGATTCATTGGAAGATAGAGGAAGACCCAAACACCAACAGTCAGTAGAACTAGGGTCATTAGAAGATAGAGGAAGACCCAAACACCAACAGTCAGTAGAACTAGATTCATTAGAAGACAGAGGACCAAAACACCAACAGTCAGTAGAACTAGGATACTGGAAGATAGAGGAAGACCCAAACACAACAGTCAGTAGAACTAGATTCATTGAAGGAAGACCCAAACACCAACTGTCAGTAGAACTAGATTCATTGGAAGATAGAGGAAGACCCAAACACCAACAGTCAGTAGAACTAAGGTCATTAGAAGATAGAGGAAGACCCAAACACCAACAGTCAGTAGAACTAGATTCATTGGAAGATAGAGGAAGACCCAAAACACCAACAGTCAGTAGAACTAGATTCATTAGGAAGATAGAGGAAGACCCAAACACCAACAGTCAGTAGAACTAGATTCATTAGAAGATAGAGGAAGACCCAAACACCAACAGTCAGTAGAACTAGATTTATTAGAAGATAGAGGAAGACCCAAAACACCAACAGTCAGTAGAACTAGATTCATTGGAAGATAGAGGAAGACCCAAACACCAACTGTCAGTAGAACTAGGGCTAGAAGACAGAGGAAGACCCAAACACCAACAGTCAGTAGAACTAGAATTAGAAGACAGAGGAAGACCCAAACACCAACAGTAGAACTAGATTCATTGGAAGATAGAGGAAGACCCAAACACCAACAGTCAGTAGAACTAGATTCATTGGAAGATAGAGGAAGACCCAAACACCAAACTGTAGAACTAAGGTCAATAGAAGATAGAGGAAGACCCAAACACCAACAGTCAGTAGAACTAGATTCATTAGAAGATAGAGGAAGACCCAAACACCAACAGTCAGTAGAACTAGATCTATTGGAAGATAGAGGAAGACCCAAACACCAACAGTCAGTAGAACTAGATCATTGGAAGATAGAGGAAGACCCAAACACCAACAGTCAGTAGAACTAGATTCATTGGAAGATAGAGGAAGACCCCAAACAACAGTCAGTAGAACTAAGGTCATTGGAAGATAGAGGAAGACCCAAACACCAACAGTCAGTAGATAGATTCATTGGAAGATAGAGGAAGACCCAAACACCAACAGTCAGTAGAACCAAGATCATTAGAAGATAGAGGAAGACCCAAAACACCAACAGTCAGTAGAACTAAGGTCATTAGAAGACAGAGGAAGACCCAAAACACCAACAGTCAGTAGAACTAGATTCATTGGAAGATAGAGGAAGACCCAAACACCAACAGTCAGTAGAACTAGATTCATTAGAAGATAGAGGAAGACCCAAACACCAACAGTCAGTAGAACTAGATCAGAAGATAGAGGAAGACCCAAACACCAACAGTCAGTAGAACCAAGTCATTGAAGAGAGGAAGACCAAACACCAACAGTCAGTAGAACTAGATTATTGGAAGATAGAGGAAGACCCAAACACCAACAGTCATTAGAAACTAAGGTCATTGAAGATAGAGGAAGACCCAAACACCAACAGTCAGTAGAACTAAGGTCATTAGAAGATAGAGGAAGACCCAAACACCAACAGTCAGTAGAACAGATTCATTAGAAGATAGAGAAGACCCAAACACCAACAGTCAGTAGAACTAGACATTAGAAGATAGAGGAAGACCCAAACACCAACAGTCAGTAGAACTAGATTCATTAGAAGATAGAGGAAGACCCAAACACCAACAGTCAGCAGAACTAGATTCATTAGGAAGATAGAGGAAGACCAAACACCAACAGTCAGTAGAACTAGATTCATTAGAAGATAGAGGAAGACCCAAACACCAACAGTCAGTAGAACTAGATTCATTGAAGATAGAGGAAGACCCAAACACCAACAGTCAGTAGAAACTATTAGAAGATAGAGGGAAGACCCAACACCAACAGTCAGTAGAACTAGATTCATTGGAAGACAGAGGAAGACCCAAACACCAACAGTCAGTAGAACTAGATTCATTAGAAGATAGAGGAAGACCCAAACACCAACAGTCAGTAGAACTAGATTCATTAGAAGATAGAGGAAGACCCAAACACCAACAGTCAGTAGAACTAGATTCATTGAAGATAGAGGAAGACCCAAACACCAACAGTCAGTAGAACTAGGTCATTAGAAGATAGAGGAAGACCCAAACACCAACAGTCAGTAGAACTAGATTCATTAGAAGATAGAGGAAGACCCAAACACCAACAGTCAGTAGAACTAGATTCATTGGAAGATAGAGGAAGACCAAACACCAACAGTCAGTAGAACTAAGGTCATTAGAAGATAGAGGAAGACCCAAACACCAACAGTCAGTAGAACTAGATTCATTGGAAGATAGAGGAAGACCCAAACACCAACAGTCAGTAGAACTAGGTCATTAGAAGACAGAGGAAGACCCAAACACCAACAGTCAGTAGAATAGATTCATTAGAAGATAGAGGAAGACCCAAACACCAACAGTCAGTAGAACTAGATTCATTGGAAGATAGAGGAAGACCCAAACACCAACAGTCAGTAGAACCAGGTAGAGGAAGACCCAAACAATTCAGAAGATAGAGGGAAGACCCAAACACCAACAGTCAGTAGAACTAGATTCATTAGAAGACAGAGGAAGACCAAACACCAACAGCAGTAGAACTAAGGTCATTAGAAGATAGAGGAAGACCCAAACACCAACAGTCAGTAGAACTAGATTCATTGGAAGATAGAGGAAGACCCAAACACCAACTGTCAGTAGAACTAAGGTCATTAGAAGATAGAGGAAGACCAAACACCAACAGTCAGTAGAACTAGGGTCATTAGAAGATAGAGGAAGACCCAAACACCAACAGTCAGTAGAACTAATTCATTGGAAGATAGAGGAAGACCCAAACACCAACAGTCAGTAGAACTAGATTCATTGGAAGATAGAGGAAGACCCAAACACCAACAGTCAGTAGAACTAGATTCATTGGAAGACAGAGGAAGACCCAAACACCAACAGTCAGCAGAACCAAGGTCATTAGAAGATAGAGGAAGACCCAACACCAACAGTCAGTAGAACTAGGGTCATTAGAAGACAGAGAAGACCCAAATACCAACAGTCAGTAGAAGATAGAGGAAGACCCAAACACCAACAGTCAGTAGAACTAGATTCATTAGAAGACAGAGGAAGACCCAAACACCAACAGTCAGTAGAACTAGATTCATTAGAAGATAGAGGAAGACCCAAACACCCAACTAGGGTCATGAAGATAGAGGAAGACCCAAACACCAACTGTCAGAAGAAAGATTCATTAGAAGACAGAGGAAGACCCAAAACACCAACAGTCAGTAGAACTAGATTCATTGGAAGATAGAGGAAGACCCAAACACCAACAGTCAGTAGAACTACAATTCATTGGAAGAAGAGGAAGACCCAAACACCAACAGTCAGTAGAACTAGATTCATTGGAAGATAGAGGAAGACCCAAACACCAACAGTCAGTAGAACTAAGGTCATTAGAAGATAGAGGAAGACCCAAACACCAACAGTCAGTAGAACTAGATTCATTGGAAGATAGAGGAAGACCCAAACACCAACAGTCAGTAGAAGACTAGATTCATTGGAAGATAGAGGAAAGACCAAACACCAACAGTCAGTAGAACTAGATTCATTGAAGATAGAGGAAGACCCAAACACCAACAGTCAGTAGAACTAGATTCATTGGAAGATAGAGGAAGACCCAAACACCAACAGTCAGTAGCTGGAAGGTCATTGGAAGATAGAGGAAGACCCAAACATCCAACAGGAGGAAGACCCAACACCAACAGTCAGTAGAACTAGATTCATTGGAAGATAGAGGAAGACCCAAACACCAACAGTCAGTAGAACTAAGGTCATTGGAAGACAGAGGAAGACCCAAACACCAACAGTCAGTAGAACTAGATTCATTGGAAGATAGAGGAAGACCCAAACACCAACAGTCAGTAGAAGATAAGGTCATTAGGAAGATAGAGGAAGACCCAAACACCAACAGTCAGTAGAACCAGATTCATTGGAAGATAGAGGAAGACCCAAACACCAACAGTCAGTAGAAAGGTCATTAGAAGATAGAGGAAGACCCAAAACACCAAACAGTCAGTAGAACTAGATTCATTAGAAGATAGAGGAAGACCCAAACACCAACAGTCAGTAGAACTAGATTCATTGGAAGATAGAGGAAGACCCAAAAACACCAACAGTCAGTAGAACTAGATTCATTGGAAGATAGAGGAAGACCCAAACACCAACAGTCAGTAGAACTACATTGGAAGACAGAGGAAGACCCAAACACCAACAGTCAGTAGAACTAGATTATTGGGAAGATAGAGGAAGACCCAAACACCAACAGTCAGTAGAACTAGATTCATTGGAAGACAGAGGAAGACCCAAACACCAACAGTCAGTAGAACTAAGGTCATTAGAAGATAGAGGAAGACCCAAACACCAACAGTCAGTAGAACTAGATTCATTGGAAGACAGAGGAAGACCCAAACAACCAACAGTCAGTAGAACTAGATTCATTGGAAGATAGAGGAAGACCCAAACACCAACAGTCAGTAGAACCAAGGTCATTAGAAGACAGAGGAAGACCCAAACACCAACAGTCAGTAGAACTAGATTCATTGGAAGACAGAGGGAAGACCCAACACCAACAGATAGTAGAACTAGGTCATTGAAGACAGAGGAAGACCCAAACAACCAACAGTCATTAGAAGATAGAACTAGATTCATTGGAAGATAGAGGAAGACCCAAACACCAACAGTCAGTAGAACTAGATTCATTGGAAGATAGAGGAAGACCCAAACACCAACAGTCAGTAGAACTAGATTCATTGGAAGACAGAGGAAGACCCAAACACCAACAGTCAGTAGAACTAGATTCATTGGAAGATAGAGGAAGACCCAAACACCAACAGTCAGTAGAACCAAGGTCATTAGAAGATAGAGGAAGACCCAAACACCAACAGTCAGTAGAACTAGATTAGAAGACAGAGGGAAGACCCAACACCATTGGAAGATAGAAGAAGACCCAAACACCAACAGTCAGTAGAACTAGATTCATTAGAAGATAGAGGAAGACCCAAACACCAACAGTCCGTAGAACTAGATTCATTGGAAGATAGAGGAAGACCCAAACACCAACAGTCAGTAGAACTAGATTCATTGGAAGACAGAGGAAGACCCAAACACCAACAGTCAGTAGAACTAAGGTCATTAGAAGATAGAGGAAGACCCAAACACCAACAGTCAGTAGAACTAGATTCATTGGAAGATAGAGGAAGACCCAAACACCAACATTAGAAGTAGAAGACCCAAACACCAACAGCAGAACTAAGTCATTAGAAGATAGAGGAAGACCCAAACACCAACAGTCAGTAGAACTAGATTATTGGAAGATAGAGGAAGACCCAAACACCAACAGTCAGTAGAACTAATTCATTGAAGACAGAGGAAGACCCAAACACAAACAGTCAGTAGAACTAGATCATTAGAAGATAGAGGAAGACCCAAACACCAACAGTCAGTAGAACTAAGGTCATTAGAAGATAGAGGAAGACCCAAACACCAACAGTCAGTAGAACTAAGATCCATTGGAAGATAGAGGAAAGACCCAAACACCAACAGTCAGTAGAACCAGATTCATTGGAAGATAGAGGAAGACCCAAACACCAACAGTCAGTAGAACCAAGGTCATTAGAAGATAGAGGAAGACCCAAACACCAACAGTCAGTAGAACCAGATTCATTGGAAGATAGAGGAAGACCCAAACACCAACAGTCAGTAGAACTAAGGTCATTAGAAGATAGAGGAAGACCCAACACCAACAGTCAGTAGAACTAGATTCATTGGAAGATAGAGGAAGACCCAAACACCAACAGTCAGTAGAACTAGATTCATTGGAAGATAGAGGAAGACCCAAACACCAACAGTCAGTAGAACTCAGATTCATTAGAAGATAGAGGAAGACCCAAACACCAACAGTCAGTAGAACTAGATTCATTGAAGATAGAGGAAGACCCAAACACCAACAGTCAGTAGAACCAGATTCATTGGAAGATAGAGGAAGACCCAAACACCAACAGTCAGTAGAACTAGATTCATTAGAAGATAGAGGAAGACCCAAACACCAACAGTCAGTAGAACTAGAGGAAGACCCAAAACACCATTAGAAGATAGAGGAAGACCCAAACACCAACAGTCAGTAGAACTAGATTCATTGGAAGATAGAGGAAGACCCAAACACCAACAGTCAGTAGAACTAGGGTCATTAGAAGATAGAGGAAGACCCAAACACCAACAGTCAGTAGAACTAGATTCATTGGAAGATAGAGGAAGACCCAAACACCAACAGTCAGTAGAACTAAGGTCATTAGAAGATAGAGGAAGACCCAAACACCAACAGTCAGTAGAACTAGATTCATTAGAAGATAGAGGAAGACCCAAACACCAACAGTCAGTAGAACTAGATTCATTGGAAGATAGAGGAAGACCCAAACACCAACAGTCAGTAGAACTAGGGTCATTAGAAGATAGAGGAAGACCCAAACACCAACAGTCAGTAGAACATTGAAGATAGAGGAAGATCTAGAATTCAGAAGATAGAGGAAGACCCAAACACCAACAGTCAGTAGAACTAGATTCATTGGAAGACAGAGGAAGACCCAACACCAACAGTCAGTAGAACTAAGGTCATTGGAAGATAGAGGAAGACCCAAACACCAACAGTCAGTAGAACTAGATTCAGATTCATTAGAAGATAGAGGAAGACCCAAACACCAACAGTCAGTAGAACTAGATTCATTAGAAGATAGAGGAAGACCCAAACACCAACAGTCAGTAGAACTAGATTCATTGAAGATAGAGGAAGACCCAAACACCAACAGTCAGTAGAACTAGATTCATTAGAAGATAGAGGAAGACCCAAACACCAACAGTCAGTAGAACTAGATTCATTGAAGATAGAGGAAGACCCAAAACACCAACTGTCAGTAGAACTAAGGTCATTAGAAGATAGAGGAAGACCCAAACAAACACCAGTAGAACTAGATTCATTGAAGATAGAGGAAGACCCAAAACCAAGGTCAGTAGAACTAAGGAAGAAGATAGAGGAAGACCCAAACACCAACAGTCAGTAGAACTAGATTCATTGGAAGATAGAGGAAGACCCAAACAACCAACAGTCAGTAGAACTAAGGTCATTAGAAGATAGAGGAAGACCCAAACACCAACAGTCAGTAGAACTAGATTCATTAGAAGATAGAGGAAGACCCAAACACCAACAGTCAGTAGAACTAGATTCATTGGAAGATAGAGGAAGACCCCAAACACCAACAGTCAGTAGAACTAAGGTCATTAGAAGATAGAGGAAGACCCAAAACAACAGTCAAGAACTAGATTCATTAGAAGATAGAAGACCCAAACACCAACAGTCAGTAGAACTAATTCATTGGAAGATAGAGGAAGACCCAAACACCAACAGTCAGTAGAACTAGATTCATTAGAAGAGAGGAAGACCCAAACACCAACAGTCAGTAGAACTAGATTCATTGGAAGATAGAGGAAGACCCAAACACCAACAGTCAGTAGAACTAGGTCATTAGAAGATAGAGGAAGACCCAAACACCAACAGTCTAGTAGAATAGAGGAAGACCCAAACACCAACAGTCATTAGAAAGATCATCGGAAGAGGAAGACCCAAACACCAACAGTCAGTAGAACTAGATTCATTAGAAGATAGAGGAAGACCCAAACACCAACAGTCAGTAGAACTAGAACTAGATTCATTGGAAGATAGAGGAAGACCCAAACACCAACAGTCAGTAGAACTAGGGTCATTAGAAGATAGAGGAAGACCCAAACACCAACAGTCAGTAGAACTAGATTCATTAGAAGATAGAGGAAGACCCAAACACCAACAGTCAGTAGAACTAGATTCATTGGAAGATAGAGGAAGACCCAAACACCAACAGTCAGTAGAACTAGGGTCATTAGAAGATAGAGGAAGACCCAACACCAACAGTCAGTAGAACTAGAGACCCAACACCAACAGTCATTAAGGAAGATAGAGGAAGACCCAAACACCAACAGTCAGTAGAACTAGATTCATTGGAAGATAGAGGAAGACCCAAACACCAACAGTCAGTAGAACTAGGGGTCATTAGAAGATAGAGGAAGACCCAAACACCAACAGTCAGTAGAACTAGATTCATTAGAAGATAGAGGAAGACCCAAACACCAGTAGAACTAGTCAGTAGAAGTAGAACTATAGTCATTAGAAGATAGAGGAAGACCCAAACACCAACAGTCAGTAGAACTAGATTCATTAGAAGATAGAGGAAGACCCAAACACCAACAGTCAGTAGAACCAGGTCATTAGAAGATAGAGGAAGACCCAAACACCAACAGTCAGTAGAACTAGATTCATTAGAAGATAGAGGAAGACCCAAACACCAACAGTCAGTAGAACTAGATTCATTGGAAGATAGAGGAAGACCCAAACACCAACAGTCAGTAGAACTAGAATAGGGTCATTAGAAGATAGAGGAAGACCCAAACACCAACAGTCAGTAGAACTAGATGAAAGATAGGAAGACCCATTCCGTAGAAGACAGAGGAAGACCCAAACACCAACAGTCAGTAGAACTAGATTCAGAAGATAGAGGAAGACCCAAACACCAACAGTCAGTAGAACTAGATTCATTAGAAGACAGAGGAAGACCCAAACACCAACAGTCAGTAGAACTAGATTCATTAGAAGATAGAGGAAGACCCAAACACCAACAGTCAGTAGAACTAGATTCATTAGGAAGATAGAGGAAGACCCAAACACCAACAGTCAGAACCAGATTCATTGGAAGATAGAGGAAGACCCAAACACCAACAGTCAGTAGAACCAGATTCATTGAAGATAGAGGAAGACCCAAACACCAACTGTCAGTAGAACAGAATTCATTAGAAGATAGAGGAAGACCCAAACACCAACAGTCAGTAGAACATTAGAAGATAGAGGAAGACCCAAACACCAACAGTCAAGAACTAGATTCATTGGAAGACAGAGGAAGACCCAAACACCAACAGTCAGTAGAACTAAGGTCATTAGAAGATAGAGGAAGACCCAAACACCAACAGTCAGTAGAACTAGATTCATTGGAAGATAGAGGAAGACCCAAAACACCAACAGTCAGTAGAACTAGATTCATGAAGATAGAGGAAGAAGAACAGAGGAAGACCCAAACACCAACAGTCAGTAGAACTAGATTCATTGGAAGATAGAGGAAGACCCAAACACCAACAGTCAGTAGAACTAAGGTCATTAGAAGATAGAGGAAGACCCAAACACCAACAGTCAGTAGAACTAGAGTCATTGGAAGATAGAGGAAGACCCAAACACCAACAGTCAGTAGAACAGATTCAGAAGATAGAGGAAGACCCAAACACCAACAGTCAGTAGAAGATTGAAAGGAGAGAACCCAAACACCAACAGTCAGTAGAACTAAGGTCATTAGAAGATAGAGGAAGACCCAAACACCAACAGTCAGTAGAACTAGATTCATTGGAAGATAGAGGAAGACCCAAACACCAACAGTCAGTAGAACTAAGGTCATTAGAAGATAGAGGAAGACCCAAACACCAACAGTCAGTAGAACTAAGGTCATTAGAAGATAGAGGAAGACCCAAACATCAACAGTCAGTAGAACTAAGGTCATTAGAAGATAGAGGAAGACCCAAACACCAACAGTCAGTAGAACTAGATTCATTGGAAGATAGAGAGGAAGACCAAACACCAACAGTCAGTAGAACTAGATTCATTGGAAGATAGAGGAAGACCCAAACACCAACAGTCAGTAGAACTAGGTCATTAGAAGATAGAGGAAGACCCAAACACCAACAGTCAGTAGAACTAGATTCATTGGAAGATAGAGGAAGACCCAAACACCAACAGTCAGTAGAACTAGATTCATTAGAAGATAGAGGAAGACCCAAACACCAACAGTCAGTAGAACTAAGGTCATTAGAAGATAGAGGAAGACCCAAACACCAACAGTCAGTAGAACTAAGGTCATTAGAAGATAGAGGAAGACCCAAACACCAACAGTCAGTAGAACTAGATTCATTGGAAGATAGAGGAAGACCCAAACACCAACAGTCAGTAGAACTAGATTCATTGAAGATAGAGGAAGACCCAAACACCAACAGTCAGTAGAACCAGATTCATTAGAAGATAGAGGAAGACCCAAACACCAACAGTCAGTAGAACTAGATTCATTGGAAGATAGAGGAAGACCCAAACACCAACAGTCAGTAGAACTAGGGTCATTAGAAGATAGAGGAAGACCCAAACACCAACAGTCCAGAACAGTCAGAAGATAGAGGAAGACCCAACACCAAACAGTCAGAACTAGGGTCATTAGAAGACAGAGGAAGACCCAAACACCAACAGTCAGTAGAACCAAGGGTCATTAGAAGATAGAGGAAGACCCAAACACCAACAGTCAGTAGAACTAGGTCTATTGGAAGATAGAGGAAGACCCAAACACCAACAGTCAGTAGAACTAAGGTCATTAGAAGATAGAGGAAGACCCAAACACCAACAGTCAGTAGAACTAGATTCATTGGAAGATAGAGGAAGACCCAAAAAACAGTAGAACCAACAGTCAGTAACCATTGGAAGGTCACCCAAAAGAAGATAGAGGAAGACCCAAACACCAACAGTCAGTAGAACTAAGGTCATTAGAAGATAGAGGAAGACCCAAACACCAACAGTCAGTAGAACTAGATTCATTGGAAGATAGAGGAAGACCCAAACACCAACAGTCAGTAGAACTAGATTAGGAAGATAGAGGAAGACCCAAACACCAACAGTCAGTAGAATAGATTCATTGGAAGATAGAGGAAGACCCAAACACCAACAGTCAGTAGAACTAAGGTCATTGGAAGATAGAGGAAGACCCAAACACCAACAGTCAGTAGAACTAGATTCATTGGAAGATAGAGGAAGACCCAAACACCAACAGTCAGTAGAACCAGGGTCATTAGAAGATAGAGGAAGACCCAAACACCAAACAGTCAGTAGAACTAGATTCATTAGAAGATAGAGGAAGACCCAAACACCAACAGTCAGTAGAACTAAGGTCATTGGAAGATAGAGGAAGACCCAAACACCAACAGTCAGTAGAACTAGATTCATTGGAAGACAGAGGAAGACCCAAACACCAACAGTCAGTAGAACTAGATTCATTAGAAGATAGAGGAAGACCCAAACACCAACAGTCAGTAGAACTAGATTCATTGGAAGATAGAGGAAGACCCAAACACCAACAGTCAGTAGAACTAGATTCATTGGAAGATAGAGGAAGACCCAAACACCAACAGTCAGTAGAACATTAGAAGACAGAGGAAGACAAAACACCAACAGTCAGAACTAGAAGATAGAAGGAAGACCCAAACACCAACAGTCAGTAGAACTAAGGTCATTAGAAGATAGAAGACCCAAACACCAACAGTCAGTAGAACTAGATTCATTGGAAGATAGAGGAAGACCCAAAACCAACTGTCAGTAGAACCAGATTCATTAGAAGATAGAGGAAGACCCAAACACCAACAGTCAGTAGAACTAGATTCATTGGAAGATAGAGGAAGACCCAAACACCAACAGTCAGTAGAACTAAGGTCATTGGAAGATAGAGGAAGACCCAAACACCAACCAGTAGAACAGATTCATTGGAAGATAGAGGAACTAGTCAGTAGAACTAAGGTCATTAGAAGATAGAGGAAGACCCAAACACCAACAGTCAGTAGAACTAGATTCATTAGAAGATAGAGGAAGACCCAAACACCAACAGTCAGTAGAACTAGATTCATTGGAAGATAGAGGAAGACCCAAACACCAACAGTCAGTAGAACTAGATTCATTAGAAGATAGAGGAAGACCCAAACACCAACAGTCAGTAGAACTAGATTCATTGGAAGATAGAGGAAGACCCAAACACCAACAGTCAGATAGAACACCAAGGAAGAACTAAGGTCATTAGAAGATAGAGGAAGACCAAAAACACCAACAGTCAGTAGAACTAGATTCATTGGAAGATAGAGGAAGACCCAAACACCAACAGTCAGTAGAACTAAGGTCATTAGAAGATAGAGGAAGACCCAAACACCAACAGTCATTGGAAGTAGAACTAGAGGTCATTAGAAGATAGAGGAAGACCCAAACACCAACAGTCAGTAGAACTAAGGCCATTAGAAGAACCAAACAAACCAACAGTCAGTAGAACTAAGGTCATTGGAAGATAGAGGAAGACCCAAACACCAACAGTCAGTAGAACTAGATTCATTGGAAGATAGAGGAAACACCCAAACACCAAGATTAGAAGAGGAACTAGAAGAGGAAGACCCAAACACCAACAGTCAGTAGAACTAGATTCATTGGAAGATAGAGGAAGACCCAAACACCAACAGTCAGTAGAACTAAGGTCATTAGAAGATAGAGGACCCAAACACCAAACAGTAGAACTAGATTCATTGGAAGAAGAGGAAGACCCAAACACCAACAGTAGAACTAGATTCATTAGAAGATAGAGGAAGACCCAAACACCAACAGTCAGTAGAACTAGATTCATTGGAAGATAGAGGAAGACCCAAACACCAACAGTCAGTAGAACTAGAATTCATTGGAAGACAGAGGAAGACCCAAACACCAACAGTCAGTAGAACTAGATTCATTGAAGATAGAGGAAGACCCAAACACCAACAGTCAGTAGAACAAGGTCATTGGAAGATAGAGGAAGACCCAAACACCAACAGTCAGTAGAACTAGATTCATTAGAAGATAGAGGAAGACCCAAACACCAACAGTCAGTAGAACTAGATTCATTAGAAGATAGAGGAAGACCCAAACACCAACAGTCAGTAGAACTAGATTCATTGGAAGATAGAGGAAGACCCAAACACCAACAGTCAGTAGAACTAGATTCATTGGAGAAGATAGAGGAAGACCCAAACACCAACAGTCAGTAGAACTAAGGTCATTAGAAGATAGAGGAAGACCCAAACACCAACAGTCAGTAGAACTAGATTTCATTAGAAGATAGAGGAAGACCCAAACACCAACAGTCAGTCAGATTCATTAGAAGATAGAGGAAGACCCAAACACCAACAGTCATTAGAAAGATTAGAAGAGGAAGACCCAAACACCAACAGTCAGTAGAACTAGGTCATTGGAAGATAGAGGAAGACCCAAACACCAACAGTCAGTAGAACTAGATTCATTGGAAGATAGAGGAAGACCCAAACACCAACAGTCAGTAGAACTAAGGTCATTAGAAGATAGAGGAAGACCCAAACACCAACAGTCAGTAGAACTAGATTCATTAGAAGATAGAGGAAGACCCAAACACCAACAGTCAGTAGAACTAGATTCATTGGAAGATAGAGGAAGACCCAAACACCAACAGTCAGTAGAACTAGATTCATTAGAAGATAGAGGAAGACCCAAACACCAACAGTCAGTAGAACTAGATTCATTGGAAGATAGAGGAAGACCCAAACACCAACAGTCAGTAGAACTAGATTCATTGGAAGATAGAGGAAGACCCAAACACCAACTGTCAGTAGAACTAAGGTCATTAGAAGATAGAGGAAGACCCAAACACCAACAGTCAGTAGAACTAGATTCATTAGAAGATAGAGGAAGACCCAAACACCAACAGTCAGTAGAACTAAGGTCATTGGAAGATAGAGGAAGACCCAAACACCAACAGTCAGTAGAACTAGATTCATTGGAAGATAGAGGAAGACCCAAACACCAACAGTCAGTAGAACTAGATTCATTGAAGATAGAGGAAGACCCAAACACCAACAGTCAGTAGAACTAGGTTCATTAGAAGATAGAGGAAGACCCAAACACCAACAGTCAGTAGAACTAGATTCATTGGAAGATAGAGGAAGACCCAAACACCAACAGTCAGTAGAACTAGATTCATTAGAAGATAGAGGAAGACCCAAACACCAACAGTCAGTAGAACTAGATTCATTGGAAGATAGAGGAAGACCCAAACACCAACAGTCAGTAGAACTAGATAGAGGAAGACCCAAATTGAAGATAGAGGAAGACCCAAACACCAACAGTCAGTAGAACTAGATTCATTGGAAGATAGAGGAAGACCCAAACACCAACAGTCAGTAGAACTAGATTCATTGGAAGATAGAGGAAGACCCAAACACCAACAGTCTAGATTCATTGGAAGTAGAACAGTAGATTCATTGGAAGATAGAGGAAGACCCAAACACCAACAGTCAGTAGAACTAGATTCATTGGAAGATAGAGGAAGACCCAAACACCAACAGTCAGTAGAACTAGAGGTCATTAGAAGATAGAGGAAGACCCAAACACCAACAGTCAGTAGAACTAGATTCATTGAAGATAGAGGAAGACCCAAACACCAACAGTCAGTAGAACTAGATTCATTAGAAGATAGAGGAAGACCCAAACACCAACAGTCAGTAGAACTAGATTCATTGGAAGATAGAGGAAGACCCAAACACCAACAGTCAGTAGAACATTAGAAGATAGAGGAAGACCCAAACACCAACAGTCAGTAGAATTGGAAGATAGAGGAAGACCCAAACACCAACAGTCAGTAGAACTAAGGTCATTAGAAGATAGAGGAAGACCCAAACACCAACAGTCAGTAGAACTAGATTCATTGGAAGATAGAGGAAGACCCAAACACCAACAGTCAGTAGAACTAGATTCATTAGAAGATAGAGGAAGACCCAAACACCAACAGTCAGTAGAACTAGTCATTAGAAGATAGAGGAAGACCCAAACACCAACAGTCAGTAGAACTAGATTCATTGGAAGATAGAGGAAGACCCAAACACCAACAGTCAGTAGAACTAAGGTCATTAGAAGATAGAGGAAGACCCAAACACCAACAGTCAGTAGAACTAGATTCATTGGAAGATAGAGGAAGACCCAAACACCAACAGTCAGTAGAACTAAGATTCATTAGAAGATAGAGGAAGACCCAAACACCAACAGTCAGTAGAACTAGATTCATTGGAAGATAGAGGAAGACCCAAACACCAACAGTCAGTAGAACTAGATTCATTGGAAGATAGAGGAAGACCCAAACACCAACAGTCAGTAGAACTAAGGTCATTAGAAGATAGAGGAAGACCCAAACACCAACAGTCATTGAAGTAGAGGAAGAACCAAGATTCATTGAAGACAGATAGAGGAAGACCCAAACACCAACAGTCAGTAGAACTAGATTCATTAGAAGATAGAGGAAGACCCAAAACAACAGTCAGTAGAACTAGTCATTGGAAGATAGAACCAACAAGTAGAACTAGGGTCATTAGAAGATAGAGGAAGACCCAAACACCAACAGTCAGTAGAACTAGGGTCATTAGAAGATAGAGGAAGACCCAAACACCAACAGTCAGTAGAACTAGGGTCATTAGAAGATAGAGGAAGACCCAAACACCAACAGTCAGTAGAACTAGGGTCATTAGAAGATAGAGAAGACCCAAACACCAACAGTCAGTAGAACCAAGGTCATTAGAAGATAGAGGAAGACCCAAACACCAACAGTCAGTAGAATCAAGGTCATTAGAAGATAGAGGAAGACCCAAACACCAACAGTCAGTAGAACTAGGGTCATTAGAAGATAGAGGAAGACCCAAACACCAACAGTCAGTAGAACTAAGGTCATTAGAAGATAGAGGAAGACCCAAACACCAACAGTCAGTAGAAACTAGTCAAAGGTCATTAGAAGATAGAGGAAGACCCAAACACCAACAGTCAGTAGAACTAGGTCATTAGAAGATAGAGAAGACCCAAACACCAACAGTCAGTAGAAGATAGAAGAGAGGAAGACCCAAACACCAACAGTCAGTAGAACTAGATTCATTGGAAGATAGAGGAAGACCCAAACACCAACAGAACAGTCAGTAGAACTAGAGAGAGACCCCAACACCAACAGTCAGAATTGGAAGATAGAGGAAGACCCAAACACCAACAGTCAGTAGAACTAGATTCATTGAAGATAGAGGAAGACCCAAACACCAACAGTCAGTAGAACTAGGTCATTAGAAGATAGAGGAAGACCCAAACACCAACAGTCACTAGAACTAAGATTCATTGGAAGATAGAAGAGGAAGACCCAAACACCAACAGTCAGTAGAACTAAGGTCATTAGAAGATAGAGGAAGACCCAAACACCAACAGTCAGTAGAACTAGATTCATTGGAAGATAGAGGAAGACCCAAACACCAACAGTCAGTAGAACTAAGGTCATTAGAAGATAGAGGAAGACCCAAACACCAACAGTCAGTAGAACTAGGGTCATTAGAAGATAGAGGAAGACCCAAACACCAACAGTCAGTAGAACTAGGGTCATTAGAAGATAGAGGAAGATCCAACAACCAGCACTCAATAGAACAGGACACAACTATCAACAGTTACTAGGAACATTGGAAGATACCATCTAGAGAATATTATATGAGTTTTTATTATAACTGTCTGCTTAAATGTTGTTTAGAAAACAAAAATACTTTTTACACAGGCTTACAACCACCTCAGATTAAAACACTAGTTCCAGTATGATCACTCAAAGTTACGCAATTTTGAGCCTGTTCAGTACCTAGATGGTTGAATGCTTGGGAATACCAGGTTCTGTAATGGATATTGATTAATCAGATTGCTGAATTCCAATTCCTTGTTAATTATTTATATTTATTTTAAGTTAATTATATTCCCTTACATGCAAATATAAAAAAAAAGATATCGATACATTTCTTCTGTCCCCAACTATAGGTTAATCAGTATGTCTTGTATTATTAAACCATTATCATCTCCCCACCAAAGAAATATTTTCTGGCTTTAAATAACCTGCAAAGGGTTGATGATTCATAAAAAATGAATCAACCAATATTTTTGATACACTACAGCATTTGAAAATACTATTTGATGTGTTTTTACTATTTTGCCTTAATTTATTTTATTTATTTATTATTAATAAATAGTATTTTAATTCTAACTTTTTCCATATTTTTCAGATCGAGAAAACAATTAGAATATTTCCAGGTGTTGAAAATTATACGGATGTTTTGCTTACCTTGAAAAGTTTACAGTCTCGGATCATCTTATTATATGCTTCGTGAGTATCAATTGAATTTATTGTTCCTTGATCTACAATCTCTGAATCTAACCAGTTCTCCCCACTCACTCAATCAATGCATTATAGATATTGATTAAGTTTAATCTGACACAGAGCCAGAATAACAGTCTCTCAGTGTGGAGGGTTGAGACCAGAGAAGTCACATTGGCCTACAAGAATTGAATTGAGCTACATTTTGAAAGACTAATGCTGCTAAATTTTTAATTTCTTCTCATTAGTAGACAAAGTTAGCCCAACTGAAAAAGTCACAAGTAATAAAATTCAAAATTTACTAACACTAATCTTTTGAAAGTGGCCCAATCTAGCAAACTATACTGATGTATGTTTTCTAGAGTAGAAAAATATATGGAATCTACACCATAAAACATTTTTGAAGGCATAGTTGCCAGATTAGCTGAACATTGAAAGTTCAGTGCTACTAAATTTTAAATGGAGGATGACTTTTGTTTTACAACCAAGTAATATACAGATCCCCTACTTTTACATATTTTACCTCCTACAAAATTGCAGGTTGATTTCTGTCATATTCCATGTTAATAGGAATATATACTTGAACAACACGGCAGATAAAATAAGTAAATGTTTATTGTAAAAACCAGTACAATAAGAAATAAGTTAACAGTTATGTACATGATCATCACAAGTCAATTCAGTAGTGAGTGCTACTATTGGAAGGTCGGTAGTTCTCACGTAAGTCTGAGTCATACTCAACAGATCCCAGCTAGTATATTTAGCCCCTCCCCCTCTACGAGGGTTTCATGTAGCACAAGGCTGGGTTTAACGTGGGTTCTCCAAGCCAGTATGCTCGGCCAAAAATATTCCCTTTCGAAGCCATATAAACGGGTTCAGAGGCAGTCTACCTCCCTGAACGAGACTCTGCCCTTCGGCGGAGACTCATCCGGATTCCTCTCTGCCCGAAGGCAGAGAGTTCGACTGTATAGCTGGAACAGATCACAGCTAAACTCCGTAGTCTGTTGACTTACTGATACTTATAGGTAGTTACTACCTATAGTGTAGTTACTCATGGGGGTGACAGATTATTCCATTACATCAATTTCCTTGTACAGAAAGATGTCTTTTCATTCCAATATCTCATTCAGATGAACCAATTCTTAACTATAATGTTATGCAAAAACAGTTTATCCAAGTTCCAGGAATTCATAATAAAGAATTTTCTTTCAGTTCTGTAAAATAATCACAATGACAATAGTATTAGTAATTCTGAATTACTTTATTTTTGTACCCATGAGGTACAAATACAAAAACAAACTCATACCTTAGCCACTCAGCTGTTGATATAACACTGAAGGAAGTAACATGTCCTCAAGTGTTTACCTGTGGAAGACCCCATTATCTAATGACACCTTCCATTTCTACTCTACAAATTTTGCCAAACATAGAAAATAACTTTTCTGTTAGAAGGCTCCATTAGATTAAGATAATAGAGACTGCCCTGAATCTAATCTCAATTTCCTTCATTTTGGATTCTCATAATTCATTTTTTTTATTGTGTTCAAAAATATCATTTTTCCATGTCATGCCAGACTAAAACGACAGAATTTTAAACACTAACTGATGTTCCTTCTGGCAAGTTCCTGTGTAATCCATTTTCCTAGATTCAGATTTCATTTTAAGGTTTGTAAACGATATACTACAGTCGACGGATTGCTTTATCAAAAAAAAAAAAAGAGTTGAGTAAACTTTGAAGACACTACTTAGATTTCCCTAATATTGTACATAATGAAAACATTTGTATCAACCTAATACTCACATTTACAGTACTTTGAATTATTAAGAAACTTTGAAATTCAAAATAACATATAAAAGTTACTCTTATGATTATTGATATTCTCAGAATATAGATTTGTCTGGCACAAGGCCATATGAAGGAACTGGGAAGTAGAAAACCTATGTTGGGCTAACCCATCCAAGTTTGCATTTCTTGAGAATCAGCATCTTCTTCTTCCTGAATCAGTAATCTTCTTCTTCCTGAGCTTGAGCATAAACTATTTGTATCAGGAAGAAATATGCAACTATCTCATCTACCAGATTAGCCTAAGTGGCTATAATTTTATATATATATATATATATATACACATATACACACACCACATGTAACAGCAAAATTGTCCATTTGTTAGATTAAGCTCTGAACCATTGTATCTTAGAAATAATTAAAGATATCTTACTGGAATTCTCTGAGATTTTTATAACACTATTAGACTCTACTTTGAGCAATAAGAATATATAATTACTCTCCAAGTTTAACACAAGAATTGCGATGAAATCAATCATAAACAAAAATCATTAATTAATCCTAGCTAAGGATTGGAAACTTATGAAGGACTGAAATTAAGACAAAAAAATTATATATCATTCCAGGATCATTTTCCAACTTATTCAAGATGATCTTCATTCTCTCTAACCTTCTAATGTTCTGTCCTGGAGTAACAAGGTGCCTCAAAGGTTTCAAGTACAATTTCATTTTCAAGTTATTTTTCACTGCTCTTTGGACTATCATTGCTGAAACTTCTCTCTTATTTGCCAAACATCTTGATTGAGTTGGATCTTTTCTAATTGATCTCTTTAGTTCTAAATTGGAATGATGATCCCTCTTCCTGTTGTGACCTGATCCAGTTTTCCATTCTACTGTTCCCTCTTTTTTAATACTTATTCACCGTTCTCTTGGTGGTTCTTGAATGGACTTTGAAGATGGAAGACAGAGTATGAATGTTGGTACCATTACTGAAGGCCTGAATGATCTTTTTCTTCTCACTATTGGGTATTTGGGAAGCCAGTGGAGCCGATACAAAACAATTTTAACCTGTTCTCTTTCTAGCTGAATAAATCAAAGGGCTTTTCAGTAATTCTTACGACAAATAGTGTCAAGATGGCTAAATGTCTTATCTGAAAACCTGAAAAAAAGAGACTCAATTAGTTTACTGTTTTTTTTTTTTTTAGATATTAAACATTTTATGGGATGGACAATTATGCTGTTACATAATTTGGACAATTTTGCTGTTACACACACATTTATATTTGATTACTTAAACATTGTTTTAGTGGGGTACCTATATTTGAATAGATGATCTGTTTGTTTATTAAACAAACAGTATATATGCTGATTGTTAACATGCTCTGTGGCCAAAATGGTCTAAAGTCCATAAAATTTAATGTTGGTTTCTCCTGCCAAGTGGGATGCAGGTTTGAATCCTACCAGAAAGCACATATTTTTCGTTTGATAAGATTTCTTGTATATTCAGGCTGGTAGACAAAAATAAATAAATATACTTTTTAATAAATAAACTGAGTCCCTTCTCAAATATGTGTATCCATTAAAAATAACATTTAAATTGATGAAATCTGTTGAATTAATAAAAAAAAAACATTACTTCTTTATATATATATATATATATATATATATCAACAACAGCTTCTCTAAAAACCGTATAGACCACCAAATTAGATTATTTCTCCCCAAAGTAAGTAATAACAATAGTCAACACAGTCAAAAATTACATAAACATTTATTACAAAAACCAAATGCACATTAACTACAAACAAGATGAATCTTCACTTAGACATATTATAAACAAATACACTACCCCAATTGACCTGAATAAAAAACTCAAATTAATTATCTATTGTAAAAAATTTAAGTCAGCTAACCTTATCCTCAAAAATATCCTCAAAAAAACACACCAGTTAAGTCAAAATTACAAAGAATGAACACTATTTATGAGTTCAAATGCCCCTTAAGGAACTGTGTTCAAATGCCCCTTAAGGAACTGTGTTCCTTATTAAACCGGACTCATAAATAATTACATCAGTTACACAACCACATGCTTATCCAGACGTCTTGCGTTACACCTATCTGATCACAGCTCCATTAGAACCCATTTAAACACACACACAAATTTACCAGACTCCATTAGAAACATACTAGTAGAAAACACAAATAACTGCATCCACCTGTAAAAAATGATTAAAAATAATGGAAGCTTTAATAATAAAAAAGAAAAAAACAACTCTTAACAATATTAACTACGAACAAGGCCACAATGTGCTAACCATATTCGGAAATTAAAAACATCTCTACAACACACTAAAACATATACATAATGCACACACTCAATTAAGCTAAAATAATTGAATCATCCTTGATAAAGGCTAAAGGTATAGCCGAAAGTGCTCAGAACTATAAAACATTTGGACAGTTTTTACACACTCTTTGTCAAAAGAAAGCTCTTGTTCAAACACAAGAAAAATTAAATAAAAACCTTAACCATAGTACCTTGTCTGTTGTTTTAAGGAAACATGCATATATATATATATATATATATATATATATATATATATATATACAGACACCTCTGGGAATTTTTAAATTATTTAAAAAATGTACTTGTTTTCTACTTTAAATAAGAGAATAAGAGAAAATTATTATACATGGCTAAAAAAAGTGAGACATTATTTTTATTAGAAATTTTATTATGACAAAAAGAAAATAGCATTTTATAATTAAATTTTGCACTTGTCAAAATATCATCCTTTAGCCTTGATTACTGCAGCACTAAGTTTTAGTATTTGTTGTAAAAGTTTCTCAAAGTATAAGTTTGATAATTGAATCCATTTTTTTTTCAATGATTCTAAGAGCTCTTTTTCTTTTTTTTTCACTTTTCTGTCAAGTTCATCCACTGCTAATTCTGGCAATGACTTCAAACTTTGGAACTGTAGTGTGTGTGTATATACACATATACATACAGTCAATGATATATTTGTATTTGTACACCCATCAATTTTGAATATTTTTTATCCATTTCTCAGAATCTAATGCCCATATGATGCCAGGTTTTTTCTATGTTAATCAACATAAAAAAAGGAATATAAAACTCAATTTTCAGAATAATAGGTTAAATACGACAAATTTGACAAGCAAATTATGTAAAATAGGAAAAGACAAAATTATTCATACAGTATGAAAAATAGAAAAAATTGAACCATTTTCACAATATTAATAGTCAATAACATGACCTCTCATCCTTATGACTTGCTGCAATTGTTTTCTAAAGTTTTTGATGAAATTTGAACAAGTCTTTTTTGGGGATTTTATGCTTACATATTCTAATTCCTGAAGGTTTTTGTTGACCAACGATTTATTCAAAATTTCCATTCTTCCCATATATTTTCATTAGGATTCAAGTCAGGACTCACTGAAGGCAATGACAGAACTGTAATCTTCTTTTTCTGAAGCCACACAGTCACTGATTTGGATGTATGTTTGGGATTATTACCTTGCTGGAAAGTAAATTGCTGACCTAGATGAATATTTTGCACTGATAGTTGTAGATATTCATCCCAAATTTTTATATAGTCTGCAGATTTCATTATTCCCCTTATTGCAATTAATTGTCCAGTCCCCCTTGAGCTAAAACAACCCCAAAACATCTCCAAGCTGCTTCTATGTTTTAATGTTGCCATTGTGTTCTTTGAGAGGAAAGCCTCCCATTTCTTGCACCAAATCTTCTGTACATTATTATGTCCAAAAAGCTCAAATTTTGTTTCATCACTCCATAGTACTTTTTGCCAAAAGCACTTTTCTTTACCCAAGAATGTTTTGGCAAAATTAAACCAAGCAACAATGTGACATGGTTTGTGAAGACATGTTCGTTATGGTTGATTTCCATACAAATCATTTCTATTTAAACAATGTTGTATTGTGCAAGCATTTCTGCTGATACCCATCATATCCAAACTTTTGGCAATGTCTTTCAATACAACTCTTGGGTTTATATTAACCTCGTGACACAGTTTTCGTTTTAGTTGTCAGTGACAATTTGGGTCTCCTTTCACACTCAGTTAAATTCTCTGTCATACCAAACTGTTTAAATTTCTTTATAATGGACTGTACCATAGATCTAGTGATAACTAACCAGTTTTAAATAATGCTGTAACTATTTCCCAACTTGTGGAAGTTAATAATTCTCTGTCTCAAGTCAACACTAAACTCCTTTGTCTTCTCTATCATGTTGTTAACGTAAGAATAACAATGGTGACATTCTATGTACCACATGATGTTCTTTGCTGGAATTATCACAAATATTTTACTGAATAAATTGTCTACACAGCTTCACCAATAAAATAGTTATGTAAATTACTTACGCAATCAATCACTTTAAAATGATATTTTCTACTGTATGAATAATTTTGTCTTTTCCTATTTTGCATAATTCACCCATCAAATTTGTTGTATCTAACCTATTCTTCCGCAAGTTGAGTTTTATATTTTTTTTTTTTGTGCTGATTAACATATAAAAACAACTAGCATAATACAGGCATTAGATTCTGTGAGAAATAGATTAAAATATTCAAAATTGATGGGTGTACAAATAATTTCAACATTGACTATATATATATATATATACATATATATTTAGAGGAGGCACAGTGGAGTAATGGATTGAAGTATCGGAGAGCCAAGTTTGAATTCCAGTTGAATCCATTACATTCACTTACATGCTAATACCCTTGGGAAAGGTATGAATCCTCTTCTTCTCCCTCTGGGTATGGGTAAATAGCAGGATATCTAGGTTCTATACTTGCCTTGGATGGCAACTGATCTAGGAGAAGGACAACTCTGAATTCAAAACCTGTGGGGGGTTGTTTGGGGACCTTGTGGCACATAGTGAACTGGGTCTCTGTATTCAGTCCTTCAAAAAGTGTGGATGGTTCTGCACAAAACCTTTACCACTATAATCAAATCACATCTGCTGGTGTCTGGCTGTCAGTTCCTAGGAACTAAGCTGCTTGACCCTCATATGTTGAATATGACGGGAGAGTTGAATAATATATATATATATATATATATATATATATATATATAATAATTTCTTATTACTTTGTTTTTTTTTGTTTTTTTTATAGTGTAAATTATGTCTATCAGCTAATGTATTTGAGAGACTTAATAAAAAAAAATATATTCTCCTGTAGGGTTTTAATGTGCAGGCTAATAGGTATAATTTACACTGTTTAAAAATAAACAGGGTGTCTGCTTATAAAAAAAAATTAAAATAAAATAAATAAAAATGGCATTTTGAGTAATAAGAAATAATATCAAGTTAAAAAAAATCCATTAATTCCTTTGAAAAAAAATATTTCAATGATTTATCAGCTTCAAAATTTGTAACAATAATTATTTTCTACTTGTTAGCTCAGTGGTTGAGGTAGTTGCATAATTCTCACCAGCAGCAAATAATGAATAAGAATCTTCAGCATTAATGTGGATGCTGTTCTCTTGTATGGATCTGAGTCATGGTTTTAGACACCATTGCCAACAATCTCAAGACCTTTTTTTAAAAGACACCTTAACATATGCTGAACATCAGGTGACCTGTGAAGATTGTAGTGACTTTACTATGTCCCTGTCACCACCAATCTATAAAAGATAGAAAATGTAGTTACAAGGGTTTGTCACTACATGAAAAGGAAAATTTGATGAGGTAAAGTTGAGCAACACCTGCAATGAGAAAATAAACTTTCCTTCTTGAGTGCCTGAAAGTTCTTCAAGAATCTACAAGGAGGTGGCAACTTTTAAGCTGACTTAAGTTGTAGTCTTAGTAATCTTCAAAAGTGTAGCATAGTTTGACACCAACAAAAAGGCTAAGTCACCATCTACTAATCACTGGTAGTTATAGTCCAAATACAATAAAAAAAGAAAAAATAATAGCAACTCAAATATTGCTTCATAAAAATATTAATGTAAAAATGCAACCAAAAAGGTTCTTGTTCACTCCCTTGATGCTTGAGTCAGGGACAAATTTGGGGCAGCTAGTATATAAATGGAAAACCACACATGCAAAAAGGGAATTTCTTTTTATGTAATAAAAAACAAGGGAAAGTGACAAAATTGCATTCTCCTCACTAAAAAAAACTGAACAGCTCAAACTTGTATGCAAAATAATTTTTACAAGATTGCCAATGTGAAAGTGAAAGTAAATTGGACATCCTGCATAAAGCAGTTGACAATATCACAAGATAGACACTGGACTGGAATGAACATGAAAAGAGAATAATTGGGCATGCAATGGAGACTTGGAAGAGAACAGTCTCAAGTGAAGCAAAAATAGCCAGACTGATATCAACCCAGCTGGAAGGAATTGCAGATAACCAAGTCTGCTGATATGGCATGGTTACATTTCTATGCCCAATAAAAGATCTAGAAGAATAAAATAAGCAATGGAAGATATTTTTCTTCTTCTATGTCCCACATCCCTTCAGGATGTAGGTGATCATGGCTTTCCACAACTTCCTATCTCTTGTGACCCTTAGCAGTTTTTCTTCTTTTTCTAAGGCTCCTACCCCACCCTTTTCACCATCCATTCATACAAGCTCGTCATGTAAGTGACACACTGCCTTCCCCTATCTCTTTTACCCCCAGTGTCTCATGAGGGTTTTGTTTCCCAAGCACTCCTTCCTCATTATATATCCAAAGAATTTCAGCTTTCTTCTCCTGATTATGAGTATGTGTTCCTTCTTTTGCCATTTTCTTTAAGAGCCCTTGTTGTTTACTCATTCCATCCATGGAATTCTCAGTATCCTTCTGTAGAACCACATTTCTGCTGTCTCCAGTTTCCTCTGCATCCATGTGGAGTTTGTCCAGTAAACTGAAAATTCTGATTTTCACAGTGAACAGACAAGTCCTATCCAAGAGTGAAACAAGAAAATCTTCCTACCCGAATTTCTTCCCATTTTACCTTTTGCTGAACTAAACTAAGTTGAATAAATGTCAATAACTTCTTTTTATATTTGGACTAATTAAACTTTGAAAATATAATAATTTTTTATTATCTTAAATTGTTGATTTGTCATTCTCATTATTTATAATACAATGATAAAAATGAATTAATGAAGCTTAAAATGAATTCTAAAATACTCTATAATTCTAAAATAATATGTTCACTTTTGTTCTTTTAGCAAAGAAGATTCAGAACGCTTATTTGCTGATGCCAGTGATTTAGAATTGACTTCAAAAGGTTATGCATGGATTGCTACTGAACAAGCCTTGCAAGCCTCTAATATACCTGTAGGTAAGTAAAAACACTAAGAGGGAAATGGTTGCTTTTTATGACTCATCTATGAGAAACAGAGATTTTTAAAAGAAAAAAATATTGATGGCAAAAATATTGTAAAAAGATTTTTCTTTGCAAAGCTGATAAAGATACATTTCATTCTATTATACATTTCATTATTTTTTGTTTCATAATAAAATCATTTCTATTTTGTAAATTTTGTTTAGAAAAATAAATAAAAATAATTTCAGAAAATTGAAATATTTTAATTTAAAAACTGTAGTGATATGTAAATGATTGCCTAATTATATAGACTATATAAATGCCTAAGGAGTAATGGTAGAGTCAGTATTTGGTATACAAAATTAATGACTTTCTATGTGTTTTGGAATGACTTGTATTATAAATTTAAAAAAATCATAAAATTGTTAATCTACTTACAGTGTAGTATAAAAAATCTACTAGATATCACTTTAAAACTGAGTTCCTAAAATCCCTATCTTTTCAGCCGTCACATGCACATTCCAATGAAGCTTTGCAATGATGAAATTTTGAGTAAAGATGTTTTTCTTGAACAGTGTAAAACATGCTTGTTGAGCACACTGCTTGCCATATGACATGAGACATTTACGCCATTGTTGACAAATCAGAGACACTATCTCTCAGCACTTTAGGGTTCTTCTTGTATTCTCAGACAATCTTTCTTTGCAATCTTAGAGAGAGTTTAGGCTTACAGCGTCTTCCAGGTAGAATTGCAACTGTTTTTGTCTTGTGATATTTTTTGTGATATACTTAGTGTACAGTTGACTTAGATACTGAAAACCATTCAGCTTCAGTTCCAAAACTCATTCCTGAATTGCAAGCATTCACAAGTTGAAGTATGGGGTCCTATATTACAGTCCTACTTGTGGTACATTTGAGGGACTAGAACTGGAGGCCTATTTCATAATTTTTGAATTTCAAAAATTTTGCAATAAAGTTAAACATTCTTAATAAATGATAATTTTCATTTTAATTTAGTATAAAAATATATACATTTGCTTTTATTTTGTGCTTTTTTAATGGTAAACTCAACTAAAATTTAGCATACATCTTTAAAAAATCCTTTTAGAAAGAAAAACACAAATTACTCATAAAAATGAGAAATTTTATCATCAACATATTTGTTATTATGAATAACAGTATCATAGAGATAAATATTAAATTAACTTCATATAACAAATAATGCACTTTTAAATAGATTTTGCAGTGTAGAAACAAAATGGAAGAAAAGATTTTTTGATGAAAAGTTTCTGTTAAAAATTATACATAAAAAATCTTTAATTTTCTTGAGTCTTTGTAACATTTGTAAGAAGAAAAACTATCTGATTAATAAATTATTTCTCTAACTCAAATAAAATTATGCATTTTTCCTTCAAAGCATTTTTCTTTAATTTAATTGACAGTAGAAGAAATGTGGAAAAAAATCAACATACATTTTTACCTGTTAGAAAAAATTCACATTGATCATTATCATGTATGTTTTGATGAATAAAAATTTCATAAAGAAAATTAAATTAATTTTAAATGAAAATTGTTAAACTTACAAGTGTTAAAACCTAAAGTCCTAAATTACATTGAATTTCACACAAAAATGTTTGTTTTTTCAATAAACATGAAATAATATATTAAGGCTGAAGTAAATAATATAAATCTTATACTTACTTCAATTAAATAAGCTAAATTTATTCCATGTGTACAAACAAAAAATTCTTTGAATTTCTTTAGATGACTACAGTTGCAAACTACCACAGACCTAAACTGAAACTAAAATGCATTACTCCCAGTGGGACGGGAAGCTTTTAAAATAAACTTCCATTTCTGGCTCTTTGTTGCACCAATTGTTAATTTGATTACAATGATAAAAATTAATTAATGAAGCTTAAACTGAATTCTAAAATACTTTGTATTCACTTTTTTTCTTTTAGCAAAGAAGATTCAGAATGCTTATTTGATGTTCTATACTACAATTGTAGTATAAAACATCATGTAAATGTACTTTATATACTTAAGTATAGTGCAAGTTTTTTAAGATCAGTTTTTTTATGCAAAAAATAGATGATCACACTATACATAGGCAATTTTTTTGAAGGGAATAAAATCATGCATTTTCGGTAACACTTGCAGTATACACAGGAAAATTATTTCTGGACAAAATTCCTGCATTTTCAGTGACTGTAAAACAAAAGTACAGTATCTAAATCTTTGTATCAGTTATTTTACAGTAAGTGGTTTCTCACCATTTTGGGTAAGCTTTGTATAAAAAACAATGAAGATCATTTATTTGCCATAAAATATGCTGGGGATGATGCCCAATATTGCAATATTTGACTACAGCAGATCTACTAGTATTGCTCAGAAGCTGGGGTCGCATTATACATGGGCTATATAAAAAAAAAATTAAAGTTTTTCACAAAAAAATGACAAGGGTCGCACTATACATGAAGTAAGCTTATGCACAAATATATATGGTAAGTTGTTTTAAAAGATTTACAGCTCACAGATAAAGGCTGATAGATTACCTCATTATAACATGATATAAATGATAGAATTATTTACTGAATATCATAAATAATTAAAATTAGTTTGATGTTCAGATAATTTTGTTCTCTATCCTGATGTACCATTATAAATTGGATCTTGGAAGCATGGAATGAATTAACTTCAGATATAACCAAAAATCTTTCAAAGCAAATGCAATAAATCTGTAATGGGAGGAGTTACAACTTGTTGCTGATGAGGATGAAAACTTCAAAACAAATTAAATCAACATTTTCAAAGGAAATGTATTCAACATATGAAGGATATTTATAAATATATTTATATAAAAGTAGATATTGAGGTAGTTGCCATTGGGTGTTGACTTCAATGTCCACTTTTATATTTACATCTTACTTATTATAAAACGCAGATTGTGTGTGTGTGTGTGTGTGTGTGTGTGTAACGTTTATATATTGGATCGGATTTCCTACATTTTTCAACCGATTTCAACAAAACTTCACAGAACTACATAAAATTACCTTGTGGTGGTTCTAACAGCGCCAAAAATGGGAAAAATACAATTGTTTTTGCACAAAATCAATTTGAAAATATGATTAAGAGACATTGTAAGAATGAAAGTGGGACAACTCACATCTGGTTAAAAACCCAGGTTGTTTGTGTGTGTGGGTTCCTTTATATATGGGATCGAATTTCCTACATTTTTCAGCCGATAAAACAAAAATTCACTTTTTTTTTTGGCAGGTAGTATTTCTTATTCTCTTGCACACTTTTCTCTTTATTTTTAATATTCAGAATGCTTCAAAAATTCCATTTACAAGACAATTGTTTATAATAAAATTCTATTCAATCGGGAGACTCATAACGATTGAAAACAATGTTTTTGTTTGAGTTTGGGTTTGACCAATTCGTAAAAAAAAAAAAAACTAATTAAGACATGCGTGTCCGTCAACCTTAAACAATAATCTAATGATCTCTACTGATTGTACAAATCCAAACATCAGATAATTCTTTATCTTCAGGGAAAGATAATGAAATCTAAACATACACAAGTCCTCCTAACTAAAAATAATAACTGGAATCTACTTTAAATACACATGGTGTCCAATTTTTTTTACTGTATTCAATAAGTAAAAATCATAAATTGTAAAAGATTATTATTACAGAAAGGCTACTAAATGAATAAGATTTCTTAGATCATAATTAATAAACCCAAATAAAGTTAATATTTTTTGTATTAGAAACAACGAGTGGAAAATATATTCAAATCAGAATTCTAATTATGAATCACCACAAGCAAAATATGCAATTTTTTTTACTGTATTCAATAAGTAAAAATCATAAATTGTAAAACTAAAAGATTACAGAAAGGCTACCTACATTTTTCAACCGATTTCAACAAAACTTCACTTTTTTTTTGGCATGTAGTGTTTCTTATTGTCTTGCACACTTTTTTCTTTATTTTTACATTCTGAATGCTTAAAAATTCCATTTACAAGACAATTGTTTATAATAAAATTCTATTCAATCGGTAGATCCATAACGATTGAAAACAATGTTTTTGTTTGAGTTTGGATTTGACCAATTCGTAAAAAAAACAAAAAAAAAAACTAATTAAGACATGCGTGTCTGTCAACCTTAAACAATAATCTTTGTCAATTTTATTTTTCAGTCTTTATGATGGTGGATACTTGATCTATCTCTTACAGTTATATCTCTGGGCAACGCCGGGCTCTACTGCTAGTATGCTCTATCTCTGATATTGAGCAATTTATCACATAAATACAGCATACCTTAAAGCTATATTTTATCATAAATATATTTATATAGAGAGAGCAACATGACTCAAAAGAGGAATGAAAATTATATTTATGTGTATAAAAAATGAAGACGATAAAACATTTATGTGCTTAGATCTAATGTGTATGTGCAATGTTCCACATGGTTGTGTGAAATTAAGAAGTTGGTTTGCTAAACAACACAGTTTTCCCAGAAGGGAAGACTGAACATATCTTCTACCTACACAGTCTGAAGCAAAAAAGAAAAAGCAAAGGTCCATGCCTTTTCCTTTAATAATCTTAATAGAATGCCACCTCACAAGTGTTCAGACAGACAAGGGATTGTAATCATGAGAAATCTTTCAATAGATAGGTCTGAACATGATCTTATACATTGTTTCAAGTAAGGCCAAATTTGTAAGGCTGTTTAAAGAGATACTTGCTTCACAGGTATCTGTCTTAAACAAAAACAAAGAAAATCCATTTGAGTTAGACCAAGAACGCTCAATATAACAATATGATGAGATGTCTACTCAAACAATTTATCAACTAAATATAGTTTAAAGTAATATATATATATATATATATGTATATATATATGTGTGTGTGTATATGAAGAAAAATTTGGAAAAAACAAACAAAAATCCTTAAATTGCATTTAAGGATTTTTGTTTGTTTTTTCCAAATTTTTCTTCATTCTGTCGGATCTATATCCATTTACATTTGCTTACATATATGTATATATAGAAGAATATGAAATTTAAATTTCTATATATCAGTAATTGAATTACAAAGTGGTAAAAATTCTATATAATGTATTTTGTCCTCTGAATGTCTAATGAAGTCAAAACACATTTCAAAATATTTTTTCCAATTTTTCACTCATATATATATATAGATATATATACAAGTTTTGTCAAAGATGACTGACAAGGTACTGCAGTTCATTACTTAATCTTTTCTTTTCTTGTCATAAATCATGGAGTGTGTTCTGTACATCCTTGATAATGGCTAAAAAATAGCCAAAAGTTCTTGAACATGCAAAACATTTGGACAATTTTGTCCAGAAAAGAAAAAAATTATAATTCACATTGTTATATTGAACATCAGACAAATCAAATACACACACACACACACACACACACACATATAAATAAAAAGAAAGAACAGTAAGATATATAATCCGGTGTTCTTATAGATATTTTTATTTTTACAAAATAGTGCTCAATGTAAATTTATAGAACATTAATATTTAAATTAATTGATTTAAAATATGGTTTTTCCACTACACAGTTTTAACCATGTTTCAAAAATGGAAGCTAAAAGCTTCTAATTTAATTTTGTAATTAAATTAAAGACATTAGTTCCATTTCATCCTCAAGCAAAATTTGGAGTAACTTGATTTTAAAATTACTGGGTTTTAAAGCCACAGCAAAAAATCATAATTCACATTTCCAAGGATACAGAAAAACTATGATTTTTTTGCTGTGGCTTTAAAACCCAGTAATTTTAAAAATAAGGTACTGCAGTTAATTTATTTATATATATATATATATATATATATATATATATATATATATATATATATAGCTATTATTACAAATAGAATAAATAATTAATTTATATGAAATCGTACTCAGGGTCTGATGAAGTTTTGCTGGATTTCTAAGTAAGCTAAATTTATTTATCTATATATATTGATGTGCATTATGTTTTATATATGAGGATAATTGTCTAATTTATCCATATATACATAATCCATTCCTTTTAACAGCTAATGTTCTCATAAACTGTTTAAATGTACCATAAAAAAAATAATGGCAATATTTAATTTATCAATTGCATACCACTTATATAATATCAAAAACTTTACATTTCTCTTCATTTTCTTGTTTATATTCAATACTTCTTGAATATTAAACAAAAGAAATCACATTCTATTCACTATTGAATAATTATAGTTTTATTTAACAATGGTTGAAGCAGACAACTTGTCTATGGATATGAAAAAGAAAGAAGAAAAAAGAAAAAAAAAGGAAAAAGAAACAAGGAAGGAAAAAGAAAGAAAGAAAGGAAAAAGGAAAAGGAAGGAAAGAGAAAGAAATAAAAAGAAAAAGGAAATAGAAAGTGAAAGAAAGGAAAAAGAAAGAAATAGCAAGAAAAAGAAAAAGGAGAAAGAAAGAAAGGAAAGTCAAACTTATGGGAAGAAATCATCAATATATTTAAATTTCTATGAGATTACATTTTTGTAGAGTTAAAAATAACATTTATAAACATATTTATATTTAGTGTAGAATTTGACACTTGAACTTGAACAAGCTCTACAAATCACTGGTCATATCCAATCTCCCCCTCTATGTATGTGAGACTTGGGTACACCTGGTTGAGGCAGGATAAAGGATCCAGGTATTCAAGAACAAATGTTTGAGAAAACTCCACCACATAGAGTCCAATATTAATGACTATGTATGGAGCAAGGTCAAAAGTCTTATGGTCTGACAGGAATCTTTCCTCACCACTATTAAACCTTGGAAGATATCATGATTTGGTCATGTCACACAGCATAAAAGCCACTGCAAGAAAATCATGCAAGGCAGACTTGAAGGTGGACACAAACAGCATCACAAAAAGAGAGGATGGACATGGTAATGCCAGAACTCCTGAGAGCCACCACCAATAATATGTAATATTGTAATACTTGGACCAAGCCTTGTGAGTGAAATTAGGTAGACAGAACTCTTTGGAAGCCTTTGATGGTTGTGCTAGCATGAAGTTACAAGTCATTGTGTCTGAGGGTTTGAGTGTGCTGGCCTTGATCAAACTGTTGATCATGCTAGATAATGCAGTCTCTCCCAGAAACTGTAACTTAGATCTGCTTAGCATAGTTGTATTATAAACCACAGGTGGGCTCTGTGGGTGTTGAACAAACACAAATGTGCTTGAGCAGGTTTCTAAAAAAGGGATTGGCTCCCATTTTATTTATTTTATAGGGCCAAGAAAGGCATCTCATTGAGATGTAATAGCAATCAATTACAATTGAGTTGTGAGCTTGATCTCAATGTATGCTATACTTAGTAAATTACTAAGGAGCTAATCCTAAAAATATAAAAATCATTAATATAAATTAGTAAGATAATGAAATATTCGTAAAAATTTCACTATGAAATAGTTCTTAACTTGAGATCTAGGGGAGATCAATTTAAAGTTTAACTGAAATATTTACATCTTAAATTTAATTTTCAAAAATACTGGTTTGTAATGCAACTAAAAAGCTGACAAGGTACTGCAGTTAAATTTATTATTTCATTTCTCCTGTATTCTTATAATATTATAATTTATTATAATTTATTTATAATTTATTTGTATTTTTATAATTTATTTTCATTTTTCTGGACTTATAATATGGACAAATTATGTAAAAATTGTATGTCCTTGATAATAGCTAAAAAATAGCCAAAAGTGCTTGGACATACAGAATATTTGGACAATTTCTACATAATTTATGTCCAGAAAAGAAAAAAATTATAAGACAGGAAAAATTGAATAAAAAACTTAAACACAATACCTTGTCATTTTTAACAAAACTTGTATAAAAGAGGGATTGCTGCCCAAATACACAATTATATATATATATATATATATAACTATTATTACTAATAGAATAAATAGGTAGGAAGGATTAATCACCTTGTATTTTGAGATTGTAATCTTTAATGTTGTTTTCTTTTTGGTTTGTTTATTTCAGGCGTCATCGGCACTCAGCTGATAAACGGTACAAATGAAGCCGCCCATATTCAAGACAGCATTGCTCTGATTGCCCAAACTTTCATACGTTTACACAAAGAGATGAACATCTCCGAACCACTCAATGAGTGCACTGATATTAACATCCCTTGGTACGAAGGCAAAACAATCCTCAAGTAAGTCGTCTTCATATTGACAAATACAATTCATAGCAGAATTTTTAAGATAAAGAATTATCATTAGTGTTGAAATGCTATCCATCATCAATTTTCTTATATGGTTGTGAATGCTGGACAATTTTCTCACAGATGAAGAGACAATTTGTGGCAACATAGATGTTGTTCTATAGAAGGATGCTGAGAATACCATGGACAGTGCATATGAACAATGAGCAAGTTTTAAGGAAATTAAAACAGAAAGGACACTTAGAATCAGAAAAAGATAGTTGAAACATATAGGATACATAATGTGGAAACATGGCTTGGAGAATTTGACACTCACAGGGCATACTGAAGAGAAATAGGGAAGCAGCAAGAAACTTGCCTAATCATTTTCTATAAATGGTTGGTAGAACATAGACTGAGAGGGATAGTAAGGAGGCAAACATCCCTTAGAGGAAGAATAGGAAGTTCTGGAGGGCCATGATTATTCATGTCATGAAAGGACAGAGCATATAAAAGAAAAAGATCCTTAACTTGGTTGTTAAACTCATAACATTTTCACTGTTGAGCCCTTCAAGGTATCTGTTGCACATGGTAATGGTAAACTCAGAATTTCTTGAGTGTGAAAAGCAAAATCAGAATCATCTTCTCACATGGATTGAATAAAGTGTTTTTGGTTTAAAATTTCAAGAATGTTACCAAGTATAACTGCCACATGAAAAATGATAGAATGTATAACAAAATGAGCTTCCTAGTCTGACTGTAAAGGCAGATAATTACAGCAAATTCACTCTTCTTCAGCAAATTCTATAAAATTCAAAGTAGTTATCAGGAAAATATAAAGTGACTTGTTTACCCCTGCCATCAAAATTGATGGCAATAATTAATTAATGTTGCGCAATTGTATTGTCTCTTTATATTGTGCTGCATTTTATTTCCTGAATATAAAACTTAAAATGAAATCCTCTTATATCTCCAAATGTAAAAAAAACAAGGAGTAAGATTTCAGCGTTCAAAACATTAATTTAAAACAGGGCTCAATACAAAAGTAGAGCAATAAATATTTATTTATTATGCACTGTGTTATATTAGAACATGTACATACCCACTACAAAACTGTACATCTTGTTTCAATGTTAAAAATTTTTTTAATATTTCATCAGGTGGGAAATCACAATGCTACCCTATAAAATTAAAATTGTTTTCATTTTAACTTAATATATTTTGGATATATAATTTAGTTGATTTTATTTAGATTCTTTTTGTTTATGTTTCCATCCCTTTTCTTATTATGTATCTCACATTGTGATGAAAGAAGATAGAAAGAATAGAAGAATAGTGAAATGGAAGAGCATGGATTCCAATTTACTGTGGATGATTTAGCAATTAAAGTATTTTCTAAAATTTTTTGTCTTGGTAAAGGTCTTGGTCTTTTAATTAGAGTAGCATGTTTTTAAATCAAAATTATGGTCAGTCTCTTTATGGTAAGCAACTAATGTGCTTAATGTGTTGTTTTGTAAAAGATCCATATATCCATATATCTCTGAGATGAGGTATTATGATTATTTACATTATTTGCATTATTCACACTGTTATACTCATCTTCATTGCCATATTCACAACATTTCGACGTCTATATGTCTGAGATGAGGTATTATGATTATTTACATTATTTGCATTATTCATACTGTTATCCTCATCTTTATTGCCATATTCACAACGTTTCAACCTCTATATCTCTGAGATGAGGTATTATGATTATTTACATTACTTGCATTACTTGGACTGTTATCCTCATCTTCATTGCCATATTCACAATGTTTCAGCCATTGTATGCTCCAGCTTTAGAACTAGAACCATCTACTCTGGTGGATGAAATAAAGGGTTCAGTTTGAAATTCTAATCACCTGAAGAAGGCTGGAGTGTACAAGAGCCAAAACATTGTGAATATGGCTATGAAGATGAGGATAACAGTTTGAATAATGTAAATTATCCATCTTCTTTTTTATGTGCTGTGTCCCTTCATGACCTAAGCGATCATGGCTCTCCATTTCCTCCTGTCTCTTGTAGCTCTCAATAAGCTTTAACTTTTTGTTATTTCTCCCAGGCCCTGTTTTGCCATCCACTTGCTTAAGCCTTTTATGTATGTCATGGGTTACTTTCCTTTGTCCCTCTTTCCCTCTATCCACCCTGTGAGTATCAGATTTTCCAAGCCCTCCTTTCTCATTAAGTGTCCCAGAAATTTCAGCTGCCTCTTCCTGATGTTAAGTGAGAGTTACTATTTTGTTTGGATCCTCTCCAAAACCTCATCATTGTTAACATGTTTGGTCCATGGTATTTTTAGCATCCTTCTGTAGAATCACAGTTAACTTTCTTCTTCATCTTTGAGGAGACTGCTCAACATTCACTGCTGTAAAGGAGGACAGATATCATGTAGCAGTTCAGTACTCTTTTCTTTGTTACTAATGAAAAATTCCTTGAAGTTTCTCCTGTGTATTCCTTGTGGCAATTATTGCAAGTAATAGAGTAAATTCCTCCTTCAAATTTTAGCTTATTGTTATTTTATTTTGTATTAATTAGGATTTTTAATTAACTGTTTTAGATGTAGGTGTGACAAATTTTATGCTGAGTTTAAATAAATTATTTTCAATTGTAGTTGTGATGGAGTTGGTGGATAGATTTGGTTTGGTTGGGTTTATGGAATATCAACCTATGGGTTATTTAATGTCAAGATTTTTATTGTTGGTAATTTTTTTTTTTTAGAAATGTATTATTTCTTCAAACATTTATTGCTGGTAATAACCTTTTGCAAAAATGTATTGCTGGTATTAAAACCTATTTTTACACTTTCATAATATTTTGACTCCAGTTTGGGGGTTCACTATTTGTTCATATCTGGGAGCCTAACAGGTGCTACCACCCCAAGTCAGGGTGGACCTGGGAACACCAGTAATTAAGAGGTAGTTCCACACTCCTCAAAACCTCCCAATCAGAGGCCTTGCTGTTGGATGTAGTTTATCATCTTACCCAGGATGGTTGGTAGATAGAACAATATATTTTGATTCTTTGAGTTTGTCAGGGAGAACTATTTTTTTATTTTTAAATATTTTATACTTTTCTTATGGAAGTTATGATATGTTTGGTTGGCCAAAAAGTTTGTTCAGTTTATTAAGTAAATTTTACACCAGAAAATATTTTTAGACTGTAATTTTTAGAGATAATAGTGATTTACTGATACAAGTGCTATTAATTAACCCATAACTGGATGGGGAGAAGAGGTTGATTCATACCTTCCCCAAGGGTATTGATGCATAAGCAAATATAATGAACTTGACTGGAGTCGGCACACCCATTTCCAATTCCAAGTTGTTATCCATTACATCACCTATACATCTAGTGATTTTCCAAGCGTAGCTTAGATGTGGCACAAGGCCAAAAATATGGGGAACCCAGTGAGGATCAAACTCACTATTCAGTCGTAAATGTTCTAGCAAGACAAGCTTGCTAACCATTATACCACCTCAAGGTGCCCCATCACCCATACATCTATGCTTTCAGCAATATGTATTCCCAAGTGGTCACCCATGTAGGTATTAAACAGACTCAATGTTGCTTAACTTCACTGATCATTTGAGAACCAGAGTTTTAACATGATAAACTTTATGACTGACTCTATTGATAATATCTACTCATGTAACAAAATGGCTTCTTTATTTAATTCTGTTTTTATATCTTTCATAAGTGAAAAAAATAAATAGAATTAATTTGATTCCTCAGCAGCCATTTTATATTATTTATTAAATTCCTTGTTAGTATTGTGACAAATTGTTCTCTAGGCTGATTGGAATTCAGTTTTCCTTCTCTTAGACTGGTTGACAAACAGAGCTATAGGGTCCAGTCTGTCCTGTTATTTACCCATAGCTGTGGGAAGAAGGGATTAATTACATACCTTTATCATTCCATGACTAAGCTTACAGCACATGATATTCCAAAGTAGTCATCCATCTAGCTACTGAAAAGGCTCAACATTACTTAAAATAGGTAATCAGATGATAACCAGTATTTCAACATGATATAGCCATAAGCATGTGTGTATGTATATATATATATATATATATATATATATATATATATATATATATTTATATATAGAAACAGGTTTTTATTGCCACACCAGAACAAAATAGTTTTAAGGACAAAGATCATAATTTTATTGTTAAAATAAATACAAAAGTATCACGTTTAAGATTTAATATTTTAGGCACTGTTCAGCCAACACTTCTTAAGAAACAAAATTATTGGCATTATAAAACAAAGTAGTTGATAAGTAAAATTTTTACCAACAACTGATATTAAGACATAAATTACCAAGCTGGAGTAGGCAACTGGGGGGAGAAAAAAAATTGAATGATTTTCTTCCCAGTCAGACAATTGTTTCCCCGAATAGGGCCAACTTATATTTCAATTCCTGTTGTCTACACAGGGCAGAGGACGTTGCAAGTTAATAATAATAGACTCCAGGATATCTAAATGGAGTCTTGTCCATGTCCTGTGCTAGACAGAAAAGAAATCAGGAGAATAAATCGTCCTGTAGGCAACAGAATTTAAAAGGTGCTCATCGATTGCAGAATCACGAGTCTGTGAATGCCCGGATGTCACAAGCACCTGGCCAAGGATATGCTGGGCAATGCTAACCTCAAACCTCTGGATGGTCTTGCCCACATAGTCAATCTCACATCAACATTTATATTGATATATTACCAAACTTTGTTGATTGGTTGGCAAGACATCCTTACGGCAAGAAGGGTAAGTCCTTCTAGTTGTAAAAATCATCCAGACCATAATAACATTGAAACACTCTTTAATAGAATTGGAAATTTTGTCAGCATATGTTTGACTCCCGGGACCAATCCAAAGGAGTTGATACAGCTTTTTGTGTATATATACTATGTAACTAGTGAGTTAGTCAAAATGACTTAATTCCCTTTATAGTCTACCAATAGAAGGTTGACCAATCAGAAGCTGCAGAACATTGTATCCGTCGTGTATAAAGGCGGTCGTCTTTGTTTACCCTACCGGAATGACCAGAGCCAACTTGTCAGGCGAACATGACAGACGGAAGAACTACGCTCTGCTACTTTGCTGCGATATCCACTGCGAACCTGAACTACGCTTTCCTACTGTCTCCGAAATATTCACTACCAACCTCTGGATTCTATACTCGAAGACGACCATCATGAATTTGTACCTGGTCAATATGGGTGCGACAAATCATGTAATTACAGATGAAACAAAATTTATTAATTTTGACCCCAATTTTGAGCTCGACTCACATTTTATCGAGTTAGCTGATGGCACCAGAGCTAATAATTTAGTTTTAAAAAGAGGTGACGCCTGTATTTATCTGTGAAATACTAAAAGAAATATTTGTAAATCTTTATTAAAATAAAAAAAGGCTTTATATATTCCTAAATTTAAAATATCCAGACGGAACTGATTTTAATATACAGCAATATGGACGTTTGTATTATTTGAAAGTATTAAGTCTGCGAAGACAGCCACGCACGACTTAAGAACTTGGCATAAAATATTAGGCCACTGTAATGATGCAAGCTAAAAAAATCTATTTATCCGACATCTCCCCGCATGGAAAATTAAAAATAATTCGGACAGATAATGGTGGAGAATTTACTTCTGATGCTTACAAAAACCTCCTAATAAATGAAGGCATTAAACATGAGAAAACCTGTTCTTATTCTCCACATAAGAACAGAGTTGCTGAACGGAGTAGGAGGACACTGTTTGAAATGGCTAGATGTTTGTTAATAGAATCTAACTAAATCTGTGGGCTTATGCATTAAATACAGTGGTATATATATAAGAAACCGCTGCTATAATAGTAACATTAAAAAAAAAAAAAAAATCCTTACGGAGCTTATACAAACTCCAAGCCCAATGTAAGTGATATGCATATTTTTGGTACAATTTGCTATACATATGTTGACCACAGGGCGAAACTAGATCCAAAAAGTGAAAGGGGCATATTTATTGGGTATGATAAGCCAAGTCCAGCCTATACGATTTATTTTCCACAAACTAAAATGATAAGGAAGATTAGATGCGTCAGATTTACAGATTCCTTTGAGCGAGGGGAGGAACCCAAAGAAAAGAATATTAACTGCGACGAACTAGTCCAACCCAAACTAGTATGGCCCAATTATGGGCCTATGAGTAGAAAACCCATTCAAAATCCACAATTAGAGGAAGGTATTATACCAGATGATGTAGACGAGAAAAAATCAGGTGCAAATTCCGTGTTATCCGACAAAAAACAGAAGAAAGCCGGATTATTTTGGAATGGATCAATGTAATACCTGCGACATTGATTGTTGTTATTCGGTACAATGTATCCCAAAGAATTACCAATTCTGTCAATACCATAGCGGCCATGCAAAAAAAAATAAAAGAAAAAAAAAGAAGAAATTAAATCTTTAGTATTAAAGGACACTTTTTGAATTAAAAGGCCCCGGATGATAGAAATATCATCGGCAGCCATACTGTAAAATGAACTGAGACTGGATTGCCAGTGTGCAATGCTCGTTTTGTAGCTAATAGATTTTCATAGATATATGGGGAAGATTATAAGAGAGGGGGAGATGACTTATGTAGAAACATTAAGTCTTAATTAGAGTTTTGATGCAAATGGATGCCCATTATGGTAAGGATATACACCATATGGATGTGAAAACAGCTTATTTGAATGTTGCCATAGATTACGAAATATACATAGAACCGTCAGAAGGTTTTGAAGAATGGTGATAATTATGTATGGAAACTTAAAAAAGTCACTATTTGGACTCAAACAGAGTGGAAGAACATGTAATAATTTAATCCATTGTTATTTAATTAGACAATAATTTCAATCTCCCCAAGTTGACCCATGTCTATACATGAGAACATTTAATAATGAAATATTAATAATTCTGGTTATTTGGGTCGAAAATATGTTAATTGCATCAAAATGTGAGGCCACTCTATTAAAAATCAAAAATTCTCTAGAAATAAGGTTTAAAATGACCAATTTGGGTCGACTATCATGGTTTCTTGGTATACAGTTAGAATTTAAAGGCAACACTATTTCAATGAATCAATCGAGATACATGGAAAGGCTCTCATCTAAATTCAGCATGCAAAATTATAAAATAAGAACGACTCCATGTGAAATGGATTTAAACATAATTATGAATAATGCTGATGGTATAGCGGCGTGTGAGAAAGAATACAAAACATTGGTTGGAAGTCTTATTTATATGATGACATCAACCAGGATATCTGCTATACAGTTACTAAGTTGTTCCAAAACTTAAATAAACTGAGGACCGTACATTTAACAACTGTAAAGCAAGTATTATGTTATCTGAAGTGGACTAAGAGTCAGTGCCTAGTATTTTGACAATCAGATAAGCCATTAAAATTGGAAGGATTTTGTGATGCTGATTGGGCCAACTCACCAGATCATAAGAGTATAACAGACTATTGCTTTAAGCTAGCAGATGGTAACCCAATAATCAGCTGGAAATCAGAGAAACAGCGAATGATTTCACTTTTTACTTGTGAAGCTGGATATATTGCATTGCCAAAAGGAACACAAGAGGCTATTTTTCTTAAATTACTAATAAAAGCAATTACAACACTGGCAATAACTGAGCCAATAATTATTTACAGCGACAATCAGGGCAGTATTGCTTTGGCCAGAAATCCAATAATACATCAAAGATCAAAACATATCAATATAAAATATCAGTTTGTTAGGGACCAAGTACAAAAGAAAACAGTACAAATTGAAGACGTTCAATCGGGAAATAATATAGTGGATTCATTTGCAAAACCAATTACGAAATTGAAACTACGGGCTTTTTACTTCTGCAATATTTGGTGCTGACTTCTTGGATCTTTATTGGTCCTGGACAAGACGTAAAACTGCATCCATTAAGTTCCTCTTAGGTCCTTATTAGTCCTGGGTAGGATGTAAAACTGCATCCATTAGTTACTGTCCTAAGAAACATCAGTTCAGTTTTTGGTATGAATGTAGGTCCTTAGTTTCGGGGTATAAATGTAAATAGTCCTACTTTTAGCCCAATCCTCTTCTAATGACCCGGAGTGATAGTAACAGTTTTAATGGGTCCCAGCTATGGGGAAAATAACAATTTTTCACTTTTTAGTGACTCTCTGGATCACTCTGATCCGGAGTGATAGTAACTGTTTCAGTGGGTCCCAGCTATGGGTAAAGTAACAATTCTTTCCACTTTTTTGTTGTGACCACAATCCAAACTTATAATATTGTTATTCATGTTTTATTAACCCGAAGTACTTAAATGTGAACAAAGTGATATGACTAATTTTTGTGGATATTAATTTTCAATAAAAATAAAAAATAAATATAAAAATAAAATTTGGAATACTAAAGTATTTGTTACATATTAATATTAACTTTAAAAAGAAAAAATAAAAAAAAAATACAATTTTTTGGAATTAAAGTATTTATTGACTTTACTAATATTTTGAAGGAAGATTCCATAATATACCCAAAATAAGGGGGGGTGTTACAGTTTTTTGTGTATATATACTATGTAACTAGTGAGTTAGTCAAAATGACTTAATTCCCTTTATAGTCTACCAATAGAAGGTTGACCAATCAGAAGCCGCAGAACATTGTATCCGTCGTGTATAAAGGCGGCCATCTTTGTTTACCCTACCGGAATGACCAGAGCCAACTTGTCAGGCAAACATGACAGACGGAAGAACTTCGCTCTGCTACTTTGCTGCGATATCCACTGCGAAACCTGAACTACGCTTTCCTACTGTCTCTGAAATATTCACTGCCAACCTCTGGATTCTATCCTCGAAGACGACCGTCATGAATTTGTAACAGGAGTCTCATATAAACAGGACACTTAGAAGGACCATATTTCTTAACCTCATTGAACTTAACAATCTTTTGCTCATGGTAGATGTCACAACACATTCGGAATAACCATTCATTAATAACAGCTGTTTAAGTTCAAGTCTTCACTCAGAATACAACATCAAAGCACGAGTAAGGGTACTGATAAGATTAATTTTCCTGGATCTGGGTGCAAATGAATCCCAAGTTAAGTAAAGCCCAGAAAAAAAAAGCCTTGTGAGTGAAATTGGGTAGATGGAACCCTTGGGGGTCATCAATAGCTATGCTAGTCACAAAGTCACAAGTCATCGTGATTGAAAGTTTGAGTGTGCTAGCCTTGTTCAGATTGTTGATCATGCTAGATAACATGCTCTCTCCCAAAAACTATAACTTAGATCTGCTCAGCATAGTTGCAGTATAAACCACAGGTGAGCTCTGTAGGTGTTGAGCAAACACAAATATGCCTGAGCAAGCATAGGGATTGGCTAGCCACCCTAATAGACGGGTATCCTCGAATATGAGTGGCCAGCTATTATTTTTTATTATATATGTGTGTGTGTGTGTGTGTGTGTGTGTGTGTGTGTGTGTGTGTGTATATATATATGTATATGTGTGTGTGTGTGTGTGTCTATATATATATATATATATATGTGTGTGTGTATATGTATGTATGTGTGTGTATATATGCAAATATACAATGATCACAGCCACCATACAGTCTTGGTTAATAATTTTATGACTCTATATTATGATCCATATGCCCCCATCTTTTTTCTCAAAAAATGTTTCAAAAATATCTCTTGGGCCTGATAAATCAATTTGAGATATTTGGTATGCTAATGTATACTGACATGCTATAGACTATCACTACGTTTGACTCTCCAAACTCTATAATACTGTAATGTTAAAAGTAAATGTTGGAGAAGGTATTATAATCACCAAATATGGTTTATTCCAATATTTAAACATACAAAAGGAAAACAAATTAAGAACATTTCAAATTTTATAAAATCTTTTTTTTTTTTTCAGATATTTGAAAGCTGGACATTTGGAAAATGGTGTAACTGGTCAAGTGAGTTTCAATATGGAAGGAGACAGATTGAACCCTGTCTACAACATAATGAATGTCCAGCCAACACGTACAGTGGCAGTTGGTATCTATGGAAGTAGAAAGGTCAGTGAATCTTTTTTTTCCCCTTCAGATATCTAATTCAGTTTATTTATAACTCAATACAAAAGAGTAGGTTTTCATTGCTTCCAGAAAAAATATGCATCTTTGAAAATTTACAGAAAGATGAGATTCTCTTGTTACAAAATTAAGTCAAGTTTATTTTTTAAATTTTCAGACTCTTCTGATTTTTGCTTTTTATGAATCTATTTATAGAAAAGACAGATTTTGTCTCTCAAAAAGAAATGTTGTTACAAACAATATCAATTTTTGACAACAAATATTAACATGTTAGCGTCCATTGTTCTACAAATTTTTGGAAAGCAGACAAGTATTAATTGTATTTTAATATGATGTGTAAAAATCTACTGTCTTTTCTGAGTATATCTGGTATAAAAATAAGTCTTAAAATATGTTAAAATAGTAGAACAGTTGATACTAAGGGGTTAAAATAAAATTTTATTGAAATAGAAAAATTTAGGCAAACATGGATAAATATACCTGCAATAAAACGGTGTTAAAAAGGACGTTTTTTCCCATGATACTTTTATTTTAAATACTTTCACTCTTCAGTGATATTTATTATTTTAAAAAGCAATAATTAGATTTTCAAATAAAACCTAAACATATAAAAGGAAATTTATACATTTTCTTTGTTCTTGAGAATTGACAACAAAAATATTAAACAATATTATTTATTAGAATATTTATCTACACTATTTATTATTGGATTGGTTGGCAAAGCATCAGCTAATTGCCAATCAATTCAAACTTCATAAAATTGTAGATAATAAGGATTTACTTATAGTTCATTCACATATTTTAATAATTTAGTAGTTGTTTATAAATTTATGAAGAAAAAATTGTTTTCACACTTATTTCTTTATATGATAAATATTGCATTAATTCTAATTGTATTAGGTTTTTTTAGAATGTTGTAAATATAAAATTAAAGTTGTAAATAAATAATCTAATGAATAAATAGTGTTTAATATTTTTGTTGTAAATTATCAACAGCAAAAAAAAAATGTATAAATTAATTTTTATCATATGTTCAGGTTTAATTCCAATTCTAATCATTGTTTTTTAAAACAACAAACATTACCAAAGAGTGAAGTTAGTTTAAAATGCGGTGTCATTGTAAAAACTGTCTTTTTGATACTATGCAGGCATATTTATCCATGTTTATCAAAAGTTAAATTGAAATTTGTATAATTTTAGGAATCCTTCAGAGTTAAATTCTGTTGTAATTTTTTTACATAAATTATTTAAAAAGATAAAAATTAAAGAAGTAGAATTTATTTTTTTAGTTTTTGGGCAATATGGTAAATTCAGTCAGTTTTTTAGTTTTATTGATTCGTTTTCTACGGCAAGTTATTTAAAGCCAGAAATTATTTTAGATTGTAAGGACTTTTTTTTTTTTTGGACATAATGATTTAGTGATAAAAGCTTTAATTAATCCATAGTTGGAGGGGTGAGAAGAGGTGTATTCATACCTTTCCCAAAAGTATATGCACATGAGTAAATATAATGAATCCAACTGGACTTGGAACTCATCATGTTAAGACTGAGAATGTTCCAGAAGGTCAGCCAGTCATTGATAATGAACAAATGGAAGTACTAATCTTACTTATTATAAAACGCAGATTGTGTGTGTCTGTTCGTTTATATATGGGATCGGATCTCCTACATTTTTCAACCAATTTCAACAAAACTTCATTTTTTTTTGGCAGGTAGTGTTTCTTATTGTCTTGCACATTTTTCTTTATTTTTAAATACAGAATGCTTTAAAAATTCCATTTACAAGACAATTGTTTATAATAAAATTCTATTCAATCGGTAGATCCATAACGATTGAAAACAATGGTTTTGTTTGGGTTTGACCAATTCGTAAAAAAAAAAAAAAACTAATTAAGACATGCGTGTCCATCAACCTTAAACAATAATTTTTGTAAATTTTATTTTTCAGTCTTTATGATGGTCGATACTTGATCTATCTCTTACTGTTACATCCCCGGGCAACGCTGGGCTCTACTGCTAGTTAGAAATAATCATATGTCACAAAAAGACATGGGACATCACAGAGATACTCCATATATCTCATATGAGCCTAGTATGGTATTTGAAAACACTTGGATAAGTGAATCATTATGAAGTTAGAGTACCTTGTGATTTAACAGAAAAAAAATGAAAAGAACCCTATTTCTATCCATTAGAATAATCAAATACAATAAAATCAATCCATTTTTGGAAAGAATAATCACAGATGATGACAGGTGGATTGTGTATATAAATGTAGAGGAAAATGTTCCTGGTGAAAATGAAATGAGCAAATATTAACTCCTCCAAAAGCAATTCTGTATCCAAATAAGGTAATGACTGTGTGTCTGACTGGATTGGAAGAACATTGGGTATAACTCTCAAATGCACAGGCCAGTAGACATTAATTTACACTGATTAAATAATGCTGTGTGTCTGGTAGCATTGAAAGTGCATTGTGTATTACATGATCTATCTGCAAAAATCAGATTTTGAATTACTATTCCTAATTGGACCAATTAAAAGCAGCAATCAATGAAAAGCATCTGAAATTGTCCAATCCAAGAGGGTGTCATCTTCCATCAGGACAATGCCAGACTCATGTCTCTTTGCAGACTTGGCAGAAACTTGTACCATTTGACTGGGCCTGTCTTTGCAATTTTGGATTATCACTTATTTTGATCCCTACAATATTCTCTTAATGGGAAGAACTTCAATTCTCTGGAAGCCGGTAAATGCCACTTAGACCAGTTCATCACCCAGGTTCTGGGAGGATAGAATCATGAAGTTACTTCATAGATGGTGAAATATAATGAAACAAAATGGTACTTATGTGATTGAATATATCTATGTACAAATATTTACTGTCTTTAAAATTCAATTAGAAAAATGCTACTGACATTTATTCTGACCCAATAAATAACTTACTGATATCAACTATGATTATTATTTCTTTGTTAATTTTAAATTCCACTTATTTTCTTTAATTTTTTGCTTCCAGAAATCACAGCCAGGAGAAAACCCATTGGCTATTGCTGATAACATCAACATTGTGTGGCCAGGCAACACATATGAACGACCAGAAGGAATTCGAAGGACAACCCACCTACAGGTTGGTTTTTAACAAAAGAAAAAGATTCTCAGATATGAATCTCAGAATCTCAGATATTATGCCACAAATTCTGTAAGATTGGGGCATATTTATATTTATTCTTTTTTTCTGGGAAAAAATCTCAGAATATTCCTATTCCAGCCATTCTTGAAGTCTTGAGAGTTTGAGTCCCAATAAACACGCAAAAAAAAATAAGTTCAAATAATGTTAATTCCCTGCTGTATTTTATTTGATAGAGGATATTTGAACTTATACTAAGTTAAAAGTTAATAGATAATATAGTGTTAGTTCCAAAACTAACTCTACTGAAACATATATATCCAGAGCTAATCACTGTACCTGAACTCTGAAATTTTATTCACTAATCATTTATTTTATTCTATCTTTATTTATTTTTCTCTCCCCCACAAATAGGAGTAGATAGGTTTACCTATTGTCCTGTTCACACTTCTCTCCTGTCTTTTGAACAGGAGTAGAGTTTAATACTTTGTTTCCTACTTAGGATTGGGTTTCTGGTTCCTTCTAAAGTCTACTTCCACTCTATATATGCTTGTTCTGTCCTATGCTAATCAACTACACACAGTAGCCTTCTACCTTGAGTAGCTCTTGGGCTTTGTATTGGGTGAACATTAATAAAAATTAAAAAAAAAGACAAGGAGCCTCCTTGAGAGAAGACCCATCCATCATGTTAGGTGAAAGTTTAGGATCTGCTTGGTGGTGGTAGGGAGAAACATGGCACTGGATTAATCTTCTGAGTGAGCAGGGGTTGTCTACCTTGAAAATCAGTATTAAAAAAATGACCTATTATCAAGGCTTGAACATTAACCAGTGACACTTATGGGTAATATGTAATTATATCAACCATAAACATGATCTCATGTTTAATAATTGATATTTATCTGACTTCTAAATCCATTGATAGCTCTCTATATTCATCATAAAATGTTTAATTGATAAATTCTAAACATTTTAAATACTTCAGTGGTTGGATCTGTTATAACAAATTTAGGCAATAAGGAAATTTAACACCAGACAGGTTGCACTGAGGGGCCAGCAGCTTAAGGAAAATTTTGATCTGAAAATTCAAGTCATGTTTTTAAATAGCCTCATCAGATATAGTCATGCATACGAATGTCATGCATGGCATTCAATTCATCCAGAAATGTCTAAACTATCATCTGTATATAATTTGTTTTCTCAGATCAATGATTAATAATTGCTTCAAGCGCATTAATCCTGTAAATCTTAAAGAACACAACCCTTCATCAAATCCTATAATCTGACACTAAAAAATCACAAAGAGCTGTAACAGAGTAGGTAAGTTAGGGTTGATGTAGTAGTAAACCTGACGATATTATTTAAGTATTGTTAAAGTAATTACCCCATTGCTATATGAATTTTTAATGTAGAAAGAATCCTTTTCTCTTTTTTTATATTGGAAACGAAATGAATTAAAATGTACAACAATATTATAAACAATAAAAACTTGAGACATGTGTTGACATAAATAGCAAGAATTTGTATTTTCTTTTAGTGACGTGAATTACGGAATATTGGTATGGTGTGTGTAAAAATGTTCTCAGTGTCTCTTTTGTTTAAAAGTCAGTGCTTACTTGGTTTGGTTCCAAGAATTTTGTTTGTGAGGATGGCATTTGACATCATTTGTTTTTTATCTTCATAGAGAACTGGCAAAGATATGTGTTTCTACTGACTACTACTACTTGTCTACTGATTACTGCTATAGGTACCCTAGTCTATCTACTCTTCTCTACTCTACTCTACTGATTCTCTTGTGGAAGTGTCGTTTTTATAATGATGAGGGTTAGGATGATGAAATATACTTTTTTCTATCATCACTGATGAGAAGGTTATTTTTAAATGGTGAGATATCCTTATTTTTTATCATCACTGATAGAAATGTTATTTTCTGAAAACTTTCAACAGCAACAACAACAATATTGGGTAGCATATGAAACTAGAAGGGAAAATAATGATAATATCAAGATGTTAACTTTTCACACTAGCAAAATAAACAAAGTGTTTGGAAGGTTTTAAGTAAACTTTGATTCTTTACCATCCCTATTTGTACTTGTTCTGCCATCCATTCTCCCAAACTTGCCTTGTGGGTGTTAAATTCTTCAGACCTTCTTTTCTCAATATGTTTCCCAGAAATTTCAGCTGCCTCTTTCTGATTGTTAGTGGCAGTTTCCTTATATATCCTTTACATTGTATTTTGTTATTGTAGTGATACTAGCAAAGTAGTATGCATAATTTGCATAAGCATAAGTGAACACTCATATAAGTGGTCACTGGGAATAACGAGGTAGAAGTACGAGCTTAGCGGCTGATTAGTGCTAACTTCAACTTCACAACAATGGCGTCGCCGATAGGATATCAATTGTCTCTGGAAGATCCAGATTTCGTGGATACATGGATTCATTGTTTCTCTGCCACTGCGAGAACAAAAAAGTTGAAAGACAACAAGGAAAAGGGAGGCAAAAATGAAATCACGGATTTATTTTTGGCTACAGCTGGATGCGAGGCGGTAATGAAAGTCTCCACCATGGCATATCCCTTAAATTTAGAAGACCTGACTTTCGAAAAAATAAGTCAGATTATAAGAAGAAATATGAGACCCAAGAAAAGGCTGGTAGTGGCAGAAAGAATGAAATTCATATCGATGAAACAAGAAAGTGACAAACCAATTATAAAATATTTACACTGTCTATGAAATGCAAGTAGATATTGTGAATTTGAAAAACTTGGACAAAACAAACAGACCATTGAAGAGGACTTGATTCAATTAAGACTAATTGAAGGTATGTCCAATGCGTCACACCAATATAAAATAATGGAACAATTACAAATAGGAAATATGTCTTTAAATACATGTATTGACTTTATGCAGCAACAAGAACTAATACAGACATACAACCATTATAAAAGTCAACCCAGCGAACAAATATTCGCTGATACATACATGTTAAATAAGATAAAAAGTGTTTGTATTGTGGACGTGAACACAAAATGAAAAAGGAAAAGTGTCCAGCATTTGGAAAAACTTGTAATAATTGCTTAAAAAAGAACCACTTTCAAGCAGAAAGCAGTGTAAATTAAAAAAGAAAAATGTTGAAAGAATTGAAGAAAACAACACCGATAGGGAAGTTTTTACATTAAAAAATAAGACTTTAAAAAGAATTGAACATAAGAAAAATGACATTACAGTAAAGGTCAAAATTACTAACTGTAATTTAGATATGCAAATGGATACTGGGAGTGAAGTAACACTGATACCAAAATATTTTTGGGAACACATTGGTAAGCCACCTTTATGAAAAAGCAGTTTACAACTCCGCCAATTTGATGGGTCAGTTATCAAAATATTAGGATACTTTGAAGGTTCATTAGAGTTAAAAGAAAAATTTGAAGTAATACCTATAGTTGTTACAAGTTGCAAAAAAAACACGGGCTTATTGGAAATGACGTGCTTAATATAAATTCTACTAAGTTAATTAATGAAATAAAAATGGAAAAAACTGGAAAGTTAAAAAACTATGAAGCAAGTTTAAAAGTAAAAGAAAATGTTTCCCCCTCTTATTATGAGGCACGAAAATTACCAGTACATTTATTGCCATTAGTAGTGACAAAACTACGTAAATTAGTAGAACAAGACCTTCTTGAACATGTTCCACCAAGTGGAAAATTGTAGTTTTGAGGAAAACAGATGGTGATTTACATATTTGTGGAGATTACAAAATAGGAGTAAATCACAAGATATGCTCGGATTCATATCCCATACCCAATGTTGAACTTGCATTACATGCACTGGCAGGGATGTACGTTTTTTCAAAAATAGATTTAAAAATGGCATACCACCAAATACCAATAGACAAAAACTTCAAAGAAGTAACCACAATAAACACACCAATAGGGTTACTAAGATGGAAAAGGATGCCATATGGAATAAAAACCGCAAGCGCCATATTTCAAAGGGCCATTGAACAGGTTTTAGGAAATGTACAAAAAAAATATGATTTGTTACCAAGACGACATATGCATAGGAATACTAATGAAAAGGAATTAAAAGAGAAAACTGACTTAGTCTTTAATAGATTAAGAAATGCTGGAATGACGATAAATGAAAAAAAATGCATAAGCAATTCTAACAAAATATCTTTTTTAGGTTATTCCATTTCAAAAGAAGCTATGTCACCAGACCAAGCCTTGATAAAAAAAAATACTAAAAGTAGCTACACCTACAAATGAAAAAGAATTGGAGTCTTTTTTTGGGATTGGTAAATTTTTACAGGCGATACTTACCAAAATACACGGACTTGATGGAACCATTTGCAAATTTAAGAAAAAAGAATGTGGAATTTATGTGGTCAGACGAACAGCAAAAAGCTTTTTAAAGATTAAAAGAAATTATGTCAAAGAAACCTGTAGTGAAAATGTTTGATCCAAAAAAAGGACATAACACTCACTACAGATGCAAGTGAACATTCAATATCGGGAATATTATCACAAGAAGGACATCCAATAATGTATTTATCGAGAAGACTAATGAACACTGAATTTAATTACTCGAACATAGAAAAAGAAGCATTGGCTATCATGTGGACAACTACCAGAGCCCGACAATTTTTAATTGGGAAAAAATTTCTATTAAGAAGTGATCATAGACCATTAGAGTTTATATTTAACCCAAGGAAAGAATTACCCAAAGTCACGACATCAAGGATTCTATGATGGGCGATAAGATTGATGGCATTTGACTTTGATATAGATTTGTCAAAGGAAATTCAATTCCACATGTGGACGCACTATCAAGATTGCGGTTCTACAAGGAGTCAAAAGATAAAACAGAGGAAGAATTTGAAGATTCATTCCTACACTTGATAGAGACTGATGTTTTGTCTTTAGACAGAATGGCTGCGGAAACGAGACATGATCCAGTGCTAAGTAGGATATTATCGAGAATAAGAAAAAAACTCGTGGGGAAATTGTTCTAGGGCGGAAAGACCCTATAAAGAAATAAGACACAAATTAACAATAGAACATGGAGGATTTGCAATGGGGACCTGGTAGTTCCCCAGAAACACAAAGAAAAACTGATAATAGAAAGTGTACATGATGATATACCCTGTGGAGTAGCCACACAAAAAAAAGGATAAAATTAGAAGCTTGGTGGCCAGGATATTCAAGAGACGTTGAGGAATATGTAAAAGGTGTAAAAAAATGTAAAGAATTAAGAAACTTTACACAAACCAAATTACATTCGTGGCCCAAAGAAGTGGAGCCATGGAGTCGTGTGCATATGGATCATGCATACGTTAATGGAGTGGGACTCTTATTAATATTAGTAGACTCCTTTTCAGGTTGGCCTGAAATAATCCGGGTTACAAACAAGAAAAGTTCTACTATAAAGCAGATTCTAAGAGTCATATTTTCCAGAAATGGTGTACTAAAAACCTTGGTATCTGATAATGCACCAAAGTTTTGTGAGGAAGAACTTAACGTATGGTTAGAAAAAATAGGGTGTAAACCATATAAGACACCTCCATATCACCCTCAATCAAAGAGATTATCAGAAAGAATGCTACAGACCGTAAAAAAGGGGCTAAAAGCATGCTCTTAGCAAAAAGAAAAAGTAGAAGTTTTTCTACCGAGGCTGCTTTTAAGTTATCTTACGATACTACATGCGGGAAGACTAGAAAGCCCATCAGCTTTAATGGGAAGACAGATTAGAGCTCCACTAATGATGTCATATTCTACAAATGAAAAAATGTGGTACAAAAAGAGCAAAGATGCAGATCCAGAAGGAGCCGAATTTATAATGCAAAAAGGCCACAATACAGCCATAATAAATAGAGAAAATGGCGATAGTGTGTTAGCCAATGCAGACCAAATAAGGTCCCAGGGTGAAGAGGAAGAAAAAAACGACGAATTCCATCTGATAATGAGTTGGTAGAACAACCATTACAGAAGGAAACATCAGAAGAGGAAACAATGCAGGATGAAGAGGGCCAGAAGGAGTCTGAAAGTTCAGACGAAGACCAGATTATACAAGAAAACACATATGACTACAACCTAGACCGGGACAGATCTAGGTCTCCCAGGGAAAGAAATATGGGAGAGAGAGAAATAGAGCAAAGTGATGAAAATAGCAGGAGAAGGAGTACAAGAACTACGAGAGGAATAAAACCCTTAAGGTTCAGGGAGATGTAGTGATACTAGCAAAGTAGTATGCATAATTTGCATAAGCATAAGTGAACACTGATATAAGTGGTCACTGGGAATAACGAGGTAGAAGTACAAGCTTAGCGACTGATTAGTGGTAACTTCAACTTCACAACAGTTATCAATGTTCTTAGGAGAGTTAGTGAAGTGGTTTCCTGTTGTCTTCTCAACAGTGACTTTGTCAAGTCACTAGGCTTAGTTTAACTGGCTGTTGACCCCTTTTGAGTTCAACTGCACTTTGATAGTTTTTTTTTCAGTAGAGTTGCTAAACACCCTTCTTAGCCAATGAAATGGAGCAAGGGAGCTAGTTTACATATTTTTTTCTTCATGTGCCATGTCACTTCAGGATATAGGCAATCATGGCTCTCCACAACTTCCTGTCCCTTATAGTTCTTAGTAAATCTTGTCTTTCTGTTATTTCTCCTAAACCCTGTTCCTTCATCCATTTACTCAAGCTCACTAAGTATGTTATGTGTTGTTTTCCTCTGTCCCTCTTGCCTTCAATCTGTCTGTGAGTATCAGATTTTCCAAGCCCTCTTTCCTCATTATGTGCCCTAGTAACCTCAACTGTCTGTTCTTGTCATTAAGTATAAGTTTCCTCTTTGTTTCCATTTTCTCTACAACTTTGTCGTTGCTCACATAATCTGTCCATGGTATCCTCAGCATCCTTATGTAGAACCACATTTCTGTTGCTTCAAGTTTCTTCTTCATCTTTGAGTAGATTGTCTATCACTCACTGACATACAGGAGAACAGGTATCATGTAGCAGTTCAGTACACTTTTCCTAATAAAGTTTTTCTATTTCTTAGTACTCTGTGTAGCTTTTGAAATGCATATTTGGCTATCCCAATATGCCTTCAGATTTCAGTGTAAACACTGATAATTAAAAAGAAAAAATTAATATTAGCACCCCATTCCCATGACTCTTACCGGAACTCTCCTCTCTATGGCAGCAAGTAAGTTGATTGACCCAGAGACTAGCTCAAGTGAGGATTTGAGGTTGTGTAAGGTCTCCCTATAAAGGATTCTATCAGTAATTGATCCATTATTTCCTGACCACTGAAATCCCTTACTTAATGATTTCCAGTGCATTTTTATAATAAAATTGTTAGCAATATATATTTTGTATATATAAGATCTTGTTTTTTTCAGTAATGCTTGAATTAGTTTCTGATCAATGACAATCCCTTTCTTCCTGATTTTCAGTTCACAGCAGACACTGAGTGCTGGAACTCATTAAAATAAAGTTAAGCAAACAAAATTGATGCTTAATCATCAAATTTTATTTCATTTCCCACCAAAAATATTTTATTAGTGCAACAAAAATGACTCAACCAAGGCAAAGTTGTGATGAGATATTATTAAAGTCAGGAAGTAACAAAGGAAATCCCAGACTTTTATAGTGGGTTCAAAGGCAATTTCTGCCAAAATGTTATCAGGATTTTTGTTTCACTTTAAACATTTATTTTAATCAAATATTTTTATGCGCATATTTTGAATGAATTTTTATTTTTGAATGAAAACATTTTTTTTTAATACTCAAAAGAAGCAACAAATCAACCTGAACAATTTTGCAAACAGCAGTTCACAAAAAGCCAGATCTGTATTTTTGATATTTTAATTTTTTCACAAAAATGTCCATTTAAAATAAATTTTAAATTTTAAGATTCTTGATTTTAAGCCTATATTTTCATCTTTAGAGACAGACATGAAAATGGTAATGACAATATTAACTGCTTCCTTATAAGGAAACATTCAGCATTCATTGTCCAAGCAGCCAATTCTCAAGTTTCAGTAACTGTTATTGATCTTTCCAGTATTGATGTGAGTTTCCTTCCTAATCTTTTGTTTGAAGTAATGTGGAACATCAACATCTTATCATTATTTTCTCTCTGAGTTACAAAATGCTATCCATTTTAGTTGTTGCTGCTGTTGAAATTTCTCAAGGGATGTGCCTTCTTTTATCTGGTACTGATCTTTGTGAATATGAAGTGCCAGTCCACAATGTTCAAAGAAGGATGTTCCTCACTAAGACATACTGGCATTATTTGCTCAAAGACGTTTTTAACATTTGATCTGAAAAATTGGTTATGTACAGCTAACAGTTTAGTTATTTCAGAAGAAATTTGGTGCCATACATGACATCTATATAAGAGACTTGCTGACAATAGCTAATAATATAGGTAAATTAGTTCTCTCTCTATCTTTCTCACTCTAAAATATATATACATAGGAATCTTGCTATAGAGTACTAAGTGCTCCACGCTAGTGACCTTGTGCCAGAATAAGCTAAATTTAGTAAATATGTATATACTTGTATAATGTACATCCATCCATTTATTGATATTTAATCCCCCTAGCTAAATACATCATAAGACCAAATCTGCTATATATTTGGAAATTCTCGATAAAATCCAAAGAAGAATCAGCAATATTATTGGTCCTGACATGGCATCTTGGCTTCTGTCACTTTCTCACTGCTGTAAAGTTGCTTACCTGTGCCTTTTCTATAAATACTTCCATGGTCACTGTTCAGATAAGCTCTTTGCTATGGTATCTAGAATTTATGAATTTAAGCACAGTATGAGATTGGTGTGACCTTGTCACCAATCTGTAAATTGGTGACGAGATCTCACCAATTTACAGATGAGTTGGTTAGATGTAACTGTAAGTTCTATGCTAAAAGTTTATTTTCTTGCACTTCTTGCTTGTGGAACTCTTTTCCAGTTCCATGATTTCCAGTTAACATTAATCTTCAAAAATTTAAATGTGATGCCAGTCATTATCTACTGTCTTCCTGATTACTCTTCTATTGCTCTCACTCCTCAATAACGTTTCTCTTTTTTCTTATTCTTTCACACAGTAAGTCCCTGTGTCTTAGTAGTTTTATTGCCTTGCTTGGAGTAAATCCAATTTTAAAAAATTGATTAGATGATTAGTGAGTCAGGAAGACTATTTCACAATCCTTCAAATGTGGAGGGTCTGTTTAGTACTTGGAATCCTGGCTTTTTACCTGGGCTCATAAACAGATGGAGAATACACAACTCTCTCTGCTACCAGACAGGCCTTTATTTATTTTTAGTTTTGTTTGTCCACTTTAAGAAAAATAGAGTTTTTTAAAATTTATTAATTTAATTTACAATTTATGATTTGAAAGTTTATATTTCAAGAAAACAATATATAATTCAAAATGTTGTTTGGCAAGCAAAGACTGAGGTAAGGAAGAGCTTTGGCAAGCATCCATTTGGCATTGGATCTGGCCAACAACCTAAAGGCTTCATATTGAATATCTGTTGATGACATTCATTACAGTTGATGTCTCACAGACCGAAAAGACTTCAAATTCATTCATAGCACGTAATTCAATCTAAGGGAGATAACTTTACTAATTCCTACCACTCGTGTAAAATAAATTAACATCCTCACATCACTGTAAATAACGTCTATGATCAGAATTCATTGCTTTCTTACTAAGTTAACATAATTTACCAGGGTCATTTCACACTATTTAAAAGTGTATCATTGTTTATGGTTTAAATTAGTTACCAGTTAAATTGATGTGAAAATTAATGTGAGATGCTCTGTGAACAAAAGAAGTGACTTTATTAAAGGTAACGAATATGCAATATGATTGTCTCTTTATGCAAATTAACCACAAATCCAAATGAAACCTAAAGCCATTTTAATCAAAAAAAATAAAATTTCAAACTCACTACTCTCATAATGATTTAACTCTGCATTTTAAATCGTCATTCTAAATTTATTTTTACATAAAATGTTTTACTTGTTAAAATCTTTTCAGTTGTTATTACAATCTCAATTATTGATTATATATTCAAAATATATAAGGGAATTTCTACACTGAGCTGTCCTTTGATGTGTCATTTACCTCTCTTTAAATTTTAGATTAAATCTAAAATGAAAACTTTAAGTTGTAGCATTTTTATGCATTTAGTCAAGACTCTATGTACTTAAAACCATGTAAAAGAATTTACAATAATATTGAGGACTTAACAAAATATGTGGTCTTAAACTTTATATATATATATATATATATATATATATATATATATATATATATATATTCCTCACCAGTAGCGAGAGTTAATTGTATATTTATTATTAATATAAATTTTAGCTCTGTTATTACATATTGAGCAGCAACACTCAATATATCAATTTATTTATACATGCATACATACATATATATATATATATATATATATAAATTAATTGATTTAAAATATGTTTTTTTTCCGCTACACAGTTCTAACCATGGTAGTGGAAAAAAACATATTTTAAATCAATTAATTTATAATATTAATGCTCTGTAAATTTACATTGAGCACTATTTTGTAAAAATAAAAATATCTATAAGAACACCGGATTATAAATCTTACTGTTCTTTCTTTTTATTTATATATATATATATATATATTAGAAGGGCTACATTAACATTACCCATGTATTATATTAAAATAACACACATAATGTAAAAATTCATGATGAATAATGTTCCTTGCAGGTAATTTTTTACTATAATTTATTAAAATATATTTAATGACGTAAGGTTTTTGTACCTAAATAAATAGAAATTTATTAAATATTTGTTTGTTAAAAGTAGATTTTTATATTTGTTCTATGTAAATAAAACAAATAAAAAATATAATAATAATTTTAAGAAATTACCGTTTATTAAACAAAATGTATGGAATGTTCTGCAGTTGATCCATTCATTATTCATTCATTAACTTCAGTTTTTATTTTTAAAATAATTCAATGACACCAGGGTTAAATTGAAAGTAATAAAATATTGGCATATTTTTGTTACATTTTCTATTACATATGTTTTAATTTACAAATAACTTTGCATATACAAGGAAGTGTTTCATAAGCAATTTATCTCTATACTTTAAAAAGTACAGAAATTATATGGTTTTATTGGTATAAATATTGTAACTTTTTGAGTTCAAGATATGGCATATATATATATATATATATATATATATATATATATATATATATATATATATATATAAGATTAATAGTGGATAAATTAATTACAAAAGTGACATGTCTTGTTCTGCAAAAAGAAATGTAACTAGCATTTGTTGTATTTTTTCACCCTACCTTTATATATGACCGATTCCATCACAATATTATTAATCTGAAGGAAAGTCACTAAGAAGATTTTCCCTTCTGTTTTTTGCTTACTTATCCCACATCAATATATATATATATATATATATATATATATATATATATATATATATATATATATATATATATGATTTACACTATTTACATTTGGACTATTGTCCCTATCTTTGTTGTTGTTATCACAGCTGTAGCAGCACCAATCAGCAGGCAGGTTAGGTTTAAGGCTCCAATTTCACTACAAAGAATTGTCCTAATGGATTAAAGTGTTAGTTTGTGAATTTGGTGACATAGTAATTGTGAGTTCAATCCCTAGAATGGGCAGTGTGTACTTGGACTCAGAGGTAACAGCAGTACTAAAAAAATGAACGAGATAAGATGTCCCAAGACATGGGAAGTGGAACAAGAACAGTCTACCCCTGTAGATTAAATAAAGAATTTAGCTCAGAAATCCCTGTAGGTTACCCAGGTCAATATACACCTGATGAAGGCCAGAGGGTGCAAAATGTGCTGAAATGTTGTGATAAAAATAACAAAGCTGAGGACAATAGTTAGAATGTAAATATTGTAAATGATATTTCCTTATCCAAGAAATTCAGACAGAAATTTTTTATATATATATATATATATATATATATATATATATATATATATATAATTTATTCACAAATTATAACATAAATATGTTATAAAATCACTACAAAAATAGCAATACATATATATATTTAGTGGATATATGTGCTTGAGTAGACATGTCAGTTTTCTTTAAACAGTGAAATTAATATCTACCAGCCTAGAGATGGGAAGTCTTATTGAAGAATTAAAGGAAATGTCTCCCCAGTGCTGTTATGATGACTTCATATATGAGCTAATTCAATAATTTTACTCAAGCAAAGACTACCACAAATATTGCATCAGGACATCAAGACCTTTCTGGAAATTTCTTTTCAGCTTTGTTTTTTACAATCCAAAACCTCACAAAAATAACCTTTTCACCATGGACTGTCTTCCATCAGGTGCTATAATCCTTTGCATGAAACTCTCACTAATATGTTTGCATTGTTCAGTGATTCTTTCAGGCCATCCTTATAAGACTTCTTCTGGTTCTGTTTTTACTACACACACATTGTCATGACCCACCCTCATTCCCTTCATGTGACATGTAAGTTCCACTCAAGCAGGTTCTTTCCATGTGGAAATGACTCCCAAAAAGCTGCTTCCCTAAACACTACAATCTTAATCAGTTCAAGTCTAAGGTTAACCGTTATCTCCAGCACATATCCACATAAACTGTACTTCTCAACTTTGTAACTCTCTACTTCAAGTGGGTCCCAGCGCCTTGTACAGAGTGAACACCACTGTGAAAAAAAAAAAAACAAACTCTGGTGCAATGTACATTTGAGAATTGTTGGTCAGTGAATTTGTTCAAGCACTTCTATATTACTGACACGTATTTTCCTGTTGATTCCAAGTATTCTATGCAAGCAATGTTGAAGAAAGCACTCAAGTGATTTCAATAGAAAACCCACATTTTGCATGCAAGACATTAATGATGTTAAGGTACAAGCATGGTACACCTTGATCTTTGTCACTTTCAGAATTCCACACTATCCCCAATAGTCATATATATATATATATATATATATATATATATATATATATATATATATATACACTAAGTATATAATTGGTGTATACGGAATGAATTCAATAACCAACAATTACTATTCTTAAAAGAGTGCTCAATACAAAGTAGAGCAGATATAATTATTTATTTAAAAAATTTATAACATAAACATGTTATAAAATCACTACAAAAATAGCCATTTTGTTTCAACACTCCCGGTATCTTATCAAGTGATGATGTTGAATGCAAAACAAATGGTTTTAAAAGTTTCAAATTAGTTAACAATCCTTTACAAGGGGAAACGTTGTTCCAAAAAAAAAAACAGTTTTTGTAGTGATTTTATAACATGTTTATGTTATAAATTTTTAAATAAATAAATATATATATATATATATATATATATATATATATATATATATATATATATATATATATATATATATATATATATACATATCTTTTTTATTGTGTCATTTGTATTATTTATCAGGTTGTAACAATACAAGAGGAACCTTTCATCAAAAAACGACTCAAACAAAAAGGAGAGAGCTGTGAACCAGAAGAGGTTACCTGTCCTCATAGAAATAAAACCTCAGGTAAATATTTTTCATTTTTATTCTTAGCAAATAGAAACCTTTATCCTAACACACATGACCAACCCTAAAATTCTTTTCACTCAGTCCCTATTTTTAAGAATTTATTTTACAAAGAGCATTTAGAGTGAACAGATATTTTGTCTTCTGTTAGTTTTTTCAAACAGATTTGGCATCCTGTTTAAAGTTAAAGAATTGGCTCTGCTATAATAAAGAGAATAAATAAAGGATTATAATCTTATGATATATTGACTGCTATAAAATGGTCATAATGGAAGAAACTATTTTATTTTCTTGTACATATCTGTATTAACTATATATATTCCTCTGTGGAGGATAGGGTAACAACTTCACTATATCAGTTATCATAGTTATTGCTATGGTTTCCATAGCAAAACATTTTTTAGCCCTATAGCCAAGCAATTTTGGAGTCAGAGTTCTCCTTTTCCTTTGCCATCTAAAGCTAGAGATCCCAGCCTGTTATGCTATTATCCTCTAGATGACCGGGGATGGGGGATAGATGTATTCATGTCTTTCCAAGAGTATTTGTGGAAAAATGAATGCAATGGCCTTGGCTGGAATTTGAATTTAACAATTCCACTTTCATACTGATAATCCTGAGAGAATGTCTTTCATTTCTTGCTACAGTTGTATAATCTCTTTGTTTGAAATTCAAAAAACCAAAAACCAATGGAATTGTTTGGTTTTGCAGAGTTTTTATTTTAGTTGGTAATAAAAAAAATCTGATCTTTCTTTATGTTACTGCATTTACCAAAGCATAATTAAACGGAAATATTATTTATAGTCTTAATTTACTCCAATTAATGTGAATATTTATGCAGTTCACTGCAGAATCATTACCATTCTCTAACAATTAACTTTTTTAGACCTTACTCATACTACTTTTCTTTTCTCTTTTTTAATCATTTCACTCCAAGCAAGGCAATAAAGCCACTAAAATGCAAAGGGGTAACTGGAAGTGAAACAGAATGGGAAGACATTAACAAAGAGAAAGAACAATAAAAGAACAAGTTTTAGGAAGCCAAAAGATGGCGTTTGGCATTGCATTTAAATTTTTGAAGTTAGTAGATGGCAGAGAGGCAAGAAATCAGAATGGAGTTCCAGAGGTGAGAAGTGTGAAAAAATAAAGTATTAGAATAGAACATGGTTGTGTCTAGCTATTTGTCAATCTAGTAGCATGCTTAAATTCATGCAGTTGAGGCACCAGAAACGTTTAATAGAACAATTACCATGAAAATATTTGTAGAAAAGGCAGTGAGAAGGCACATCATATCAGTAAGAAAGTGACTGAAATCGAGATACCAGGTCAGTATCAATCATATTACAGACCTTTATTTGAATATTTTCAAGAATCTCAAGATATATAGTAATAGTACCAGACCAGATATGGCAGCACTATTCAATGCACAGACAAATGGTAGATTTATAAATATACAAGATGGATTCTGACAAGAAAAATTGTCAGGCACAGTAGAGTGAACCAACTTTCCTAAGAGTAGATCTAACAATTGATACAATATAATCACTCCACTTCATGTCAGTATGAGACCAAGAAGATACAAAGAGTTGCTTATTTGGAGGTTAGCACTGGAGAATATAAAAATCCTGCAAGTTTCTGGTCTGAAGAGCTTCAGAAAAGAGATTGTTATCTGTAGCATCTTAACATCTTAGTTTGTTTCCTTAAATACAAACAATCTTTCCGGTAAATATGGAGGGAATCATTTTAGTAATTAAAACTAAAAGTAATGAGCAAAAGATTAAGTGCTTGACCATGTCCATTTATAACCTAGAAATGTCCAAAATATTAGCATTCAAGTCCAAATTTCTTATGACCTTGTTGATTTATTCTAACCCAGGCCCGTCCTGGGTAAGACGATAAACTACATCCATGTCCTGGGTAAGACGATAAACTACATCCAACAAAATCTGGAGGTTTTGAGGAGCATGGAACCACCTCTTAATTGCTGGTATTCCCAAGTCCACCCTAAATTAGGTGGTAGCATCTGTTAGGGTCCCAGCTATGGGCAAATAGTTGCCCACCAAACTGGGATCAAAACAATATGAAAGTATAAAAATAGGTTTTAATACCAGCAATATATTTTTGTAAAAGATTATTACCAGTAATGAATATTTGAAGCAAAAAAATATTACCAGCAATACATTTTTGAAAAAAAAAATATATTACCAGCAATAAAAGTCTTGTCGGCATTAAATAACCATATATGTTGATATGCTGTAAAATTAACCAAACTAAACCAAACCAATCTAACCCAGGCACCAAATTCTGAAATATTTCAGGAATTAAAACTACCTTTGAGTGATTCCAAGAATTTCTCATTTTTGTTTTACCACATTGGTCAAAATAGGAATCAGAATTTTATCAATATAAAACAGGAATAAAAAAATTGTGAGCGTGTGTGCATGCGTGTGTAATGCTATTGGTCATGAGATGAAGTAATCAATAACCATTCTCAGACCAACCACCTGCAACCATTGGCAAACTGCCACAAAGTGTTATTCATGTCCCTTAGATTTCATTGGTAGCATCATTTATGTTCTAAGAGAGAGAGAAAGAGAGAGAGAGAGAAAAAGAGAGAGAGTATAAGCAGCAGGTGAACTTTTTCCTTTCTGTTTCATTGCACCTGCCAAATATTTTATTGGCATCCTAACAGTCCTTAAATTCCAGTTTCAGAGCTGGCTAAATGCACCTTGGTGTTATTCTGCAGTTTTCAATATGAAGTCATTTTATTCTTTACATTCTTCAAATGTAAGCAATTTTATTAAATGGGGGATTAGTTTAATTGTTAAATAATGGCAAAAGGGACTGCCCCCATCCAGATCAAACAAGATTAAGATAATATACTAAGAATTGTCTAAAGAACACTTTTATAAATAAGCTGAAAGTAGGGCAAATTCACAAAAATCAACAGTAATTTTCAGGTGGACTCATGCCAGATTCAATCTTGACTAAGAGAAATACAAATTTATTAGTGTTACTAATGTTATTATTGTTGTTGATGATGATGATGATGATGATACAAGTAATAGTAGTCTCGATATTTCTCAACAGTAGGGAATGCTGAACAGTCTCCTCACAGACAAAGAAAATACTTCAAGTGACAGAGATGTGGTTCTACCAATAAATGCTGACAATTACCCTGGAAAGAACATGTGAGCCATCAGGAAGATTTAAGTAAAATAGAAACAACTACAAAACTTAGACTTACAATCAGAGACAGTCGAAATTTCTGAGACAAATAGTGAGGAAAGAGGGCCTAGAGAATCTAACACTCACAAGACTTCAAGAGAAACAGCAAGGAACCTACTTAATGAATCTGTGTAAATCAATGACAGAACAAGGACAAGGTGGTATGGCAAAAGGTCAAAAGATACTTAGAGCTACAAAAGGAAAATGGTATATATAAAGTACGACATAGCTTTCACTGGGAATCAAGTGATAGTAAATTACATCAGTATACCAGCACTTTACTCAGTATTCTGTCAGATTTTAGCAATGCAGTTATCTCAATGATTTCAATTACACCTTGGAATTCAAAGTCGTTTAATCTTTTTGTGATGCTCTTCAGGACTGTTCCATTTGAATTGTTAATGATAAATCATACTACAATATTTTCAATCTCTTAACAAAGACAAAAATTTTTTCATGTTTTTTACATCCTTCTTATAGTAATGGTAATATTATACTTTATAAGGAAGCATTCAACATTCATTGGCCAAGCAGCAGTTGGTTGAAATTTATAAAATCTTTCTCTTAAAACAATTTTTCAGGAAAGTAGGTTTCTCAAGTCAAGTGACTGTTATTGCTCTTTTCACTACTGACAGGCCTTCCTTCCTAATCTTTTATTTGAAGTAGTGTGGAACATCAACAACTTGATTATATCATTATTCTCTCTTTGAGTTACATTTGAGTAAAGGTTTATCTATTGTTTCCTGTTTAGGATTGCGTTCACAGTTCCTTCTAAAGTCTATTTCAACTTGATACTTCTAATGTCTCTACCTAAAATCTGAAATTTTGTTTGCTATTTATTTATTTATTTTCCTCAACAAGAGTAGATAGGTGTGCCTATCATCTAGTACACACTCCTTCCTAGTCTTTTGAACAGGAGTAGAGTTTCTTATTTAGGATTGGGCTTCTGGTTCTTCTTCCTAAAGTCTTTTCATTCACTTTCACTCCCAGTGTGTGTAAGTGACATTATCACCTTCTTGTTTGGGGAATAGATTTTTTAAAAAATCCATTATAGCTGTTGCAAGTCCTCAAGTGATGTGTTTCATCTTAGCAGGTACATTTTTTTGTTTGTGATTCTGTAGTGCCAGTCCACAAGGTTTGAAGACGTGTGGTCTTTGCCAGGCCACCCAGGTTTCACTCACTCAAAGACATTTTTAACCATTGATCTGAGAAAGTGATTATATATTGCTGAAAGTTTAAATATTTCTGAAATGAGTAGCATCCACAATCTAACAGATATATTTTCTTTTGTTAATGATGACTAAATGTGCATATTGTGGTTACTGGCATGGAAAATGAAATTGGTAAGCCAAATTCATGTTTTGTTCTAATCTGTTGCATTCACTTTCACACTAATGCTCTAAATTATGCCTAAAAATCTCAGTACTTCTATCTGTCATTACAACATCTGAAAGAAAAGGGATAGTTGAATAGTATAGATAATAATATGATATAATAATAATATTAATATAGTAGAGTCATATATAGACTATACATGTATATATGAAATAAGCTTTGTAATAAGAGTAAAAAAATACTTCTGATAGACCCTAGTCAAGTCAAGATTTGGAGCTTTGATTATACTGTTGTGGGTTTCCCAGTGATTGGGGTAGGCAGCAGGTTAATGTGGGCAAGGCCACACTCCTGCACATTCCTCTCAATGCAATCCTTCCATATTTTCCTAGGTCTACCTCAACCTCTGTGATCAGGAACCCTGAACTCTTAGACAGTCCTGATGCATGATGAAGCTTGTTGGATAACAAAACCATCTAAGATGGCAAGCGTGCAGCACCAATATTATATCCTGAATACCGAGCCTTCTTAACAACTCAGATGAGGGGCATTCATACTGAGGCTTGGTGCCGCAGATCGAGCAAATCATCAAGCAGTTGCTGTGGTGGATCTGCCACAAGACCAACGCACTTGGTGTCCAAGTCTTATTGAATGGATCAGTGCAGATCGTGCACATGCAGAGAACAATTTGCCACGAGTTCTCAACGATACATGTTTGGATGTGAGAATAAGTAGGAACTTTTTGAATTATATAATAATATTAATAATATAATGGAATTGTAGTCTTGCAATGTGAAAAGGGGATAAGCCTTGGTATAAAGCTCTATAAAAAATAAAAATACATTATTCGTTGGAATTACAAGCTTTTATTCTTTTTAATTCAACTTCACTAATTGAATCAAGCATTTTTGCAATTATACATTTAATATGCCCTAATATTACAGAATAATAATAATAATAATATCATCATGGAATCATAGATAGCATTTAGATGTATACATGAAATAAGCTTTGGTGTATAGGTTTGAAAAAATAAAATTATTATTATTATTATTATTATTATTATTATTATTATTATTTTGTGGTGGTGGTGGTGATGATGATGATCATCATCATCATAACAAAGTAACCCTGGCAGCTGCTCTCAAAAATTACCGCCAATCAGTGGTTAACTGGAGCAAGTAATGGCTTGTAAATTTTACTGCCTCCAAAAAAAAACTACTTTTAATCACCACAGAGAAATTTCTTTGCCTGCCATCAGCATGGCTGATGCTACCTGCACATTTTCCATTAATACTGACTATATTGAACCAATTGCTACATTTACTACTAGAAAAGTTGGTTCACTGTGTTGTGCCCAAAAAATTTTCTTGGAATCCATCTTGCACATTTATAAATCTACCATTTGAATATTGCCACCATATTTGTTCTTGTGTTCTTGCTGTATATCTCAAGATTCTTGACAAAATTCAAATTAGGGTTGGTAAAGCCGTTGATTCTGATCTGGCAACTCGACTTCAGTCATCTTATCACCGATGTAATGTGGCTTCCCACTGTCTTTTCTACAAATATTTTGATGGCAACTGTTCTGATCAGCTTTTTCCCTGGTACCTTGATTACATGAATTTAAGTGTGCTACTAAACTGGCAATTAGGTTCCACCATTTTACTGTTTAACTAGCTAGATGCAACTGCCACTTCTGTTTTAATAGTTTCTTTTCTTGCCCTTCTCACATGTGGAACTCCCTTCTAATTTCTTGCTTCCCTCCCATCTACAATCTTCAAAAGTTTAAATGCAAAGTCAGTTGCCATCTTCTGTCTTCCTGAACCCTGTTCCTTTATTGTCCTTTCCTCACTCCTCTTCACTAGTCTTCTTATTCTCTTTCACTCCCTGTAATCCTCTGCATCCTAGTGTATTTGTCACCTTGTTTGGGGGTGAAATAGTTAAAAAGATTACTGATGATGATATCATATATATATATATATATATATATATATATATATATATATATATATATGTATGTGTGTGTATGTATGTATGTATAAGCTTTGGAATCTTTAGGGAAAAAATTAACATATTTTTGAAACTTAGTATATATATATAATTCTTATTTTATCTGATCGACTCTATCAGTTGATCAGTTTATTCACAATTGTTATTGATAAATAGGTATCTCCAGAGTAAACATCTGGTTTTTAAAGTAAATTTATTCTTTTAATTACTGTATTTCTTCATTTTTAAGCTAAAAGTCAATAAAGTAAATTTTGGCATTCACTCTATATTGAAAATCAGGAAAAAGCAGAATTGATAGTGATCAGGAATTCATACAAGTCTTACTGACAGAGCAGGACTTATATAATAGTTTCACTGCATATAATTTTTACTATAGAATTGCATTGCAAATAATTTTTTTACTATAGAATTGCATTCCAAATAATTTTTTTACTATAGAAATGCTTTGCTATAATTTTTACTATAGAAATGCATTACAAATCAGAAAAAGGGATTTTTTGGTGCTGAAAGAACCTAGCTGGCTGTTATGTGTATAATTATAGCCAGCATTAATCTTGTCAGATGAAAAGTGTGTAATTATCTTAGAAGTAAATGTTAATAAAAGAGAAGCTAGCAATAAAATCTTCACTTTGAAAAGAGGATTCTTTACAAACTGTATTATATCAATTTTATACAGGAAAGCATCAAGCTGCCAAAATTTGATCCTTAGCTCCCTGCTTTTTACTCATTCATCTATTAATATTTGGCTCTTACTACTACTACTACTTTTTCTTTTATTTTATTACTTTTATTATGAATGCTAGTGAGAAAACCATCTGTATAATTATGTCCATTTAATCGTGGTCATTTACTTTTTAAAATAAACTCGATAAAAACCAGTTTTTCCTGTTTTAAATTTTGACTGATTATTGCCAGATCCTGGTTTAAATCCCCCAATACTCTTAAGTTTCAATTCTTCTTAGTTCTTGTTTAACAAAATAAGTTTTTATGTATCTCTTAACTAAGTTGTTACATTATTTAGATTCAGACTAAAGTTCTCATATTTGTTCTGAGTTTAATCCCTGGGCTGAGTAGTACAAGATTAGACTTGGCAGAAACAAGGTGAGCAGTATTAAATAAGAACAAGATGAGATATCCTTAGATGTAGACAGCAGAATGAGAACAATCTAACCCCATAGATTAAATAAAGTGTTCAGTTTGAAATTTCCGAAAAACTACAATAAGAAAACCAGGGAACACAACAGTGAAAATGTTGTGATTATAACAACAAAGATGAAGATATTAGTCTGAATGTACATAATGATAAAACCTCATCCAAAAATTCTAATGCCAACTTTCCCTGACAGTCTAATATTTACCAAGATCTTGCTTGATAACAGAAAAATAAAATTAAATATGAAAGTTAGAATTGTGCCTATAATAGTTGGTGGATTTGGAACTCTGCCAAAAATGCTAGGACTGAAATTAGATGAAGAGGAAATTTAATGAGGAACTGAGTGTCCAGACTACAGAGATGCTGAGTTTGCATGGATGCTGAGGAAGGTGCTGAAGATTTGAAAGAATTTGTTATCATGTTTTAGTGATTATCATCAGACACCCGCTATAAATATGTTGCATATGTGTGTATGGAGGTGGGACCTGGTGATAAGAGTGAGTGTGGGGAGAAGGACAAAACAGCAGGGGCAAAACCTTCTTTAACAGTTGTTTAAAAATTTTATTACTTAGCATTTTTCACTGAAAATGGTGAGGTGGGAGCTTAGCTCCCCATTCCAACTTATAGATAGAACTCCTTTTCATCCTTTATTTCCACTGGGTAGTTTGCCACTCCCTCCTCCATATCTCTGTCTAGTGTTGCCCCCCCCCCACCTCTTCATCTCTTCCCAAAGGCACAGATGTATATTAGTTTATGTCTAGGACAAAACGCCCATACTTCAACTTCCTGTCAGGTGTTTTAAATGACATTCATGTTGCTTTCCATGTCAGATCATAATCTGCATTGAATTCATTTCCTTGTCAGACACCTTCCCTTTATGAGATAGGTCGTTACATCATATGCTCCAACACTTGATATATAATAATAAATTAAATGCTTTACTTTCTCTGAAAATCTGTAGAGCTTTTGTTGATATGCTTCACTTTTTTAAAATCAATTTCACCCCAATCAAAGTAATAAAACCACTAAGATGCAAGGGGTTACTGGGTGTGGGAGGCTTAGAAACAGCAACATTGCTAAGGAGGAAGAACAAAAGAAGAGTAATCAGGAGAACAATAGTTAGCAATTGACATTGCATTTAAATTTTTAAGAGATTAAAATTGGTGGGAAAGCATGGCACCAGAAGGGAGTTCCACAAATGAAAAATGCAAGAAAAGAAACTGCTAGCATAGAATTTACATCTAGCTGAATCAAGCGTAAATTGATGAGTTCTCAATGCCAGTCATAGTACTGCGTTTAAATTCAAAGAGTCTAGGCAGCATAGCGAAGAGCTCATTCAAACAATTACCATGAAAGTATTTATAGAAAATGCACAGGGAGGCAGTGAGAAAGAGACTGAAGCTAAGATGCCAGAACAGGGTCAATAATATTGCTGTTTCTTCTTCGGATTTTATAAAGGAGCTCTATTCTAAGCATGGATAAATGGTAGACTTCTAGATATGTAAGATAGATTCTGGAGAGAAAAATTGTCTACCATAACATAGTGAAACAATCAGGAGCTGACCTAACAATAAAAATGGGGGCTTGAGGATTTTTTAGTTAATTGTGCTTTCCACAGAATTTCATTATTGGTAACAAAAAAACAAAAAAAAAATGAAATCCAGACCTTTCTTTGTATAAATTTCTGGGATGAGGAGTTATCATTATTTAAACTATTTATATTTTATCTTCAGATTTTTCGAAATTTTGGGTTGCTTTTTTGTCCTCATCTTTGTTGTTGTTATCACAACTTTTTGGCACTTGTATCCTTCTGCCTTCCTCAGGTGTATATTGATCTGGATAACCTACAGGGAATTCTGACCTGAAACCTTTATTTAATCTACATTTCAGTCTACCTATAGATTACATGAAAAGTTCAGTTCAGAATTCCCTGTAGCTTACCCAGATCAATATAAACCTAAGAAAGGCTGAGGACACAATGGCCAAAACATTGTGATAGCAATAACAAAGATGAGGACAATAGTCTGAATATAAATACTGCAAATAGTGTGAAATTTTATTTCTATTTTTTTTTTATATATCATTGCAAGGCTTACTGCACTGATTTTTTAATCTTTTTTAATTTTTTTTTATCATTTCAGGCAACGTAACCGAATATTGTTGCAAGGGTTACTGTATTGATTTGCTGGTTAACCTTTCTGCAAGAGTCAATTTTACATTTGCTGTTCACATGAGTTCGGATAATACATATGGATCCTTTGAAAGAGTAAGTAAAACTTTTGCCTTTTTGCCACATGTCTGCAGAATTATGTGCTCCAATTGCATTCAATATGAATAAATTTATCATTACCAATTTTTTGATGAAAAAACTGTATTTCAATTTTAAATAAAACATTGTTTATGACATATCAATAAATTTCAATTTATCATTATCAATTTGTTGACTGTTCCATTAATCTTAAATTCTATAATTGCTTTTTTATCAGACCTTTAGTCAGGGCATCAATTTTTGGTAAATTAGTAGACAGTATTGATTAAAAATAAAGAGTATTCTCTCAATCAGATTGAAATGCACACCCCTTTTTGACTTAAATTAACCTAATTAAAGGTGTTATGTAAATGAACATTATTCTTTTGTGTTACAGAAATTCTTCTTTACATAAACTAATGTTTTGTATGTAAATTTCTTGTATGTAAATGAACATTTTTTTCTTTATAAAATATGCTGTATTCTACGAAGAGAGACATTATGTGGAGAGACACCAATAGCATTGTTCTGCTCCAGTTTTTCATTGAATAAAGCCTTTCTTAAGATAATTGCCATCTCATCTTCCTGCTATTTTGAATTTATAACAAAATGTACCAGCTTCTCTTACTGATTTCATTGTAAAAACTCAATAGGTTGACAGAAGGTTGAATCTAACCTTTCAATATATTTCTCGTTCTTTTGGGAATATGTCCTGATAACTTTTTTGTTTCTTTATTTTTTCTGCTGTTTTTTTCTTTTTACTTCTTTACATATATCTAGGGTTGCCAGACGTCCCTGATATGTGCTGTATTGGATAATTTTGACCCCTGTCCTGTACTGTCTTTTCAGGGATGCCCCAAATGTCCTGTATTTACTTCATTTTCAAATTTCATAATAAAAATATATTTTTACCACCTTCTTACAGTTCTTGGCTGCAACTTTATAAGCAATTATACTTTCTTTTCTAAGATTCTCTTAATGAAAATAACCCAAATATAACGAGGAAACTAGTGTTGCTAAAAGTTTACACAAAACTGATGTGATTATTTCTCCGTTGTCTGTATTAAATAAATATTTTCAAATGATTTCACTTTTACAGAATTTCTGTATTAAATAATTTCTTGTATTAAATAATTTTCAAATGGTTTTACTTTTATTTTTCTCATAACCCATTAAAATCATTGCTTTATGATTTTAACTTATGTCTCTCCTTTTAAATACTATATTGGTCTGGGTATAAGCATGTATAAATTTATTTATATATATATATATATATATAGAGAGAGAGAGAGGGAGAGAGAGAGAAAGAGAGAGAGAGAGGATTTTCAGAGTGTCCTGTATTTCTAATTTTCTAATCTGGCAACCTTACTTATATCCTATATTAATAATGAATTTAAAAGAGTCATTTAAATTTTCGAAATTTTGGGTTGCTTTTTTGAAAATCAAACTTACCTTAATATAATTGACCAGTTTATAGGAGTTACCTCCCTTAGATTACATACCGCGCTGATAAACGGGAACAAAATGTCGTTTCAAAAATTTGGAAAATCGAAACAAAAAGTACACGTATACTGAACACCAGAAAGAGACATTTGAAATTTCTAGGACACATAAAAAGAAAATTTAACACTCACAGGACATTGAAGTCGGGAGTGAGTAAAACATCGCACGCATAACCTACCTAACGAGCTTGTGTACTAATGTCAGAACAGGGTTTTAGGAGAGATAGCAAAAAGACAAAATTTACTAAGTGCTACAAAAAAAAAAAAGACAGGAAATTGTAGAGAGCCATGATCGTCAAGTAACACGGCACATAGAAGAATGATGTAAAATAAGTAAAACCAATAACAAATCATAACAAATGTAGAATAAGTTAACTGAATATGAGTGTCTGTAATTTCTTATGCATGTTTCTTTTTGGTTTTCCTTATTCCTGCCATTGAAGAAAGAGCAGGGCCGGTGCGTATCACCCCCGAACCCCACGACCAGGGGGAGAACCTGATTGGGGGTTCGCTATCTTATGAACATTTGCTCTACCTACATTTATATACGTTACAAATTAAAGTTAAGCACAATTGACTATTAATTAAAGGATTGAAAAATGTTCATGGATTTTGACATAATTCTGGAATTTGTTTTCCTCATGGTAAATCTCGGAAAAATATAAAAATCCAATATTCTTTATCCTTAATGTTGAATGTGTTTCAAATAATTAAAGGGGAATGAATTCATACATTTTCCAAGAGTATTGATACAAAATAAATGCAAAATATCTCAGTCAGAATTCAACTCTGTTCACAGATTTACTTCTCCATGCAATTAATGTTAGGCTCCTTGACATGCTTTCAACTATGTCTAAATCTGCATCCATACATCTATTTGACATATGAAACCAAGATGAGGAGGACATTTAGTCCATTAGCAAGAGGTTAGTTGGACCATCAAATTTACTATATCATGATGTTCAAAAATTAATAATTAAAATAGGTAATGTGTAAATATTTGAGAAATATTTTGAAAAGTTGTACAAAAAAAAGTATCAACAAATATATATTTCAGGAAAAACCCACCAAAATAAAATAAAAAATTTTCATATACGAAGATGTAGAAGAATATTAATTATAAATTATAAAAAGAGAATTTTCAACCAATTACTGTTAGTTGGAGTAAATGCAGGAACTTCTCAATTTTGCATCCACTGCAAAAAAAAAAAAAACAAATACAAGATTTTGCAACAGATCATTTTGCAATGGGTCATTCTAGTTTGAAATGCCAGTTAATCTCTACAATACTATGCCAAACCACTCTTTTTTTCACCAAACAACTCTTTTTTTTTTTTTTTTTTTTTTTGCCAAGCAAAAAAATTAAAGTGGCTATTGATCAAAAGACTCACTGACAACTTAAACTCCATATTAGTTTTTCTTGTACTTTCTTTTCTCCTGTAAATTGTTAGTAATGACATTTACTTAATGTCACTTCTTTTTTATATATTAGACACATGTTCATTTCTATGAATATTTCAAATAACTAGACATTTTGCTATAAAAAGATATATCTGCAGAAAATCAATTTTATTTCATGAACTTTTCCAGCAGCTGTTGTTGATGTATTTGGGCTGATATAGTCATTGATCTTCCTCTATCATCTGAAGTTTTGAAATAATTTTCTTTATTCTTTTGGCTATTATCTTCATCTTTGTTATTTTTAATATATTTTGACAGATAATCATTTTGATTTTTCTTGCCCTTTCTGAAGTTCTGAAATTAAGTATTTTTATTATACCACATCAAAATTTGTTATCCTCATCTTTGTTGTTTTTAACACATTATCAGCTGATTTCTGCTTGAATTTCTGGGATGAGTACTTACCATTATTTACATGCTAACTATTGTCCTAATCTTTGTTGCTGTTATCACAATGTTTTGACCATTGTACTCCAACCTTCATCAGGTGTATGTTAATCTGGGTAGCCTACAATGAATATCAAATTGAATCCTTTATTTAATCTACAGGTGTATATTTTTTCTTGTTCCATTGGCCATATCTAAGGAATTCTTGTCCAGTTCTTTATTTAGTACTACTCAGTTATGGCTCACCCTGTTTCCACTGAGTCCAAGTGCATACTGCCTTGCCCAGAGATTGAACTCACAATTACTATGTCACCAAATTCACTAATCAATGCTTTAATCTACTAGGTTATTTTCCTATCAGCTGATATACTTCTTCTGGAGCATGTTGCATCCAGAAGTCTTTAGAAGTCACTTTGCCTTTTTTTTCTTTCCTTCTTTTTATATTGTAATGGTGGATTTATGGTTAGCAAGAAAAATAGTGGAAGTGACAAAACAACAAATGGTGACAAGATATAGTTGAGATAAATAAAAAAAAAATGTTTATATCATGTGATCTGCAAGGTTCATATCAGGATATCATATATCAGTCATTGGAGACTGAGAGTCATTCAAGGTATAACACAAGGTTTTAGTTGAGATAGAATCATGGAGAAAATCAATACGCAGTTGAGTGAGATATACTCATGGGAGATATATTCTACAAATTATCACATTATAGTAGTCAAAAGTTAGTTTCTGCTGTTATTGGTTTTCATCACTGGCCAAAGGTATTACTGTTGATGGAAGCGCCTTTTAGTGTCACTGCTGATGGCCTGTGCAGTCATGTAAATCTGGCTGCATTCGGTTAAGCTCCTTGCCATGGAATCTGTCACTAATTCTAGCTGGGTTAGATCTACTTTCATGGGGGGAATCAGCATTGGCTTTTTAGTGAATGACTGGCTCAGAAACAGCTGCATTGACCTTTTTTTGAGTGGTCAAATTTTTTAATATTGACATTTTGGGGCAGTATTCCCTAAGTGGGTATGTGAAACTGGACAAAATTAAGTTGTGCTTTTGTCATATGAACCATGGCTGTTGAAGAAAACTCTTCCATTTGAATTGGAGTTCTCAACAATCTCCTGAAAAATCCAATCAAGCATGACAAAGTGTTAATGCATGAACAGACAAAACTGGAAAAGCATTGTTGATTCTTATCAAGGAATCAACCTTTGTTGTTGTACCCAGTAGAGAGTCATCTTCTTCTTGAATCTAATTTCTTCTTTTCTGATCGCTTCCTTTATGATGATGGTATTGATGACTAAGTAGACCAATTCTTTCATGGAACAGCCGATGGCATTCTGCATACTAATGTTGATAGAGGACAGGATTGATTTTGTCAAGAACTTTCTCTCTTGAGAAGTCCTTAAGTGATATGGTTTCTGTTATTTGGTACAGTTCTTTGTGGTTCTGTTGCACCAATCCACAAGGTTCAAAGATGGATGGTCCTCACTAAGACCTACATGGCTAATTCACCAAAAGCCATTTTAATCATTGACTGAGAAGACGGTTGTATACAGTTGACAGTTTTTAGATATTTCTGAACAGTTTAGGCACTATGCATGACATCCATATAGAAGTATCAATTGGACAAGGCTATTTAAGAATATGATTTGAGTTCTTAGGTTAATTTTGATATGGTAGCATCTTGCAATGTTGAACAAAACTACCCCCTGGTGCAGTTTCTTCTATGTTTAATTTCTTTATGTTCTCTACTAAATTTGTTATAACTGATCCGTTAACCAAGATATTTGAAGTGTTTAGTATTTACTGATTCCTCAACCAGAATTTTTAAGATGGATTCAGGGTAGATGACATTACCGCTTTAATTATAATTCCAGATCAAAGTTCTGTTTTGAAAAGATTTAAGTTCCATTTCTTGAAACACTTGGAAGAGGATGTTGACTTTTTGTTCCAGATCATTCTTATCCCATTCTTAACTAATAAAGATGTAAATGCAACGTCCCACTGAGTAAAGATGAAGAATGTGCCAGTAAAACTGACTAAAATGGTAACAGTTAGGAATTTTACTTTTTACACTATTTACATTGTTTGGACTATTTTCCTCATCTTTATTGCCATATTCACAATGTTCCAGTCATTGTACATTCCAGCCTTCTTCAGGTGATATTTCTTGGAATTTTGAACTGAATCCTTTATTTAGTCCATATGGATAGATTGTTCTAATTCCACATACCATGCCTTTGGATATCTCAGTTTCAGTTAATTCCCCTTGATAACTCAACTCTCCAAGTTTTTGTTCCCTCTGCTATAGCCAGGTATTGACTTCACAACTCTTGGGTCAAGTCAATTTTGGATCATTCAACCAACACTTGTATCCACTGTGCCATTATACAATTTCAGCTAAATCATTTTTGTACAAAGTAGTTTACAGGTAGACAAAAATTTGAATCTTCAATTTTACATTTTCTAGCCAATAGGTAATGTTGTAGCAAATTTTCCATCTAAACATAAAAATCACTGAGTTAAAATCAAAAGTGAATCAAAACTGTTTTCCAACTCACAATCCTATCATCAATATTTTATCCAATAAAAATGTACATAACATATCAATATTGTTCAACCAAGTAAAATTTAACATTTGTTTCAACCCTCAATATTTTATAAATAGCTGACATCAATTACAATAAATCAGTAGCTGGCCACTGACATCTCTGAACAGAAAATTTTGACAAACTCATCTTACATGCTAACTTTACATATTACAATCTTTTCTAACACACACAAAGATGTACACGTAATCTTAAGGGATATTGACTGACAAATAAAAGCTATACACTGGCTACATACATCCCTTGTACTTCATTAGGAAGGAAATTTTCACACTTTCTTAAATTAAAATATTGTACAATAAAGAGCATGTTTTTTTAATCATTTCACCCCAATCCAGTTGATAATACAACTATGACACAAAAGCTTATAGAAAGTGAAAAAGAATGAGAAATGGCAGTGGGAAAGTGACTGAAGCTGAGATGCTAGATTAGCATTGATTACATTACAGACCATTCTTTAAATTTTGTCAAGAATCTATAGAAATCCAGACAGCAATATTCAATACATGGATGAATGGTAGATTTGTGAATGTGATAGACGGATTCTGCTAAAAAAAATTGTTGGCACAATACAGTGAGTCAACTTCCATTTTTTTTAATCAATTCACCCCAAGTAGGGTGATAATGCCACAAAGACAGAACTGGGAGTGAAAGAGAATGAAAAGGCTTTAGAAGAAACCAGAAAACCAGTCTTAAACAGGAGATGTTTGATATACAGGGCCACTCTTATATTGAGACGTTTTTGGTAATTCGATTCGATTTGTATAGAATTGCATGTGTGGATAGATGTTTTTGTATTGCACTTTGCTCTGATAATGTGAGATATCTACTCAAGGAAGTGGTAGTATGTCCAATTTAGGTAATTGATTTATGACAAGATGCTATATTGGTCATCAATACTTTAGATTTGATGGGGTTATTTTGATTACTCACAACAAGGTTTGCCATTTAGCATTTTCTGTAACATATTATAAGTTTTACATGTTTTGGGGGAATTACAGCAGAAATATAGTGTTTAATGATTTTTTGTACAGTGAATTCATTATTGTGCATCTAGTTACTGTAAAATGTGTTGAAGTTTTGTTATGTGGTATTTTACTGGTGTCATATATTTTTTGTAAGAATAATTTTATTTGTTTATTAATGATGTAGATGGAAAAATTATTGTTGACTAATGTTTTTTTTTTAATTTTTTGTTCACTCAGCAATATTCTTTGGGAAGAGGAAATTAGGTATGCTCTATTTAGGAAGTTTTTTTTTTTTATCACTGCTATTTTATATCTTTCTGAGCATTGAGTATAATAGTTTAGAAGACAAGAAATTTCATGCTGGTTGGTTTTATATATGGGTAGGTGGTAAATACTTTGGATTTTAGTTCTATATTGATGTTGAGAAATGGGATTTTGTTATTAACCATGATTTCATATGTAAATTTTAGCATTGTGTTTTTTTTTTTTTTCAGACGTTGGTTTTAGATCTATAATTTTGTCCTTATTTTTTATCAAAACAAAAATTTTTCCAACATACCTTGTGAAGATTTGTCTGTTATTTCAAACATTTTGTTTTGAATATATGACATGTAAAAGTAAGAGAAAAACAGGACCTGATGGGTTTCCTATGCTGGTACCATAATTTGGGTTGCAGGGGTTGCAATTATGATCATAGAATGGGGCTTTTGTCATTCACACAAGTAATAGTTTCCAAACAGTTGCTAGTTGGATTTTGGAAAGAGGGATTCATGGATGTTTGTAGATGCATTCACTAATTATGTTGATTATTTCTTCAACTGGGACATTGATAAAAAGATTTTCAACATCAAGTGAAACTAGTATTCTACCTAAATTTGTTGTTTTTAAGATATGAAGGAATTAGTTTCTTTATACGATGTTGTAATTATTGGGTGTGTATGGGGAAATTATGTTATTTAGGGTTTTTGATAGCTTTGTTACTGGTGTAGGTATTTGGGATATGATAGGTTGGAGAGGAAAACCTGGTTTATGGGTTTTTACATTACCGTACAAATATCCTGGTTGGTAATCACCAACAATCTTATTGATTTTTTAGCTTCCGACCTTAATTACTCCATTTTCTTTTTCTATTCTTGTGCACAGTTAGTGTTTGCTTTGAAGTCCTCATATATTTTTTTTCTTCTATTTATAAAACACCAGTCTAGGTAACATCATCTATTGTCCACTTTACAATGTGAGTGTTCTGAACACTGCCAATCCCCATTGTGTCACACATTACTGAGTATGTAATTGACTCTTATCAAAATTTTAGACAAGAAAAAAGAAGGAAAATATTTAATTTCAGAAACTTAGAAAGCTAGTGTCCATTTTAAGAAGTTTTCCTGAAATCAAGTATTTTTATTATACCATATCAAAATCTGTTATCCTCATCTTTGTTGTTTTGCCCTTTCTAAAGTTCTGAAATTATGTTCTTTATTCTTTTGGCTATTATCTTCATCTTTGTTATTTTTAACATATTTTGGCAGATAATCATTTTGGCTTTTCTTGCCCTTTCTGAAGTTCTGAAATAAAGTATTTTTAATATAACATATCAAAATCTGTTATCTTCATCTTTGGTTTTTTAACACAAATTATCAGCTGATTTCTGCTTGAATGAGTACTTACTATTATTTACATGCTAGCTATTGTTCTAATCTTTATTGTTGTTATCACAATGTTTTGACCATTATACTCTCCAACTTTCATCAGGTATATGTCAATCTGGCTTTTCTAGATTATTGCATACTGTGTTTTGCATTTCAGCGTAATGGTTCCACAGAGAAGAAATGGAATGGTATGATTGGAGAATTGGTTTTGGCAGAAGCTGATATGATCATGGCCCCTTTGACAATTAATCCAGAAAGAGCTCAGCACATAGATTTCTCAAAACCTTTCAAATATCAAGGACTCACAATCTTAGTGAAAAAGGTAAGAAGTCATATACACATACATGCACACATGCATGCACATAATTTGGAATCAATAAATCTGTAGGCTGAATTTTCATCTGAAATTTTTCACGGTGTATAATATTTGATCAGTGTGATAAATAGGGAAGTGTTAGGTTCAGCAATGAGATTATGTTAAAAAATAAATATTTATTGTGTACAATAAGTGCTATGGACCACCATATATAAACATATACGGGTATATATACAAGGTCTGTCTGAAAAGTAATCTGACTGATGTCACAACAATTTATTTCAATTCAAAACAAAAAAACTACATGGTTTCCCCTTCATGGTATTCCCCCTTGAGTCTAACACACTTTCCAATCCTTTTCTGCCACTCATCTATGTATTGCTGGAAGGATTCTTTATGGATGGGTCTCATGTTCATTCTTACAGTCCACTTGATGGCCTCCACACATTCAAAACAGACCAAAACCCTTGATGATCCCCTTGAGCTTGATGAAAAGAAAACAGTCACATGGAACAAGAACAGCTAAATAGGGAGATTGTTCCAATATGGCAATGTTTTTCTTGGCCAAGAATTGTAGGATGCTCAGAGTGTTTTGAGCAGGTACATTGTCATGTGTCCTGCCACAAATGCATGTGAAAAAAATGGAATATTTGCAGAAAGCTAAAATTACAGTTATATACTCCCATTATATAATGTTAGATGATAACTCAATCCACTTATCTCTCTTTTGCCAATAGCTCACACAGCACACCATTACATTTCAGACAGACCTTATGTATGTTTTCTTACCAGTTATTTCATAAGTTAAAAAGATTGTTATATTTCATAATACAGATACATTGGAACAAACATAGATAGATAGATTTGAAGAAACCCAGATTAAAATATAGCAGTTTTGTTTGGGAGGCATTCAAATTTAAAAGCCATTTCTTACTACACTTAACAACTGATTGAAGGTTATGTTCTAAAGCAGCTACCAGTTCTACTTTGTTGAATCTATTGAACTTACTATTAATTCAGGTGTAATAGGTGTGTCATTTGTATAAATACCAAATTGGGAATTGATGACATCAGGAAGGTCATTGATGAAGATAAGAAACAACATATGTCCAAGTATAGAGTTCTAGGAAAACCCGACATTAATATGAAAGTATGTACAAGAGTGTCTTTTCAACATGACTTTCATTACATGATTTTTTAGGAATATTTGGATTGAATCAGATATTTGGTCAGAGACAACACAGACCTTGAGCTTGTGAAGAAGGCCAGCATGCCAAATGCTGTCAAATGCCTTTACGATATTGAAAACCACTGTCTGAGCCTCACTGTTCTTGATAGAGAAATTCAATAAGAGCCATTAATACATTGATGGTTGATCTAGTGAAACAAAAGACATATTGTTTATTTGAAAGAAAGATATGTAAAATGTAAACCTATTTAGAGTTGATTAGAGCTGCTAGTACTATTTTACATTTTGTCATTTTTCCAATGTTGTTTTGATATATGGAAATTTATATATCATATTCTTATATATATATATATATATATATATATATATTTATATATTTATTTAAAAAATATGATTCCAAATACATAAGAGGTCTCATGTTTCAAAACAAGATATTTGAAAAAACTTCAAAAGTCTGTGACTATATATTTTTGTTATATATATATATATATATATATATATATATATGGACATTAAAGCCAGCACCCAGAGGTGACAGTTTGTTTCATGTTAAATGCAATCATCAAGCAATGTGCATTGTTTAATGTGACTATTTATATATACAAGTCAGCAATGCATTGTGGGTAGTCTATTTTATTATATTCTGGGTAGTCTCTTGTATTATCCTAATGGTTATTTTGGTGAAGTGTAATGGTTATGTTTTGAATTATTAGGGTTTATATTTACATACACTCTATCCCTGATATTGCACACAATTTAACCCATAAATATAGCATACCTTAAAACTATATTTTATCATATATATATATATATATATATATATATATATATATATATATATATATATATATGCTCATATATTGGCCCAAAGTCTTGCAGATCCAAACTTAATGTTGAAAATATTTTTAATCATGTCAATTCATCTAAAGAGTTTTGGGGGGATATTGAACTCGGGTATGTACTTTCAACATAAGAATAATGTAAATTCTAATGGAGACAATATGTTTGCTAACTGAAGAAAAAAATAATGACATTAAGTAAAAGAGAAAAAAGAAATGTTGAATTAACTCACATATTTCTGTGTGGAATGAATATATGACATTATATGACATGAATATATGACATTATATGTGATATTATATATGACATTATATCTGACCTAACAAGCAGCCTTGCATTAAAACCATCTTTCTCAGCTCTATAAATGTGTCATACTGTGTTTTGACTGTCATAAAATGTTTATAACAAAAAAAGAAAAAATATGGAAATAAATTGTATGAAATTTCTTTCATGTAACAGACTGAAACAACAAAACATTTAAAAACTCAAAATTAAAAGTTATTATGAGAGGGAAAGTTATTACAAATCTTATTGTGGAGTAATAGGCAGACTAATAGTTAACATGAAAGGAAAACGGAATCAGCAAGCGAAGTTCAAGTTGTGGCCAAGGTAGTTTGTATTCATTTTATATTAATTCCTTTGAAAAAGGCAAAAAAGAGCTGGGCAAACTGGGTTCTTATCTCAGAGAGGAGGATAACTATGAATTTGAACCAGAAATAAAGGAGATAGTTTGATATCAATTTTGATTTCCTTCTAGCAAATTCTATGGTCAAATTGCTCTCAGTTCAAAACTGACAGGGGCATATTTTTTTTTTTAAATTATGTTCACTCTGAACATGGAAAATTCTTCTCTATGTAGTGCATTCTTTCATAAAACAAAATCAACCAGGCAGCCTTGTAAGTCTGCTTGGATGATTTTGTTTTATGCCAAAATCTAAATATTTTGAACACAATTTTATAGTTTTAACTACAGATAAAATGTAGTGTTGGTCATTTTCCTATAAAATATATTTTTGGTCATTCTACTATAAATAGGTATTGTTGGCAATTTTTTTTATATAAAAATGTATTGTTAGTAATTTTACTATAAAAATGTATTTTTATACTTTCATAGTGTTTTGTTTTTGTTTGGAAGTTTACTAGTTGCCCATAAGTAGGACTCTAACAGGTGCAGAGTGTGCAACAGCCCCAGAAAGGGCATCCAATCAAAGAGTAAAATAAAAATGTAGTTTATATTTAATTTGAATAAAGTGTTTATTTCATGTTTCATTTGTTTTTTACATATTTAAAATATCTTCCTTTATCACATTTCTCAGTACTAGGCCCTATGCCCCCCCCCTACTTGAGTCTTAGGGGCATACAATCAAGGAGTTGGCCCCAGGTATCACCAAACCTCTGCACATCACTGGCTACCATCCCAGTCAGGGTGGACCTGGTAACAACAGCAATTGGTTCCAAACTCCTCAAAACCCCTAAATCTCCCAATCTTGCTGCCAGATGTAATTTATCATCATACCCAGGGCTACTGTACAGAGCCCAAGTGTTACTCAAAGTAGAGCATTACAGAATAAGATGTACAGTTTATGTGGATATGAGAAGAAGATAACGGTTAAGGTTGTAGTGATTGAGGATGCATCCCCAAAGCAGCAGTTCATGGGAAGAAGGTGCTCAAGTGGAACTTACATCTCATCAAAGAAATACGAAAGAAATGAGAGTGGTTTGCTGCACTGTCTGTGACATATCAGGTATGGGAAGGTTATGGGTAAGCTTCAATGAGCCTAGCATGTGGTACTGAAAAGATTGCTCAAATAATAAACACAAAAGGAGACGCACCTCCCCACAATTCTGTGTCTTCATTTATATACCATGTCTACTTACAGCATGGGCAATCATAGTTCTCCACAACTTCTAGTCTTTTGTTGTTCTAACCTTTGACTTTTTATGCCCTTTTTTTATTTCTGTTCTACCATCCATTCATTCACTTTCTGGTTTTTCTTACTTCTCTTGCTTTCAATATGTCCTGTGAGTGTCAAATTCTCCAAGCCCTTATATGTCCCAGAAATTTCAACTTTCAGGATAAGTAAATAAGGAAAAGAAATGATCACCTACAGAATGCACTGCATGGAGAAGAATTTTCTATGCTCAGATTTCCTTGTTCAGAAAATGGTCTTTTCTCTTCTTACTTATCAGTCAAATGAAGCAACCGGGAATGCTAAGGACTGTAAGCTTGAATGTGCAGGTGTTGTAATGGATAATGGTTCAGAATTGTTAATCAGAGAACCAAGTTCCAATTTCACTGGGGTTCATTATATCCACCACTTCTGCCTCCAGCTATAAGTTAATTACTAAGACTTGTATCACTAAATCATAATTATCTTTTCAGAAAAAAATTCTTATAATCTAAAAAGAAATATTTTCTGGCCTTAAATAACCTGCAAAGGGTTGATAAGTTGTAAAATATAAATCAGTCAGTTGTTTTGGACAGATGAATAATAAACATGAGTTTACACCACTGTCTTAAGTTAATCACAAATTCCAAAATTTAAAAAATACCAGAAAATATTAAAAATATTTTTTGAAATGGCACTGATATTCAGAGGACTTAAAACGATTACTTGGTTACTTATTTTGGTGCATCATTTTACTTATAATTATTGCCCCATGGCACAAACAATAGCCAGTGCATTATTTAAACATATTAGCCATACATAATCAACAGTGCCTTTTTATAGTCATCTGTCACTTATATGATTACCAACTAAAACTGTTTTTACATTTAGATAAGTAGAAAAGTAATTGTTCTAAGTAATAAAATAAGTGCTGTGTAATTTGTTGCACTTAAAATTAGTAAAAAAAATAATCATTTATTTTAATTTCGTTTATGCAAATAATCTGACTAAATTATCATCTCACTTAAAGAATTTCTGAAATCTTTTTGTTTAATAACACAAAATTGAATTTAATCAATTTCATTAATTTTCTTGTAAACATTCCCATTACTCCCAGAAATGTTTTTTTTTCATTTTTTAAAATATTTCATTGTAGACATGGACTAATACTTTTATTCCATTCCTGATTCACATGCTGCTTCTGATAGATGTTTACAAAAGATTTTCTTGCCATTTTTTTTTCACTAATTATTTGTTCATTTTTATTATTTAATCATATTTTAGTTGTACAGAGTAATTATGTCAATAATTACCAAGTGATCCTAAATTCTTTTTAAGACATAATCAGATTGTGAAAAGAAATATTTTAAAATTGAAAGTAATGTTTTGGTTGTTAATATATCACCAGATACATTTAACAGTGAAAGTTAAAAATATATCACTTGATACATTTGACACTGAAAGATACACATATATGACCAGATACATTTGACACTGAAAAATACAAATATATGACCAGATCATTTTGACACTGAAAGATACAAATATATGACCTGATACATTTGACACTGAAAAATACAAATATATGACCAGATCATTTTGACACTGAAAGATACAAATATATGATCAGATACATTTTACAATGAAAGATACAAATATATGACCAGATCATTTTGACACTGAAAGATACAAATATATGATCAGATACATTTGACACTGAAAGATACAAATATATGACCTGATACACTTAACATTGAAAGATACAAATAAATCACCAGATATATTTGACACTGAGAGAAAGAAACAAATGTATCACCAGGTACAATTAAAACTGAAAGATACAAATATAATACCAGACACATTTGACACTGAAAGAAAGAAAAAATATATGACAAGATACATTTTTCCTAAAAGATACAAATATATTACCAGATACAATTAAGACTGAAAGATACAAATATGCCACCAGATATTCTTAACTGTGAGAGGATGATACAAATATATCACTGGAAACAATTAACATTGAAAGTTACAAATATATCACCAGATACATCTAACACTGAGGGAAAAATACAAATATGTCACCAGATACATTTGACACTGAAAGAAAGATACAAATATACAAAGTGTTTGGAGTGATCACTAGTGTTGTCAATGTTATGCCACTATTCATCTTCCTGCAGGACCACAGACTCAGCATGGAAGCTTATATAAAGTGCCTTAATGAGGTACTGCTGTCCTGGATCAAGAGGGTAGCTGCTGGAAGACACTGCAACAGGACTCTGCACCATGCTACACAATCTGGAAAAACTAGTCATATCTGTCAGACAATTCTGTGACCTTAGATCTGGCCACCTAACTCCCCAGACTGAAACCCCACCCTGATTATTATGTATGGTGCGCAAATGAGCAAGAGACTAACAAAACTCTTTGTAACACCAAAGATGAACCGAATACAAGGATTATGTCAGCATCCAGAAGAGTTGCAGAAGATTCTGAAGCCGTTTGGAGGCTGTGGTTGAAGCCAATGAGGATTTTATTGAATAAATTTACTCTTTAGTATTTTCAAGATATTTTTGTGTAATTTTGGTAAATATATTTGTTAAAATGAGATTTCATTTTTGCATAATTTAGACGATAGTTTATCCATCACACCCTGTATCATGAGATACATTTGACACTGAGAGAAAGATTCAAGTATATCATCAGGTACAATTAACACTAAAAGATACAAATATATATCACTAGTTATTTTAATACTGAGAGAAGGATACAAATATGTCACTAGATACATTTAACACTTTAGAGAAAGATTCACATATATCACCAGATACAATTAACACTGAAATATACAAATATATCACCAGATACAATTAACACTAAAAGTTACAAATATATCACCAGATATATTTGACACTGAGTGAAAGATATAAATATTTAAATAAAATTTCTGCAATGAAATGTTCAAAAACAAGAAAATCCTAAATTGAGATTTGTTTATATTCTTAAATTCCTAAAGGATACCAAGTGACAAACAATTTGAGAACCAAAATTACATTTTGATTTTAGATTGCTTATGTTCAGCTCATACTAATGCTCTTGGGAAAAGCATGAATCCACTTCTCTTTGCACAGCTTCTATTGTCAGATATCTTGAGAAAACGTTTTCTCACTGACATGCCAAAGTCGTTTGTCCTGATAAAACTGAAATCAGTTTCCTTACCTGCCCAGGCAAAAGTAAATAAATAAATCTGTTATGCATATTGTCACAATCGACAAAGGACAATATATATCTTTTTGCCACCACATTATGGAGCTTTTAATTTCTTTTTTCTTTTTGTTGATCTTTGACAAATTGTAAGTTCAAGCCACTCCCCCAAATTTCAAGTTTAAAGGTTTTGTCGGCTCATTCTTCATGTAAGGCCAGAGGATCAAATAACCTTTACAGTCTGCTGCTATCTCCCATGACATGTTTTCATTCTTTTTCTCAACTCATTCATTTACTGAGGTTATAAGGCATTTGTTTCTACACTTCAGCTCCATTCCCAACAGCCTCTTCTTGGTATTAAAGTCAAAGTTTTCAACTCTTACTATTGGCATTTTTTTCCATTCATCATTCTGAAAGAAATGTGTTTCTTGCTACAAATATTGTTAAGTGTTGAGTACAAATTTTAATTATGAAAAATAATATATAAAATGTATTTTTATAATATTTTTTTTAACTCTTTCACCCTGACTTTTACAAAAACTATTTTTTTTTGTTGGTTTTTTGTTTTTTTTGTTTTTTGGCATTTTATGAGAGTTTAAATAAGCACATCCTTTAGTTCCAATGTATTTTTAAATATAAAATAATCTTTTTTAAGATGCAGGATAAAAATGTCCCTAAAGTGTTATTATATAATAATCAACTGGGATTATTTACAAAAAATATGTTGGCTGTGACTTGTTTTTAAGTTATGTCATCACTTTATTTATCTTCAGATATGAGCAGATGTGGCTTTTTAGTTCTTCTAGGGCCTTACCTTCACTTGTGCAGATGTGGCAATATTTGAGTGTTTGTGTGTGAAGCATCCACAGCCCTTTTTGCTTCAGTGTGAAAAGTCAATGGCACACACTTCAAAAGGAGGGAAACAGAAAAAGTGGGTTACTTAAGGATTTACCTGGTTTTATACCCCTCTAGGCTGCTGCAGATAATACGTTTATTAAGGCACTACATTTTGATGTAAGTTGAACTAGGAACAGGTTGATACATGACCACTGTCTTCTCCAGGCAATTTTGCAGGAATGGGAAAGATTATCCATCAAAGTCTGCATTTCTGTTCTGTGTGGGTGACCAGGTCACAGTCATTGGTAATACACAAGGCCTTGGACAAGAGCTTGGAATGTCTTAGATTTAGCAGAGAAGCATCAGATATTGAATAGTTTACTAGTGGTACAATATCAAGGACATGAAGAAGAACATCAGAAAAGAAAATGGAGAACCATGTAGGTGGTACAAGGTCACTTTGCTTGACACCATTTTGTATCTTGATGGGTTCTGAAAGTAAGCCACCAATGTTAACAGTTATCTCCATATCATCATCAAATGACTGGATGATATCTACAAAATGACAAAAACAGCTTAAGCACCTCAAGATCTTCCATATAAGTTCTCTGTTTACAGTGTCAAATGAATTGGTAAGATCCATGAAAACCTATAGTATTGTATTTATGCTATTATACTAATATCTATCTATCTATCTATCTATCTATCTATATATATATATATATATATGGTGAAGCATAAGTGCTAGCATGGGATAGATTTGGGTTGGGTACCTGTGCATGTTTAGTTAAAGGGTTAGTAATGTTATGAGATTAGCAATTTAAAATGTATGAAACATTTGGGTTAAACTATACAAGAAAGAGACCAGCTTATTGAGTTAGGAATCCAGGGGAAGTAACTCGAATCAAAACTGAATGAAGTAAAAAGACACCAGTATATAGGAGAGGAGTGTAAAAACTTTTTTTCATTGGCTGACGTTGATGGATATATTTCAATAAGGATGGTCGGACTCCTGGATATACTGGCCGATATGATCTTTTTTACAATGTCGAGGTGCATAGCACGGCACTTTCAGGGAGGCAGCCTGACTCATTTGGAGTCAGGTTAGGGTTGTTGTTTGAGATGATATGATAAAAAAAAACGACATTGGTGATGAGGACAGTGCATCACTGAAGACCACCCTTGGTCCATCTAAAATATATTATGCAACTATATATATAAAAGTGAACATTGAAGTCAACACCCAGAGGCGATAGTCTTTTTCATGGCCTTACTGAAGTCAGCTGAGAGTTTAAGGCCCAATATTCTCTCAAGGCATGGAGCCTCCCCAAGGGATGTCCATTCATTGTGATTGCTGGTACTTTGGGGTTCAATTGGCAATGATGGAATGTAACTAGTTTGAAATAATAAAAATGTCAGGTTCAGACTAAATCCATTCTTTACAAATTGATTTGTTTATGTTATGTAGTTGAAATGGATTTGATATGGACTTTTGTGGAAAATATTTTGGTAAGGAAGAATGCATTGCTGATCTGTAACTTCAAATCAAATGTTTGTTTCTCCTACAAAGGGGGGTCATAGTTTGGTTTCCTTCCAGAGAGCACATTTTCTTCATTAAGATTTCTCAAATACGCAGACTGCAAGGCTAATAGACGTAACACACACTGTTTAAAGTAAAAAAAAAAATAAAAGTGCATTTTAATTACTAATATCCACTTTAACAACATTTGAAGTAATAAAAAATATATTGGATTAAAAATAAATCCATTAATTCTTTCGAAATATAGGTTAAGTCAGTAACAGGAGATGTAGGACTTGTATTTCAGAGGCATTCTGAACTTGATAAATACAGTGATGAGATTTATGAGGTGGTGCTAAAAGATTCTCGGCTCACTCAAGAAGGAATTTAAAAAAAAAAAGAAACTGATATTTGGTCCTATTTTAGGAAGTGGGTTGACCTAAGAACTTTTCAGCACCCTCTCATACTAAGCTCATTTTAGTCTGGTTTAAGATGCAATTGTTGGAAATGAAAGGCTGAAGTTCCCAAGAGGATGTGCCTTGAAAATGTACTTTTAAGATTCTGTCTTATCACTAAGCTTGAATGCTGACCATTGGCACTAGTTGGCAACACACCATTAAAAAAAATCTGATTTTATCAAATAGGCACCCATTTTGTATTTACCAAGCATAAAATTGCTTAACTTTAATCGTTATGCAAAACTAATTTTAATAGACTGTAATACTTTGATTTGAAAACAGATTTTTGTTAAAAAAAACTGTGGTGTGATGGATAGCGACTCGAATTGAGGAATTGGAGAGCCGAGTTCGAATTCCAGTTGAATCCATTACATTCACTTATGTGCCAAAACCCTTGGGAAAGGTATGAATCCTCTTCTTCTCCCCCCAGTTATGGGTAAATAGCAGGACAGACCAGGTTCTATATCCTGGGATGGCAACTGGTCTACCGCAGAAAGAAATGGCAACCTACTGCGGAAAAAATATGCCTTGTCAGTCATGTATTGAAAGATACATGATTGCCTATGCATGGCACATAACTGACTGAATTATCAAATATTACAGTTAAATTAATTTTTACATATTACAGTTAAATTTTCATTGGAAGTTTCTTCCAATGAAAACTTCCAAGGTATAAATCCATTTATTCTCTCCCTAGTTACGGGTAAATAATAGAAATGATTGGGTTCTTTAGTTTTGCTAAAGAAACTAATCTAATAAAAGGAAAACTCGGAATTCATAAATACACAGAAGTCAATAGAAAATCACTCTTCTATCTTTTCTCCAAGAAGTCATATCAATTCACAGATATTAAAGAAAAGTTGTGAAGAGCCAGACATGACATTTCAAAAAAATATCTGAATTGCAATTTTGTATTAATGAAATTGAAAGTACAGTCTGACCTCTTTATTCTGGCGCCCTTGGGACTAGGCCACTGCTGAACCACAAAAGATGCTGGATGACAGAAATCACAACAAAAAAAACCTATGTAGACACAGTCTTGCCAGCTCATCCTACATTGCTATTATCAAAGATAGAACAAAGCTTAAAACAGGAAATAAAACAATCATTAATGTTTTCAAACAAGGTTTTTATTGTTTCATGCTATACAAAGGCTAAAAAAAAAAAGACTAAAACCAAAAAATAATATATACTTACTGTTAGGGGAAACAACTCTCCTCTAATGAATCATGGACTCTTCACAGGAAAAAGGATAGTATCAAACAACAACATGGCTACTGGACAATACACCACCTGTAAACAGTGAATTGTTATCCAATTCTGCTGTTTCCTGGTCAGTGAGAATAAAAATGAATATTGTTGTGTTTCAAAATATATTTAATTGTGTTTTGTTATATTTTGTTGTTCATAATATTTTGGGTTACAACACTTACTATCCTGAATTGATAAATATGTAGCTATATATAAGAAATTAGCCATACTGTATCACAAAAAAATCCTACTGTTGGCAGCAGCTGTGGAAAGTTGTAAAAAACCTGTGGAACTGCACTTATAGGTGCTCAATAAACTAATGGTGGGTGATTCAAAAAAATGCCGGACCATAGGAGTTACAGGACCATGGAGTACCAGGTTAAAGAAGTCAGGCTGTAGTTAGAAATTTTCACAAATTATATTTGAATATTTATCAATATGATTTATTAAAATGGTAAAAATGATTGGAAGATGTCTGAAAAATGAGATCAGCAGTGGCAAAATGTTAGGCACTCACACTTGTGCTTAAAAAAATAATTCTTCCATAGGAAAAAAAAAAAAGTGTCCCTTCTGTTTGAGATTGGTAAGCAAAAGAATATCAAGTTTCTTTGAGACTGTTTCTTAAATCTCCTGGGATAAACAAAAATATGTGGAATAATTCATGCGCAATGCTTTTCTTTATTTTTTGAACCACATGTTTTACCAATGCACTGAACAACAAAATGAATCGAAAGTGGGATGTGATAAGGATTTTTTTTGTGTGTGTGTAGGGGGGGTACAAGATTTATATCATCAAACCTGTATTGTGATTCTTTTTTTCAATATCTCTTTTTATTAAAGGTGACTTATTGCACTTGAATTTATTTTTTAAGAAATAAACTTCTTTTTAAAATTTTATCTGTAAGTTCCAAAAGCATATCTCGACATACAATGAAAAATATTTAGTTTTAGTTACATATTTTTTGTTGTATTTTCAAAGTGTACCCACTTTTTACAATTTTATCCATCTTTATTATACATTTGTTTTTTCCTTATTTCCTAATGCCACTAAGACACAAGGGGTTACTGAGAGTGAAAGAAAATAAAAAGACTTTACTGAGGAGAAAGAACAATAAAAGAACAGGTTTTCAGGAAGAAAGAAGATGCATTTAAATTTTTGAAGATTTTAAGTGACAAGGAAGAAAGTTCTACAAGCAAGAACTACAAGAAAAGAGACTATTAGAATAGAACATATGGTTGCATTCAGCTAGTTTAACAGTAAAACAGTGAGACCAAGATATATTGTAGGAATACCAGGCCACATATTGCAGCAATATTCAACGCACAGACAAGTGGTAAATTTATGATAGCACAGGAGGGATTCTGATGAGAAAAATACGATAAAGTAAACCAATTTTCCTGGCAATAGACCTACTAATTGATTCAATATAATTACTCCACTTCATGTCAGTGAAAAATGTGAGCCCAAGAAGATATAATGAATTGTTCTCCTGGAGGTTAGCATCAGCCATATTGATGGAAGGCAGATTTCATAAATCAACATAAAATTCACTTGATTGCTAAGAAATACCAGCTTAAAAAATACAAATTAGATCCACTTCCAATAACAAACCCCACCAATCAGTGTTCTCTCCACCCCCATGAAACATTGATTTTTACTTAACCTACTTTTATTTTTAGTGCCATGTCCTTCCAAGACATCACAGATCACAGTATTTCACATTTTGCTCCATTTTTTTTCAGTGCCATCTTGGGAAAGATAGTGGAGTAGTTTCCGGTTACTTTCTTAGTTTTGCTTTTAGAGTTTTGCTTTTTTAGTATTGAATTTAGAGTTCTCTTTCCCTAGACTAGCTGCTGTCCTCAGCTAGCAAGCTCGGTCTAGCCTGCTATTTTACTCTTAGTTGGAGGTAGAGGAAATAGATTGATGCCTTTCCCAAGGGCATTAGTGAAAGAGTGAAGGCAAAAAAACTAGGCCAGAATTTGAACTCAGTTCACTGATTCCACTTTCTAAGCCAGTAACTTCTACATTACTCACATATCTAAACATTCATAATACCCTTTCTAAATAATAAATACTCACCCATCTGTAAATATTGGAATAACTGTTTAATATGCTTACAAAACTCAAATTTATTATTAAACAAAAGCATGTCAAACTTACATATTGCATATTTATTCCCATACATATTTTATTCTGTCAAGTGGTAATTAGTGAAATTAATTAAATTCTAGAAACTCAGAATACTTTCTAAAAAGCCTATTCAGTCGTATCAGGTGTTACTGATGCTTACCAAATATTTATTCACCTAATCATATGAAACCACTATAACCATTTATTTGAGACGATGACTAATGCCTAATTCAAAACAATTTATAAAAGTAAGTTTTACATCTTTTAGTTATCAATACATACTATAGTAAAACTTTAAGCAATTCTTACCTCTGTTGATAGATTAAATCATCATGGACACTTATATTTATTATATAGTTTGAATCTTTAGCAATCATCCATTATACAAAATCTCAAATATTCAATGAAGCATTATTGTCTCTATCGATAGATTAAATCATCATGGACACTTATATTTATTATATAGTTTGAATCTTTAGCAATCATCCATTATACAAAATCTCAAATATTCAATGAAGCATTATTGTCTCTATCGATAGATTAAATCATCATGGACACTTATATTTATTATATAGTTTGAATCTTTAGCAATCATCCATTATACAAAATCTCAAATATTCAATGAAGCATTATTGTCTCTATCGATAGATGGAATCATCATGGTCACTCATATTTATTGTATAGATTGAATTATTAGTGATCATCCTCCCATCCATTGGACAAAATCTCCAATATGCATTATATATTCTTTTTTGATGATAGGGAGACATTACTTTCTTTTATCCTTTTCACTTGATATGACATTTTTTTATTTTCTCTTTAACCCAGAAGGAATGGATACAAAAATATTTGCTACTCAAGTAGCCAAGGATTGAGTAGAGCAAATTATGTAATTTTTTTCTTTTTATTGAAACTTGAAACAAAGGACACAAATCATTTGTCAGCTAATATTTTACTTTTGGTGGAAAAAAAGAAAGTCATTTATCACCTTAGAATTTAATCAACATCACTCTTAAATCTCAGTCAAACTTCCGCTTTTTTTTTTCTAAGAACTTAACTTATCTCTCTCTTTTCTTTCCAATTTTAGTTTCTATTGTTTTGGTGATGTATTATTTATGGTTTGATATCCCTTAAATTGATCAGTGTGTTTATTCTGTAGGTGTCACAATCTCTGATACTTGATGGTTTGGGTGTTGGAAATATATTTGAGATTTATGTAGAATAGACCAAAATCACCTGCTAATTAATTAACTAATATAAAACTATCACTAGTTTGTAAAATCTATAACTTCTATAGCATAACAGTAATTAAATCCCCCAAACAACTGGCTAAGTGCTATTTTTTTAGAAATCATATTGATTTCTGAAAATGTCACAGTTACTTTTATGCTTATTACTGATCAATAGGATAATATAGATTTTACAAGTTTACTGCATTTCCAGAAATCAGTCTCCCCTCCATATCACACTGATTTCTGTTTTGGATTTTTGGATTTCTAGAAACAGAATATTTTGGTGTTCCACTCACTCACTCAGCCAACTTCAGGTAGTTCTTATGACCTATCAGTCCAGAAGCACCTCACCATAATGATGTCTACTGTTAGTGTAAGTAGTGAGATTGTATCCATTGCCAGCTTGCTAGGCCTGTCGTATAGCTTATAGCACCTGGTATTCTCCAGCATTTGCCCAGTACTTGGTATTGACCAGGCTCAACATTGCTTATCCTTAGTGATTGAACAAGCACTAATGTTTCAATGTGATATGACCTTAAGTGTTTGTTTTCCTATGAAGAAAATTAATAAATATTTGTGAATAGAATTTGTTAATTAGATTACAGAGGTTTTTAATTTTTATTTTTTATTTTATTAATTTTATTAATTTGGCCTTGTTTAAACTTCAACAAATTTATTGAAAAGTGAGAAGCAAAGAATAAACAAGGTTTTGTATAAGTAAAACAATTTTTTTTAAATCAGTTTTGCAATAAAGTTTTAAATTTTTGTTCTTGATAACAAACTCTTTGTGTGCTTGAAAAAAAAAAAGAAATATATATATATATATATATATATATATATATATATATATATATATATATAGTGTGTGTATAATTGCATTTTTCAAAAATAAAAACATAATTTTTGTGAAGGGGAAAGATTGAAATGTGGCTGAACAAAAAAATTTTTTTTTTTAATCAATTAACCCCAAGAAAGATGATAGTGCCACTAAGATACAAGGGGCTACTAGAAGTGAAAAAGAAAGAAAAAACTTTAGAAGGAACTGGAAACCTAATTAATTTTAAAGTTTAGGTGGAGATGTTAGAACTATAGAGTTGAAGTAGAATTTAGAAGGAACCAGGAACCCAATTCCAAACAGGAAACAAGGGATAAACCTCTACTCCTGTTCAAAGGACTGGAAAGGATTGTGAACTGGAAGATAAGTGAACCTATTTACTCATATTGTGAGAAAAAAAGTAAATTGTAAATAAAATTTCAGACTTTAGGTGGAGACATTAAGATTAGAGTTGAAGTAGAATTTAGAAGTATGTAGTAAACTGATTGGGGAGCAAATATTGTATGCTTTCAAAAGAGAGGATGTACCCCAATGTAAAATGACCAAAAAACCATGCCATACTAGTAGGATAGTTCATTGTCTTGGACAGAGACCTCCACTGCAATCCCATGAAAGTGCCATTGATATTCTGTGTCAGCAACACTTTTGGTCAAAGAACTCCTCCAAAAAAGCTTTGCCTGTCTTAATATATATTTTTGACAATCTCTTTCTGTTTAACTTTTTATTGTTTTAACTGTTTCATGTTACCATTTTTTATTTCTTTATTTTTCTTTAAATTTATGTGTTATTTTTCTTTAAATTTTTGTCTGAAGCCTTGCTTTGAGGCAAGTATGTGTGTGCATTATACATGTAATGTTTACAGGCATCTGTACTGTTTACCTTCACATAAATTCAATGTTAATCACATTATATTTAACGGAAGTTTTTCTGGCATGGTAAACTGGTTTGTGAGCAAATATGTCCGCCTTTCAAGGAGGGGATCTTGGGACTTATATTAAGTTAAAACTTTATAGCTATAACGCACATCCTTATTCTTTCCTTTTCTCACTTGATCAGCTGATTCTAATGAATTCTCAGAACAACTGTCAAATTCCCACCTTGTGTCTCTGACAAGAGTAATTACATCTTAATTCTAAACTTTTTTTCTCTCTCTCTCTCTCAAATAGAATAATTAACTTCCTTCCATATGCCCTCAACCTAACGACTGTGCTTCTGATACTAACTCAAATGGGTGTAAGGGATGCACATGCACCTCCGAGCATCCTTTGTCACTCCCTTAATCTTTTCCCAATGGGTCTTTTAGTCCTCATGTACCTTGGTACCCTAGGTCTCTGTCCGGTACAATATTTCTGACCCAAGAGGAGTTTTGTTGCCCTAACCCCTAGGCAGATGCAACATATACATTTGGAGTATCATGCCTGAATCTTTCTGGATTATTCGCCCCCTCATTAAGGTAAATTTTGTGAGGGTTTTGGCATTATCCACCTGATATTCAGGGATCCAAACCTTTGAATAACTTTGAAAGGGGCTATCCTATCAGCAGGTGTATAAAATTGTGGTTATGGTACTACCATTTAGTGAATGGTTTCTGGACCGTGCAGTAGTCTCCGGTGAGGCCTCTCAATGCCATGATGGTGGGAACTGTTGTGGCAATATCTGTGGAGAGTCAATCAAGGTTATTTATGCATGTCTTTCCCATGGGTGTCTGTTTCATTGCCTACTAGTCATTCACCAAACCAACCAAAACAAACACAAAAGCAATCAAATTGAAAATGAATAAAACTAGCAAACCCAACCTCAAAGAAAAAGTAGATCCAAGTTATACCACATCTTTTATACCAATGTAAGGGGTCTGCATTCCAACTTTCCAGTAGTGGAACTCCATCTTCTTCAGTCTAAACCTAGCCTCCTGTTCCTGTCTGAAATGGGTATCAACACCTCAATCCAATTGCAGGAGCTTACAATCCAGGGTTAATCAACCATTATAACAAAATATGACTACCTAAATCACCACACTCATGGGCTCAGGGCCTACATCAAGGATGGGTTTTCCTGTGGCAGTGACACAAAGAATGGTGATCCTGATCTCCTGTATATTTGTTTCCACATGGTACTTATCCATAGTACCACATTTGTCTTTGCCCTGTATTGTTCTCAGGATGAAGGGTCAGTAATCTTCAATCAGACATCAGAGAGGATTGACAATATCCTCACCGAATTTCCCTCAGCCAACATTCACATATGTGGTGACTTCAATGTTCAACACAAAGAGTTGTTAGTCCACTCTAACAAAACTGATGAGGAAGGCATATATTGCAGAGACTTCACCATCACATATGAACTAATCCAAATCATTGAGAACCCACCTGAGTCCTGGATGCAGTGAAAGAGTAGGTGAAGCTCCTTGACCTTTTTCTAACATCCTGCCCTGACCAATACTCAGCAAAAATTTTGATCCCTCCCATTGGCACATCAGATCAAAAAAGCCACTGGCCCAGACAAAATTCCAGTGTACAGACAACTTCTTCCTTTGAACCACTGCTATATGATACATTCCTTAAGAATATCAACCCAGAATTATTCCTGATTCTAGCAAAGTTAACTGCTGCTTGAAGGGGAAATTTTTCCCAGGTATGTGGAAGTTGGCAAGCATATGCCAGTTTTCAAGAATGCAAGCAAATGATCCTCCCCTTTCCAGTATAGACACATTAGTCTCTTCAGTATCATCAGTAAACTTTTTGAGGCTTTAATCAACAAGAATGTCATCAAGCACCTAGATAGGAACAACCTCATGTGATGAGCAGTATGGGTTTCCATCAGCCCAATCCACTGCTGATGTCCTCACATTACACACAGAATTAGTGAGACCCTTGATAACACACATGCTGCAAGGACCATAGTATTAGATATCTCGATGGCTTCAGCAAGGTGTGGCTCAAAGGCTTGTTACACAAGCTCTCCAGCTATGGAATCACTGAAAGAGTTTTCTCTATTATAAAAATCCTTCCTAACAGGTAGATCCTTGAAGGTAGTTATTAACAGCCAGTCCTCTAAGGCCATGGCAGTCAATGCAGGCATTCCCCAGGCCTCACTTCACAGACCAACCCTCTTTCTGATTTACATAAATGATCTGCCTAAGAACATATTTTGATCATTTGTAAACATCTATGCCGATGATACAACAATATGCAGGCACACCTCTAAAAGTCTTGATGAGAAGAGATTGGCAGCTGACCTCTCTTCCAATCTAACACTAACTTCCCAGTGGGGAAAAACTGGCTTGTTACATTCAATGCCTCTAAAACCAAACTGGTTACATTCCATCACTGCCAATCAGACCCCAAATTACTGCCTGTCTCAATGAATGGATGCTCCACTGTGCCTTGAGAAGATACTGAGCCTCAAACTCACACCTGACCTTAAGTGGAAGTCTTATATATGATCCATCACTAAAGATGCAGGTAAAATGATTGTCTTCCTGTACTCCTTAAATAATTACCTGACTTCTCATGCTATCCTCTACCTTTATACGAGCCAGATCAGGCCGAAAATGGAGTACTGTTGCCGTATTTGGGCAGGAGCTGCTCAGTCGTCACTTTCCAGTCTTAATAGAGTTCAAAAGAATCTCTGAGTCCTTGTGGAAGAAGAATTATTTTCTACCCTTCAACCTCTCTCTCAAAGGTGGAATGTGGCAATTCTCTCATTGCTCTATTATAACTACCATGAAAAGTCCTCAGACAAGCTGCATCTCCTGGTTCCACTAGGTCTTACCTTCACTACTAAGACCTGTCATGCCACTTACATTGTAGCAAACCACCCTCATTCCCTCTGTATTCCATCAGCAAGAAATGTTCTGCACAGACAACTTCTTCCTTTGAACCACTGCTGTATGATACAGACTCCCAAGCAGATATTTCTTTGATCACTACAATCTTAACTTGTTCAAGTAAAGAGTCAACCATTATCTTCTCCTATTCATATAGACTATTCCTTATTGTAACCCTCTACCTTGATTGACCCCCCAGGCCTTGTACAGGCTAAGGCTATTTCTCTGATCACTATAATCTTAACTTGTTCAAGTAAAGAGTCAACCGTTATCTTCTATTCATATAAACTATTCCTTATTGTAACCCTCTACCTCAATTGACCCCCAGGCCTTGTACAGGGTAAGACTAACTTTACTGTAGCAAAAAAAAAGCAAAAAAAAAGCCAGAAATCCAATCCTAAACAGAAAACAAGTTGTAAACCTTTACTCCTGTTCAAAAGACCAGAGAGGAGGATGAACTGCACAATAGGTGAAACTATCTACTCGTATTACGTGAACCTATCCAAAAAATTCAACAAGTTAGTAAATGTCTTGAAAGGCAGGAAATTAATCTCTCTTTTTTTCTCCTTTTCCCAAATATCTTTTATATATCTTTCATGTAGATTGTAGTTGTAAACACATGACTTGGCACATAATTATAACTTTAATTTCTAAGTGTGTTGAAAGGTAGTAAAACTTAATTATTATACATGTTAAAAATATGAAACTTTGTAACATGATAATCTGATATAAGTTTTAAATGATGTACAGATTCTATCTTTTTATGTGAATTATACCAACTAAATTCTACTTTAAGTTGGTTTCTTTTAAGTTTTATTAATATTTAATAAAAATAAGTTTTATTTGTAGTAGGTCAAAATGTTTTAATGATGTATCTGGTATACTAATTTACACTATTTACATTTGGTCAATTGTCCTCAACTTTTGTTCTTGTTATCACGTTTCAGCCATTCTACTCCCAGCCTTCATCAGGTGTATATCAATCCGCATAACCTGAATTTGAAACTGAACTCTTTATTTAATCTAAGGGGGTAGTCTGTTCTCATTCCACTGCTTGTGTCTAGGGATAGCTTGACTAGTTCCTATTTTTGAACTCCTCAGTTATTGTTTTCACTGAGCCCAAGTGCACACTGCCAGGCCCAGGGATTGAACTCACAATCACTATTCAATCCTCCCTTCTACCTCTGTAAATTCAGTTAAGTGTTCAGTTCAGAATTCCCTGTAGGTTACCTGGATTGATCAAAAGTTATGTGCCATGCGTGATACATGCTTAGGCGATCTTGTATCTTTCAATACATGACTAACAAGGCAGATTTTTTCCCACAGTAGGTTGCCATGTCTTTCTGTAGTAGACCAGTTGCCACCCCAGGCTATAGAACCTGGTCTGTCATGCTATTTACCCATAGCTGGAGAGAGAAGAAGAGGATTCATACCTTTCCCAAGGGTGTTAGCACATAAGTGAATGTAATGAATTCAACTGGAATTCGAACTCAGCTCTCTGATTCCTCAATCTGAGCCACTATCCATTACTCCACCATGCCTACCAGATTGATATATGTCTGATAAAGGTCAAACAGCATAATGGACAAAATATTGTGATAAAAACAACTAAAATGAAGACAATAGTCTGAATACAAATAGTGTAAATAATGATAACTCCTCATTCCAGAAAGTCAGATATCTGTTATGACTTAAGAGTATAAAATTTTATCAGATTTTTTTTATATAAATCTTTATATTTATTCATGATACTTATGTAATAATTAGTGTGAGATACTAATTATTAGTAATTATTATTATTAATTAATAGAATTTGTTACATGTTTCCGTCTTCATTTCATAAAGCTACACTGCCAATACCTGAGTTGAATACTTATTTGCTGACATCTTATTTATTTTTTACTGCTTGCTTTTTTTTTCAGACTCGAAAAGACTCAAGTTTAGCATCCTTTCTGCAACCATTTCAAGACACCTTATGGATCTTAGTTGGACTGTCTGTCCATGTTGTGGCACTCGTTCTCTACCTCCTCGACCGGTTCAGCCCATTTGGTCGTTTTAAGTTGGCCAAAAGCGATGACACAGAGGAGGATGCTTTGAACCTCTCAAGTGCCATGTGGTTTGCTTGGGGTGTATTACTCAACAGTGGAATTGGAGAAGGTAGGCATTTATTCTCTTCTTTCTTGTTTTTGTTTTCTGCATCTTGATTAGAATTAAAGAAAATGTAATTCTGTATTAGGATTAAGTTCATGCTCAGGTTGTATAACAGATATCATCATGAAAAGTGTAATTAGCAAGCTGAGTTCAAACTCCTTCTTTGTCTGAATTTCTAGGAAAAGGAATAATCCTTATATTATTTACATGCTGACTATTGTTTCCATCTTTGATATTGTTATCACAATCTTTTGGCTGTTGTGCCATCTGTCTTCTGAGTTTTTCCATTCACATTTACACAAATTCCCTTGAGAAAACCATCTCTTCCCCACCCAGCTATGAGTTAAATAGCAGGGCAGACTATATTCTCTTGCCTTGAGTGGCAACCAGTTTAAGAGAAGGAAAATTCTGATTTCAAAACCATGGAGATGGCAGCAGGAAACTACTTCACTATCTTCTCAATGGTAATTCACAGATAATAAAGAAAAGGAAGCTGTGGACAGTCATGATCACCTACATCTTGAAGAGATATCACATTTAAAAAAATTATGATTAAAGAAATTAAAAATATTCTTTACCTATTATACATTGATTCAGTTGGATAAATCTCCTGATCTTTAATGTTTTGACCACCCTACTCTCTGACATTCCTTGGGTGTCTGTTACATTTAGTAATGTTTCAAGAATAAAAGCCTTTTATTTGATTCACTGGGGTATGCTGTTCTCATTTGTCACATCAAGTGTCTTTCCTAGAGAATTTCAAAACTTGTGTCATTTTCTCTTTATGGCACATATTTGTCCCTTTCTCAGCTGGTATATATTTCTACAATACTCAGTCCAAGAATTTAACTCATTCTGTTGATAGCATCAGTTTTCCCAGTGTTTTTATTCAGATGCCCATCCTTCCCTATAGAATAGGAGACTTGGGGAAGGATTTTTCTTGCCTTAAATTTTGTTTGATATTTTTCTTCAATCATCTGAAGTGTCAAGAGGAAGTTTTGTCTTCATTGTATACATGTATTATTACTACTTACTTTCATGATATCAAAATGATCAAATTTCAATGGTTTGCCCATTTAAAATAATGTACTTATTAGAAAATATATTCAGTTTAAATACAAAAGGAGTCATAAAAATAACTTCAAAAGGCCAGGAATTCTCACCAGACAGAAAGGAAAATTTGTGTATCTACATTTACATGTGTTTGTATTTTTTTTTTATCATTTCACCCCAAGCAAGGCAATAAAACCACTAAAATGCAAGGGTAGTAGCAATAGAATCTTTCACTGCTCTATCGCTACCACCATGGAAAATTCTCAGATGAACTGCCTCTCCTGGTTCCACCAGATCTTACATTCATGACTAGGACCCACCATGCTACTTACATAATAGCAAACCACCCACACTCCCTCTGTTTTACATAGGCAAGAAGTAAGTTCCACTCAAACAGCTTCTTCCTGTGAACCATTGCCCTGTAGAACAGACCCCCACAAGGATGTTTCTCTGATCACTACAATCTTAACTTATTCAAGTAAAGAGTCAACCATTATCTTCCCCTCATATAAACTACCCCTTAACATAACCCTCTACCTTGAGTGGACCCTAGGTCTTGTACAGGGTCAACCTTACTGTAAAAAAAGCAGATTATGATTGACATTGCATTTAAATTTTTGAAAATCAAACTTGACTGGGAAGCAAGAGGCCAGGAGAGAGTTCCACAAGTAAGAAGTGTGAGAAAAGAAACTGTTAGCAAAGAACTTACAGTTACATCTAGCCATTTCAACTGTAAAAAGATGAGACCTTGCAGCCAATCTAGGATTGCACTTAAATTCATAAAGTCTAGGTACCATAGAGGAAAGTTTATCAGAACAATTGCCATGAATGTATTTATAGAAAAGGCATCGGTAAACTGTTATGGCTGTGGGAAAGCGATTGAACCTGAGATACCAGGTCAGGACCAGTAATATTGCAAATTTTTCTTTGGATTTTATGAAGAAACTTCTAAATGTTTAGCAGTATTCAAAGCAAGGAGAAATGGAAGACTTATAGATTCTGACAAGAGAAATTATCTAGCACAACATGGAAACTAACTGTTCTAGTAGCTGACCTAGATTTGAAATAATCTTTCTACTTCATGTCAGCAGAAAACATTAGTCCAAGAAGATGCAATGAATCACTTTCCTGGAGGTTGGCATCAGCTAAGCTTATAGAAGGTAAAAAGGGTTCTCTCAGAAGATTAAAAGAAAGCAGCTTCATTTTGGAGGCATTAAAATTAAAAAGACATTCCTTGCCCCAGTTAACAGAAAGTTGATTGTTTTTGAGATCAGCTGTCAATTTGACCTTATCATACCACTGAGACATACTATTAAGACAGGAATATTTTTATTCAATGACAGGCTAAATTTTTCTACAAAATTAAAAAAAAAAATTAAATAATTCTATTTATTACTGAATAATTTCTGAAAAGTTCAATAAACAATTTAATTATCACCTGTTGATTTTTTAGGGTTTAAATTTTCTTTTTTTTTTTTCTCCAACTTGATGATTTTATTATTCAACCAAGATAGGGGTTGTCCAGACTGAAGAGAGGTGAATGTCAAACTCAGATAAATTGTTTGTGTATTTGAGTGTTACAAGCACATCTAAGTCACTCACATACAACACAAACATACATGCCTACAAAGTCATATGCAGACAGGTGTGAAGGACAGAACATCAACTTTTATAATATAGGTTATTATTCTTTGAATATTTCAAATGATACATTCTTCAGCCTTCCTCAGGTGTTTGCTGAATCAGGTGTTTTTTTTCATCGTCACTATTTCTATATATGCCATATCCTTTCATGGCTTTCCAAAACTTCCTATACTTTGTAACATTTTTCTCAGCACCTATCTGTAGATCCATATCTCTATTGCCTCTTTTATTTTTCATCTGTGAAGGAATTGTTCAATATTCACTGCCATATAGGAGGATTCTTATTACATAGTTCAGCAGTCTTTTCTTGGTTTCTAATGACACTTTTCTCCTTCTTAATACTTTGTCAAGGTTTTGGAAGGCATCTTTTAAAATTACAAGCTGCTTTAAAAGTGCATTTTCTGTTGTCTCTTGTAATACTTCCTAAAATATCAATTAGTCATCAAAAAGCAATCCTCTATATTTTGGATTGTAAGTTAAGAAGATGTTATAAGAAATATGTTCCTCTTTTATATACCATGTCCCTTCAGGATGTGGGTGACCATGGTTCTCCACAATTTCCTGTCCTATGTAGCTCTTAGTAAAGTTTGTATCCACACAACTTCAGTAGGTAGGTTCTACACAGATTTCTTTTGTCCCTCTTGCCTTCAATATGTCTTGTGAGTATCAAATTTTCTAAGCTCTCCTTTCTCATTATGTTCCCTAGAAATTTCAACTATCTCTTTCGTTAAGTATAAGTTTCATTTTGTTTCCATTTTCTTTACAACTTCATTGTTGCTCACATGTTCATTTCATGGTATTCTCAGCATCCTTCTGTAGAACCATATTTCTGATGCTTCAAGTCTCTTTGTCATCTGTGAGAAGATTGTCCAGCATTCACTGCCTAATAGGAGGACCAATATTACATAACAGTTTGATACTCTTTTCTTAGTTTCTAATGAAATTTTCCTGTTTCTTAATACTTTTCTTAGCTTTTGAAAGACATCTTTTGCTATCTTACTGCACCTTTGGATTTTGGTGTTACATTTTTATCCTTTATTACAACACTTCCTAGATATTTTAATTTTTGTACTTGCTTGATTTTGGCATCTCCAATTTGAAATGTTTTGGTTGTTCCTTTTACTGACAAACATACATTTTATCTTCTTACAATTGATGCTTAGTCCATTCTTCTTGCTTTCCTTTACTACATTATGTAGGAGTTCCTGTAGTTTTACTGTGTCATCTATCTATCTGATGTAGTTAAGATTTTATCTGCCAATAACGAATCATGATAGAACTTCTAATTCTATCAGGATTGCTTCAAGGTAAAGGTTGGAATAGTCTGGTGAGAAGACACATCCTTGTCTTATGCCCCTTTGTTGGTTTCAGTCCTACTGCAAAACACTTTGCTCTCCTCAGTTTGTAGGCAGAAGCACAGAAATGCATGCTGGGATTTTTTCTAGCCAATAAAATAGGTTGGTTCTCAGTTTCATCTGACTCAGTCCCAGTCTGTCTTGAAGTCAGAATGCTATGTTTGCTTGTTCAAACCTTCTCTTGTGTGTTGACACCAATAATTAGTTTGTGAACTTTTTGTCATATTACTGTTGCTTTGCCTTATTACTGTTAATTTGCCTTGCATATATTGTTTGCTTGCATTATATCATTTTTTGCCTTGTTCTTTTCTTTTTCTTGTTATTGCTTATTGCAAACTTTGTTAGTTCTATTTGTTGGAGAGTTCTGTTAGTTATTTTGTATTTAACCATGGTTACTTACTCCACACCCATTAAAACCTTTTAGGTATTACTCCTGATCTTGTACATATATCCTTCTCCTTGTTATTATTTCTCATGAATTTGCTGATCAGCTAAAGGAAGATAATCCAATACTTAATCTTTAAAAGATTTTGAAATCCTTTTATTTTTTTCTTATCAGATAAAACAATGGGCTTGATTAATGTTTACCAAGCACATAGTCCTGGAGGAAGATGACTTGAATAAAATAGTTGATAATAGAATGAAGCCTCATTGACTAAAACAGTGATGAAATCTCATCACAATATGTTGACAAGTATACTTCAGGTCCCATTGAACCATTGGATTCCTATAATTGAACTATTGTTGCTACGTTATCTACTGTTAATTGCAATTAGGTTGAATTTAATTATGTACTGAAGGTGGATCTAACAGAATTAATACCCAAGGCTACCTTATTTAAATTATGAGTTGTTATTTTTAGGATTTTGTTGAATTTATTCTTCACCACCGTAATTATCAGCACTTTATGTGTATTTTATCAATGCTGTTTAGTCAACTGTTTTATTTAAATTTGCTGTCTTCCTTTAAGAAGGCTTGTGGTCACACCACATTGAAACACTGGTTCCTGTACAATCACTAAAGTTAAGCAACATCAATCCTGGTCAGTACCTAGATAGGTGACTGGTTGGGAATACCATGTACATTAATTGATTGATTTGTTTGCAGGTTATTTAAAGTCAGAAAATATTTTTAGATTATAAGAATTTTTTGAGAGAGAGATAATAATGATTTAGTGAAACAAGTCCTACTGATTAACCTATAGCTGGGGGAAAAGAGGGATTCATACTTTTCCCAAGGGTATTTGTGCTTAAGTGAATATAGTGAATACCAGGTAAGCTTGGATGTGCAGGTGGTGTAATGGATAATGGCTTGAAATTGTTAATCAGAGAACTGTTATTATCTCCAAAAAATTCTTTCAGCCTAAAAATATTTTCTGGCTTTAAATAACCTGCAAAGAATTGATACGCTGTAGAAAACAAATCAATCAATTTTCCTTCAAAACCATGGCCTTCTTCAGTCCCACTGCTGGTAAATGGTAGTTTAAGTTCTTTAAAATATAATAGTTTCAGTCACTTTTTTTTTTTCAAACGGGAACTGTTTTTTGCTATTTTCAAAATACTTTATTTTCTCTCATTCCAAAAACATTTATTTTTACCAAAAGAAAAAGTATTTTCTGTGTAACTTACACTTTGTTGTATATAACCAAAACATCTTCTTAAAGAGTAAGATGCTCAGGCCTTACCTCCTCCTCCTTACCTTTTATCATTTTTCTCTGCCTGTTTTCAAACCCTACCCTTCCCTTGGGGCTGGGTTCAAAATTTCCAAGTGTCTGTTAGTGGGTGTCTTTTCAAAACAAAACTATTTTTTTTCTCCAGTTTTTCTTATGTTTTTGATCAGGAGAGGAAGGGCTTGTCTTGTTCAATTTAAGAAGGTCTTTTTATCATGATAAATGTTCCATATGTAACCCATTTGATCAAGGTGGATGCACACACACACATACACATACACACACACACACATATACAGAATCTTTAGTTTTCCAAATACTAAATAGTGAGAAATCCAAAATATGAAGTAAAAAAAAAAAAAAAAAAAAAACTTCTCAAGGCCTGACTCAATCTGTTATCCACACACCTGCCTGTACCCTACCCCTTCACCTTTGGGTCTGCTTGGCTGCCCTATTTTATAGTGACATGTGCACTGTTACAATGTTTGAGCTGAGTTGGTACTTTGCCAAAAGCAACAATTATATAACACCTAACATTGCTTAATACCAAAGTAAACCAAATTTATAAAACTTCACTGCTTCACAGAAAACTATTTTCTCAACTGCTCAGATGAAACACTTTTCTTATTCCACGCATTATATTATGACTGTTATCTTTATCATTGTTGTTTTGAACACAATTTTGGGAGCTTTCAGCTTACAGCCATATCATGTTGAAATACCAGTTCCAATATGATAAGCAACATTGTGCCTGGTCAGCACCTAGATGGGTCACCACTTGGGAATAGCAGGTGCTATAAACTTGGATGTGTGGGTGGTATAATAATTGGAGTTTTTAATTGGAGAGCCGAGTTCTAATTCCAGTTGGGTCTGTTATATTCACTTAGGTGCAAATACCCTTAGGAACGTTATGAATCCACTTCTCCTCCAGCTATGGATTAATTAGTAGTACTTGTATCACTAAATCAAAAAAAATTTTTACAATCTAAAAATATTTTCTGACTTATAATAATATTATAAGACCATAATATGATTAATATATTACTTAAATTATTCCATCTTCAAAGTTAGGATCAATGAAGAAGAATATGCCAATTTTGATAAAATCTTATTAAAAAGGAATGCTGATATGAGAGTAAATGCCTGTAGGATATTCTGTCATCCATAAATAAATCATTTCTATATACAAACACATGTACATGAATTCAAAAGAGTTGAAAAGGAGTAAAATAGTACTTAGTTGAGTTAAAGTTTTTGGGTATTTTGTTCACAGAAAAAAATCTGTAGTTTAGAAAAGACTTTTAAGTAGACAGTCCACAGTCAAAAGCTGTAGTTGAGAAAAGACTTTTATTGTCAGCAAAGATTCACTGACCATCCAAGCTGTTGTTGTTGGAGATGAGTCCTTTGAAGTCACTAAAACATTTTTCTATCAGCATGTACTGGTGGGGAAAGGAAAAAATTTATGTAGCCACATCCTATCTTGTGTTTGAATGGCTTGGAGACAGTCACATCTCTGTTGCTGAAAGTCGAAATCTGTGAGGTTTTATAAGAAATCTTTCCTGAAAGTAGGCTCAAGAAAAATAAGTTTTTAGTTTTCTCTGATTGGTCAAATATTTCACATCGTGATGTTAATTTCTAACCAACAGACACTTTGATTTTAACCATGTGTGTTGTATTGTACAGTCTTTTTGGCATATTTGTAATATTGTTTATTATTGTCTAGAAAATAATATGGATATGGATATTTAATTGTGTTGGAAATAGTTTCTTTCCTATAGTTCTCTAATTCTTTCTCTTGCAAGATACCAACTCTAGTATGGAAGTTACAAAGAGCGGTTTGATAATGTCCCATGCAATTGTAGAAAAGTATATAAGAGAGAAAATACCTATCTTCTAAAAGAGTGGCAGAATATAAGAAAACCATATCCACAAGAGAAGTAAAAAGATCTGCTATAGCAGATCCTATTTTGAGGGAAAATGGTTCATATTATTTTCTATGAAATGAAGTTCAAATAATAAGTAGAGGACATTGCTGGAGGGCGAGAAAATTTCAGGATGTAGCATACATTAGCCTAATAGACAAATTAGTGTACATTTCCGTGTAATATGGATTTTTTTAGACTCTTTGAAAAAAACAAAATAATTAAAAAAAAAGCCCTTAGCTATCAGAACTTTAAAACAGAACTAAACAGGAGATATTTATTTTTAAAACTATTATTGTTTATAAAACAAGACAATTTGATTATTTATTTCTCTTGTTATCCATAAATTCTTCATCAAAGTTCTATATAAACAACATGAAATCTTATTAAAAGGTCAAAATTGGTGAATTACGATACTGTTATCAAAATGAGGCTCACAACAATGCTGATTTTATCACTTCGACAATAATAATGTCAAAGTGTCTTAAATGTTGTCGTCTACTATCGGCCATTCACAAGTTATGAAATTTAATTAACATGAGTTGTCTCCCTTGAACTATAACGTAAACGACCAGTCTCCAGCCAGCGGATAACAGAGAACATTTTTTCTCTTTTTTCTAACACTAAACAGTATCTATCATTCAAAGGTTTGTTATTATTCCTACTTATATCAGATTTAGAAAACATTCATTAAATCTGGAATAATAATATCAATTAACCAGTAGCTAGAAGAATCATTGACAGTTAACTTATTTAGTTGTGTATTTCCTACTGATTTCAGTGGTTGGTGTTCAAGCCCAGATAAAAACAAACAGGAATTTGAATGCTGATTTTCAAAGCAGGTGTAATTGATTTGAAAGATTGGCAAAACATAATATTTCTACATAAAAAGTCAGTACATTTATGTAACAAGAACTGAAATATATCAGATCTTCATATGTCCACTGTTGTCATTTGTCAGTGTTTAAACCTAAGGAAAAAAAAAAGGCAAAGATTTTGAATGCCTATTTTTAAGGCAGACAGGTTCTCCCTACTTAGAAAATTAGCATAACATAATGTCCACCAGTTTTCTAACCTCCATTTTTGCATTTATTCTTGTGTGGAAAATCTGGTCTTTCAGGTTTTTATATTAAAAATCTGAATGACTGAATTCTAAACAATAATAAAATAAAACTAAAGAAAACATGGGTATGCCTGTTAAATAAATCATTTGTATTTACAAACATATATACATGAATTAAGAGTTAAAAATAAAGTACTAAAAATAGTTTTTCGTTGAGTTAAAGAGATGTGTCAGATGTTCTTAGCAATATTTATTGGAAACTTCGGAGATAAACAGAATCAAAGCTATAAACAAATAATATATGTTTATTTGATTTTGATTGGAATGAGTTCTTTGTAATTCAGGTTGGCAAATGTCTGTTCAGCTCAGTAGTTGACAGTTTACAAGTTGGACTTAGGTAACAGTTGAGAGTGTGTTTACTATGGAAACGTGTTGCAGACGTCAATCTGCTGTTGTCTCAGCTCTTAAAAGGGTGGAAAACTGTCTTAAGCAGACAACTGCTTAACTTCTCCACGTGTCATACTGGGCTGGTTTCTCTGACAGTCCCTTCTCTCTTTCTGCCTCTTGACTATCTGTTTATATCCTTTTTGACAGGACTCCAGACTACTGGTGCAAAACTTGGTTTCAGCTAACAGGTTCACAGAAAGGGTGTGGTTTAGACAAGATTTTTAAATAGTTGGTTTCACAGTAAAAAAACACTGGTTGATAAAAGACTTTTATTGTTAGTGAATATTCACTGACTGTCTTTGTTGTTGTTGGAGATGATTCGTTCAAAATTGCTGACACATGTTTCTTATAGCAGGTGCTGGAGACAGTCACATATTTCTGTTCTCAGTTTGAAAACTGCCACTTCTCTTCTCTTGAAACTTGAAATCTGTGAAATTTTATAAGAAATCTTTCCCAAAAGTAGTCTTGAGAAAAATAAGGTTTTAGTTTTCTGATTGGTCAAATATTTCACATGTTGATGTTGATTTCTAACCAATAGAAACTTTGATTTAAATGGCATGTGTTGTATTGTGGAATCGTTTTGGCATGTTTGTAATATTGTCTGTTGTTGGGTAGAAAATAAAGTTTGGGTGTGTTTTAATATGGTATGTATGTAAGTATGTAATTGTGTTGGAAATAGGGTTTATTTCCTATACTTGTGTCTAAACTAAGTTATATGCAGCCATCCTCATAGATGGAGCCAGTATTTGAATCTAAATAAAAAGCTATGATTTTGAATGCTGATTTTCAAAGCAGACAAACCCTCTCCACTTGGAAGATAAACACGACACAATCTATATCCATTTGGTCTTGAACAAGCTATTTTTAATAAATATCTTTGGTTATTTTACAATAATGAACTTGTTTATCAGACCTTTACTGTTGTGGAGTGATTTTGATCCTCACTGGGTGCCCAAGTATTGTCTTGGTATATGTGAATGAGCTACAGTTATTCACGTCTGTGTTTCAGGTACCCCCCGCAGCTTCAGTGCCCGTGTTTTAGGAATGGTCTGGGCAGGCTTTGCCATGATCATTGTTGCCTCCTATACAGCTAACTTAGCTGCTTTCTTGGTGTTGGATCGACCGGAAGCTTCCATTTCTGGAATTGACGACCCACGAGTAAGTAATTGTTTTTTGAGAATTCCATTTTACATGAAACATTAAAAATAAAGGAAAAAAAACTGAAACAAAATCGAATAATTGTTTTTCTTTGATTACTATAACTATAGAACTGTTTTTTTTCTTGTAAAATAGTATTTCAACTGTTAACCTCTGGTTTTCTTTGGGTTGAGTAGTCAGAAATTTTTCTCCATTTTAAAAACTATTTTCATTTTAAAATTTAGACATTTAACTTTGACCCTGCCATGGGTGACTGAAGGGATTGATAAATAATTTAATTGCACAAAAAAGTAATTCAGAATGTTAACATTTTTTCTTCTTTTTATGATGCGTATGCATTTGGTGGGCTTTAGTTTCTGATTTTAGAATTGATATGAAAAAAAACAACTTATTTTCTTCTTAAATTTTTATATAAAACTTGGTAAAATTTGTAACTAATAAGTACTAAATGTTTTAGTAACAAATATCATTAGTTATGTTATTTGCAGTCAGACTAATGTCATAATCTATATTATTATCACAGCATTTTGGCCTTTATGCCTCCAGACTTCTTCAGGTGTCTGCAGACAGAAACTTTTCTAGTCAGCCCAGAATTTCAATCAGGAATTCATTAGTAATGGCAGCCTTACCATTAACAAACAAAAATAAGGAAATGAAACAGCAACAAATGGACATAAGATATGGTTGAAATAAGAAGATTAGTTTTTATTCTCCATGACTTACAAAGATCGACTGTTTGCTTGCTTCTGAATATCATATATCAGTCATAGGAGACTGAGAGTTCATTTTGTTTAGTGGACAAAATCATTAAACATTATTACATTGTATTAGTCTCTGCTACTGCAGGTTCCTTCATTACCCAAATGCATCACTGTTGCCTGCTCTGGTGTCCATTGATAATGCCTGCCTGGTCAGATCTACCTTCCTGGGTGGAAATGGTGTTGGTTTTATAGTCAGTCAGTGGCTCAGAAATGGCACTGCTGTGAAAACTGCGTGGGCCATTTTCTGATTAGTCAGGAAAGATGTTTTATGACTCTGGTATTTGTGGATGATATTTAACTTCTGTTTTTGTCACATCAGCTGTAGATCTCAAAGTAAGCACTTTTGTTGAAGTTAAAGAAATGAATTTCTGACAGAGTATAAAGGGTGTTATTTATACTGTAAATATTGCTTCAAATTAAATTTCAAATAATCATTAATCTTTTCATATTTTATTAATAATTTTAAGAATGCAATTTCATTACATAAAGATTTATATTTGACTGTAATCATTATTGTTTGATTGATTTTGTTTTGCGGCATATCAACCCCTATTGGTCATTTAGTGCTGAAATCTAAATATTTTGTACACAGTTGTATGCCTTCAACTACAAATAAAATATTTTGTTGGTAATTTTACTATAAATAAGTATTGTTGGTAATTTTTTTATATAAAAATATATTGCTGGTATTTTTACTATAAATATATACTTGTATACTTTCATAGTGCTTTGCTTTTGTTTGGGGGTTTACTACTTGCCAATAGGTGGGATACTAACACACTGGATCAGGGTGGACCTAGGAACCAATAGCAACTAAGAGGTGGTTTCACACTTCTCAAAACCTCAGATCACTTAAAAAACCTTCACTCCAATTGTTCATAATAAGAAAATAATTAATTGAAAATGGCCTACCACTCAGTACAGTTCAGCTCTAGACTGTATTAGTGATATAGTTTACAATCCCAAAGATACTATCTCTATGGAACTTTATACATATCTGCCTTGAAATTAATTCTCCTTTATCTACAGGGTGTTATGGGTAAATTGTCGCTATTTTATAGTTTTAATTTCATACATGCACAGTATAGTAGGGTCAGTTGGGCACCATCTTTGAGAAAAAGAGCATCATGATGCAATTAACTCATGCTGTACTGCTTGCCATTCGCACTGGGAGCATTTCAGAGTGTTTGGGTGTCAATCTGAGGACAGTGCAGAGGATTCAGAAAGAGTTGGATAAGTCTAACAGTGATTACAAAGGTGTTTGGAGTGATTACAAGTGATGCCAACGTTATACCTCATCTTCCCACAGGGTTCTTGAGGAGGCAGTGCTGCTCTGAGTCAAGAGAGTGGCTACTGGAAGACCTTATGTCTCACAACAAGACTCTGCACCATGCCACACAATCTGGAGAAGCTAGTCATGGCTGTCAGACAATTTCTCCGATCACATCACCCCTTAGCCACCTAACTCCCCAGATTGCAACCTCCTTAATTATTATGTGTGGGGTGCAGATGAATGACAGACCAGCAAAACTCCTTGTAACAACAAAGATGAAGGCAAGGATTATGGCAGGATTCACCAACTTAAACAAGGAGATCGTCCAGAAGAGTTGCAGAAGATTCCAAAGTCATCTGGAGGTTGTGGTTGAAGCCAATGGCAATTTTATTGAATAAATTTGCTCTTTAGTATTTTAAGATATTTTTGTGTAATTTTGGTAAATATATCTGTTAAAAGTGTTAGTTTCATTTTTGTGTAATTTAGACAACAATTTATTCATCACACCCTGTGTGTATATATATGTATATATATATATATATATATATATATATATATATATATATATTCACTAATGGCGTTGTTGGCTCTTGGTGTCTTCCAAGTTCCTTTTAGTACAAATCAGTTTCAAAAAATGACTTTGAAACCTGTGCATGCAGTGTATGATGACCTTAATGGATGGTTTCAAGAGATATTCAAGAAAGTCATAAAGTCAACAAATAATGTTTAAAACTTACTTGTAAATTAATTTAATTCTTATTTTCTTTTTGACAAATTATTTGATCACTTTGTTATACAAAATATCAGCACCATGCTCTACATTCACCTTCTTCAAAAGGAAGAAACACCAAACTCTACTGCTTTTTTCTTTCTTCTTTTCTTGCTCACTGAACCTTCTTTCACTCAGCTCTTCCATTTTCTCTGTGCCAGTGCACTGAACTTGCACAAGAATGGTATATGGAAGCAGGGACCTTCTCTGATTACACTATTCTACTAATATTGCACGTTCACAATTTATCCTTAGAAATGAAAGAAATGGGAGATTTTAAACAATTATCACAAGTCCAAAGAGGATAGTAAAAATATCAATAATTAATTTTTGTTACACAGAAATTATTTATCCTGGAAAATATCTAAGGCAAGCTTTGTATGTGCTGCATACATGAACCCTTCACTTCTATACGCCACCATCATTATCTTTCTTTTGACTATCTTAATGCTATTATGATCAATGAATACCTGTGCCTATCCCTTTAGTAACCAACCTACTTGATTGCATTCCACTAGCTCTACTACTAAACTAACAACTTTATTTTAGGTAATAGTTGAATTTTATATTTTCTGTAACTATTATTTATACTTTGCCAACCTATATCTAGTGGCAGATCTACTATGAAACTAATGAAGCTTAAGCTTCATGGCCCCTAATCCTAGAGGGGGGCACCTGAAGCAATTTTTTTTTTAATGAATGAATTTTTCAACAAAAATCCATTTTTTTTTTTAAAATGCTTATTATTAAATTTAGTCCATTTTACTGATAGAATCATAAGCCAATGAGTTGAAGTAGTTAATGTTGGCTTTAGAATACACTCTTATACCCATTTTCTATGGCCTCAAAAATTCCCCTGTAATTGGTCAAATTTCAAAATTTTCTTGGAGGCTTGCAGCTGTATGGGTTTGTTGAGCTTGCCAGAATTTATTCATAGCCTACATTTGGCAGTTGGATCCTCAAATCTATTGCTGCTGGTTTCAAAAGGGCTGCCATATCTGTTCAAGCTTCAGGGCCACAAAAATGTAGGTCAGCCATTGCTCATATCCTCTTGGCATAAATCTAAACTGATGCTTTGTTCTTTTCTCTGTATTGTGGCCATTTTGCTTAAAGATTCTCTTTTATCGATTTCAACATGGAAATTTTCCAAAACATTTCAGTAGAAATTTCACTTTCAAAAATTATAGTTTAGATAAAAGAAAAAAAAGGCGTTAATTTAAACTGACACCAGAAGAATATGACATTAGAAAATTATATATTCATTTCTCTTTTTACTTCTACTATAAAATAAAATGACCTGTTTTATAATCATGACTGAAAATGTTTCAATACCCACTTCTAATGTTATGTATATTTGGGTCTTATCGTATATTGCTCTATTAACTTCTCAGGTGAATCATTCACCTATCTTTAGTCCTGTTAAACAAGGCATTTTTTATTGATAATCCTGTGAGTAATAACTTTTCTGTCATAAAAAAACAAATAAAAAAATGTTTTCTCTTTTTTTCAACACTTTACAAAGCAAGATAGAGCAGTACAACACTTTCTTTTTTTTTAATCGTTTCGCCCCAAGCAAGGCAATAAAGCCACTAAGATGCAAGGGTATACTGAGTGTTAGAGAGTATGAGAAAAATATTATTAAGAATCGAGAACAATAAAAGAACAAGAATTAAAAAAAACTGAAGATAGTGACCTTGCATTTAAACTTTTGAAGATCAAAGTTGACTGGGAAGCAAGCAGCCAGAAAAGAGTTCCACAACAAAGTAACCTATATTTGCAGTACTGGATTTTGGCATAAACTAAGAAAATTTAAGTTGAGGGCTTCTTACAATCTGAAGGAGCCTAAAAAACTTCAGAATATTTGGGGTGGAGCCCTTTAAAATTCTGATGCCATTTTTTAACAAGGGGCTTCCAAGATTTACACTGCTGAGCAATAGAAATAAGCCATCAGGGCTATATATGTGTATGTGTATATATATATATATATATATATATATATATATATATATATATATATATATATATATATATATATTTTTGTGTGAGAAAATATATACATTTTTTATACCAGAACAATGTTAAGAAAATTAATGAGAAAGTGGAAAAAGATTTTTCATGTGATGCATTTCATCCTTTAAGACTTCATCAGGCTAAAAAGTGTTGCTTATACTGATGTTACTACATATTTACATGAAATGAAAGGAGTGCTGAATTTTTAAACTTTCAAATTTAAATCATTATTTTAATTGTATGTGTTTGGGTATATAGCCTAAACCAATTTCATTAAGATTTTTTCAGTTTGTCATTATTTTTCCTTACACACACACACACAAATATACACACACACACATACATATATATATTTAATACAAATATAAAGTTTGACACTTAACTGATTGGTGTTACCTTCAGCATCCCAACTCCAGAGTTTTGTAGACAAGCCCTCCAGCAATCACTCTGTCCACTCGTCAGGAGGTAGCAGCAATTGACTGTTTATATTTCTTGTTTTTTTTTTTTTATACATGCACTTTTCATTGATGGAAGGTTGATTTTTTTTATTTCATAGTGTGTGTGTGTGAAGTGGACACTAATAGGAAAATATTTTCTCACTCATTGTGTAATCCAGAATGTTACAGATAGGAATATAAAAATATATTATAGCTCATACAATAGTTTTCTCAATCACTGATTAAAAATGGCTTCAAGTGAATGAATCCTTTTAGTGTTAGAAAAGATGTTCTTTCTTTTGGCACTACAAAATCCCCATGTGTTTTATCAAATAACAAAAAGCATATCACTTGAACACTTCTAACAGTAATAACAATAAAAATGGATAACACATGTAAATATAAAGGCAAATAATGATATAAACAAGATGCTGATAGCCCACCTAAACTTAAAGAAAAGGGTAGGAAGGAAACTCCCATCAATATGACAAGTGATAACAGTGAATTTGAGAGACCTATTTTCCTAAAAACTGTTTTAAGAAAAAACTTAAGAAATTTCAACCCACAGTCATGTTTACCCATCAATGAATACTGAATGTTTCTTTGTAAGGAAATGGCTAATTTATGCAACACATGATATCACAGGCAGGATCATTTTAAAAAACTTTCCAGACTGGTAGGCCAAACCCAATATGAACATTTTATTGATTTTAGTTTCTGTAGAAACAATCAAAGCCAGATATTCATATGTAAAACTTCCTCTGCCCCACAACCTGTGCATAATCCAAACAGAATATATGTGGCATAGCAGGGTTTAACTTTTGTAGGTAACTCACAAATTGAATTATGATTTAAGTTTACTTAAAACTGATTACTTTAAAAATGAATTTAATCTTTAAAGGGCCAAACAAATGAAAAGAATTTCATTTGCTCCAATGATTACATCAAGGCACAATAAATACTAAAAAGTTATATCTCAAATCAGTAGACATCTATATAGCAAGACATCTCCAAAATACATTTTGTGTGAGAACACATTCAGTTAATTGAATAATTCAAAATGTTGATCATTCAATGTTTATCCATGTTATGCTAGAAAACTTGTATAAAATATTCAGAGGTAAGCCTCGATATTAGAAAGGATGCATTGACCCTCAACCAAAAAAAAATTTATTGGTGAGTATGGTGAAAGGTTAATGAACAAATAAAAATCACGACAATTGTTTTTGAAAGAGGAATCCAACAAATTGACTACCAAATTTTTCTTCTTGCTTTTCAATTCATAGCATAAATAGCTTAAAAAAAATGATACCAATTATTTTTGCCAGGATTTTCCGAGTGTATGGGAATTGGGCCAAGAATTTTTGTCCCAAAATGTTTCTAGTTTAGCTCAATGTCAAAATATAATGCTAGACATTAATTACCATGTCCTTATTGTGTATTTGGCATGATAAACAAAATTATTTGTCCACATTCCACACTTAGCTAGGAGTTTTCTCTCATTTTTTTTTCTCCATGCAGTCAACAACTGAAGCCACTACTTACAATTTTACCTTTCCATATTTGCCTTTTAGTTTTATTCCATGTGATATTAATGAGGAAATGAAAACTTTTTTAACTCCTCTTTTAATAAAGAAATTTTTTATTATATTTGTGAAAAAAATTATTGAATTTGCCAGTTGAACTCATGCTATGAACTCAAAAGGCATATCTCACATGAGACTATATATATAATTTTTTTTTTTTTGCATTGAAATTTTCCAAAGAATCATGGATGAGATCTCTTGAGGCAATAATCCCTGGGATGTTAAACATGACTTTTCAGTGTTAAATTCATAAGACAAAATTTTTTTATTTTCTGCATTACCATATTGCAAATTTGAAATAAAAAATCTGAAATTGAATCAAAAATTGCAAAATTCAAAATGTGCTTAAAAAGAAAGTTGGATGTAAGATTTTCATGGAAGACCACAGAATAAAAACTTGTGTGTTGCTACAACGGACATGCTAATCAAGTACATATATTTTTTGAGGGAGTGGATCCTAACAACGTAAATTGTTAGTGTGACATTGTCAGAGTTCCATTTAATTCATAAAACATGAATACATAAAGCTAGATGGTAAATCTCAGTAGGTCAGTCTGATAAAACTGGAATATGCATTCCTTAGATAAAAGTTTTCATGAAATGATGAAATAAGTTCATATATCATTAGAGGTTCTGTTTTAGACTATTACCTCCATGTTTATTATCTTTAAAACAATACTTCACTGTTCTCCTAACTTCTGAGATAATGTATTTTCATTATTTCCTATAGTTTTAATTGTCATTATCATTCTTATTTTTAAGACAATGTTTCATCATTTTTTGAAGTTCTGAGATTAATATTTTTAGTATGTTAAATATTTCTTTTATTATTGCCGTCATCTTTATTAATTTTAAGAAAATGTTTCTCTATGTTCTGAAGTTTGAAGATGAAGTATTTGCATTATTTCCTATAGTTTCAAAATGTTTTCATTCTTCTGTTTAAAGACAAATATTTTTAATGGTAATATTAGCCATTTCCTTATAAGGAAACATTTAACAACTGAGCAGCCGGTACTACTATTGGTTGAAATTTATAAAATCTTTCTCTTAAAACAATTTTTCTGGAAAATAGTTTTTTCAAGTCCAGTTATTGCTCTTTCCAGTATTGATTGCGATTTCCTTCCTAACGTTTTATTTGAAGTCGTGTGGAATGGCAGCATATTGATTATGCCGTAATAATGCAAACACAATTTATACACATTTATGCATGCTTTTAAATAAACACATACACTTTTTCTTATATATTAAATAATAATGAATGATTTTTATAAACACAAAAAATATCCTAAAATTTGACTTCTGACCTTTTCAGTTGATGAGAGAGAAAAAGAACCTCTACAGATGTTTTTATAGTTGTAATTTGCCAAGAAATCAAGACATTTTAGAATTCTCTTTCACTCTCTTTAAATGATATTCTAAATACCAACTTAGTTCCAGATTTAAAGCCCAAATTCTTTATAGTCTTTGGGACAAGTTGGAATTGGTTATTCAAGTTGATTTGCCTGAAGTCACAATGCTGTCTTGTTTATTATGAAGTTGGTACTGAAAACAAAAAAAAAAAATGAAACAAAGCAACAAATGAAAATTGTTGTTGGTTCCACAGTAAACTTTGACATCAAATCTTGAAAGCCATCTGCATAAAGATTTTAGGAATGATTTGCCAAATCTAATTTGCCAAATATATTTTTCATTTCATTGAACTTAATATGCTTGAAAAGTGCTTTCAGCTGTGAATTTCTTTATTAATTTTCCAACTATGGATTTTGGTAATAAAATCCAGCATGGTACATAATTTATCCATTTAAGACTTTATTAAAAATGTCATACTAGAGTCTTGTTTCAACTAAGGCACATAATTCTACTTGATTCTAACAAGGAGAGAATGTTTACATTTACACTGATGCATCAAAAGTATGTTGAGGTAATGGTAGATGGTGCCACTGTTAGTATGAACAGCAGCTTCGCTGTTCATGCAAGGTGATGTGAATTACCGAATAGTGTATAATGGTGGATAACAACAACAAAAACATTCCATTTCTGAAATTGTAAGGACTTTTAACAGTTCTCAATCAATAGTATCACATGGGTATCAGGAATGCTTGATGTACAAGTAGTTGACTGCAGGTCTGGTTAGAATTGACACTGACTCAAGTCACATTGACATTCAATGTAGAAGTTAACAAACATATCCAACAGACCAGTTCAGTATTCTTTATCTTTCATGGGTCAGAAGATCCACCAGGGTGGCCCTGCTAACATCAGGACACAAAAAACAGCAACTCACCTGGGCTTATGATGTTACTAATTAATGCCTGGAAGACTGACAATATGTCCATCCTGGGTATGATGATAAACTACATCCAGGGTAAGATGATAAACTCCGTCCAACAGCAAGGCCTCTGATCAGGAAATTTTGAGGAGCGTGGAACCACCTCTTAATTGTTAGTGTTTCCAGGTCTACCCTGACCCAGGGTGGTAGCACCTGTTAGGGTCCCAGCTATGGGCGAATAGTTAACCCCAAAACTGAGGTGAAAAGCATTATAAAAGTGTAAAAATATGTTTTAATATCAGAAATACTTTGTAAAAAATTATTACTAGAAATAAATTTTTGAAGAAAAAAAACTATTACCAGCAATATACTTTTGAAAAACTATTACTAGTTATACATTTTTGATCTAGTGTGAACAAAATATTACCAAGTGAGTAATTTAAAAAAAATGTTTTACGAAAATAAAACTATCCAAGATTGTAAATTTTGTAAAAGAAGTTCGATTGTACTCAAAAATATGAGTAATTGAAAAATCATTCAAATATATATGTATACATACACACCTTTTTTACCAAACTATTGCTATGAATCTATTTCAAAAATTTTGTTGGCATTAAATGACCCACTGAGGTTGATATGCCATAAAACAAAACAACCAACCAACTGACAATATGTGGTGTGGTCCAGTTAGTCATAATGCCAGTTGATTCAGGCTGATGGTAGTGTTTGGTTATGGTGCTTGCATATGAGACCAAGTACCCCAGTTGTTAACAAGTTATACAATCTGGTGGTGATTCCATATTTGTGTGGTTGTGTGTTCACATAGCATAGGTTGAGTTTGCTGCTCTGCCTGAACATGTCATTGACTAGTAACTACTACATGATATTGCTACATGACTATTTACATCTATTCATGTACTCCATTAAAATGGGTTATTCCATCATAATGCACAATATAATCAGGCCCAAGTTGCCCAGAATTGCCTTGAAGTGCATTCTGGAGATTTCCAATGAAACTTGTGGTCACAATATTTCTCCAACATTAGCTCATTCAAGTATTCATGAGACATGATGGAAAGGTCTGTTGTTTGTTTCTTTTTTTTTACTAAATGTTTACCAAATACAAGGCCCAAGAGTCACTCAAGGAAGAGGGTTACTAAACGAGGTTGTTGTATGGGCTTAGGAGGAGGGAAGTAAGTGAAAATTATGAGGATATGTAGGATAGATAATAGTTGATTCTAGACTTGAAGAGGTTAAGTTTGTAGTGCGTGGCAGATCCTGCATATATAAATATCAGGGAGCTGTAAGACAGCTATCAAGCTGTCATGGTTCAGCAGAGATCTTCCAACCACTTGTGGAATTAATGCCATGTTGAGTTGCTACATTTCACCAGGCTAGAGGAATCCAACATGATACTAGGCTCCTATGCCATGATTTTTGTCATGTCATTGTAAGCCATGATTATGTTATGAAATAACCTTGTTAAGATATCATATTATCAGATCAAACTTAAACCTAAAACTAATAATATGTATACCAGTATATGGCATATGGATGGGTGGCTGAAATCTAAACCAGCTCCTCCACTAGCTTTTCTGATGGTGAGGGTTAGGGTTGCATGTCACCCCACAGGACAAAAAACAAAGAATTGTCAAAGGGAGGATGAGTATTTTATAGGCGTCAACAGCCAACATATATACATTTATACATGTGTGTGTGTGTGTGTGTGGATTTAATAGGCCGGTTAATGAAATTTGAGGAATAAAAAGACAACAAAATGATAAAAATATTCTCAATAATACTGATGATATTTATATTAGATATATTAGTAGGCTTTTTGATTAAACTGAATTACAAAGAGCAAGATTTTAGTTGGAATTTTTAGACATGCCTGTGTTCCTTTTCAGTGAAACAGGAAATAAACAATGCAGGATATATATATATATATATATATATATATATATATATATATATATATATATATATATACACACAAATGTTGGCTGTTGACTCCTATAAGGAACTCATTCAAGGCTTGATTGAGAACCCATCCTAACCTTATATATATATATATATATATATATATATATATATATATATATATATATATGTGTGTGTGTGTGTGTGTGTGCGTGTGTATTAAATTTCTCAGAATAAATCTGTAGAGAAGACAAACTGAATAAAATAAACAATCAGAAAATAGTACTTAGTCCTTGTGATGCATTTCATCATTTGACTTTATCAAGGCAAGTGATGATAAACAAAAGTGATATGTTGTGTAGTTACCTGAAATTCAAACCCTAGCCCTAAGGAGGATCTTTTTAAAATTTTTGAATTTCATGTAACTACACACTTTTGTTTATCATGTCTTGCCTTGATAAAGCCATATACTGAGTGTAACAGCAAAATTGTCCAAATCATGTTACAGCATAATTGTTCATCCAACAAAATATTTAAGATCTAAAAAGTGACTTTCTTTTTCCCAGGTTTTCAGATAAGATGTTTAACCATCTTGACGCCTTTTGTTATAAGAATCACTGAAAAACCCTTTGAATTATTCAGCTAGGAAGAGAACAGTTTATAATTGTTTTGTGTCAAACCAACTGTCTTCCCTGAGCAATGGTGAGAGGGAAAAGATCATTCAGGCCTTCAGTAATGGTACCAACATTCATACTCTGGCTTCCATCTTCAAAGTCTATTCAAAAATCATCAAGAGAACAGTGAATAAGTTTAAAAAAGAGGTAACAGTAGAGAGTGAATCTGGATCAGGAGGTCAAAGCAGCAACAGGGATCATCATTTCAACTTAGAAAAGAGATCAATTAGAAAAGCTTCAACTCAATCCAAAGAGCAATGAGAAAAGACTTGAAAATGAAATCATACATGAAACCTGTGAGCACCTTGTTAATCCAGGACAGAAAGTTAGAAGCTTAGAGAGGGCAAAGATCATTGTGAATAAATTGGAAAATGATCCCGGAATAATATATATATATATATATATATCTTAACCTTATTTCAATCCTTCACTAGCTTCTGATCTTTAGCGCTATGATTAATCAATGATGAACATGTCATTTTCATTTATGATTGTTTTCATCATACTTCTTCTGTTAAACTTAGAGAGTAATTATACATTCTAATTGCTCAAAGTAGAGTCCAATAGTGTTATAAAAACCTCAGAAAATTCCTGTCAGATATCTTTAATCATATCTAAGATAAAACAGTTCAAAGCTTAATCTAACAAAGAACAATTTTGCTTTTACATGATTTGGAAAATTTTGCCGTTACACCCAATGTATATATATACATAAATATACATAATATATCTAAATTATTTAATCAAACATGCTTGAATATATATGTAAGAAGTTAGGATGAGGTCTGAAGCTTTGCCTCAACAAAAAACATGCCTATGCATGTATGTTTGTTGTTCTAATTACGGACCTGTGACTTTAATTTAAAACCTTTCTTTGTGAGTGTATTTTTAGATGCCTTAGTCATCTGCTACAAAAAATGAAATCCTAGATTGTCCAGCAGTCTTGTGTTCTAATTTACGACCATTATGAACAAGTGTTTAACTATGCTGATACCGGTCTCTTGTCTTAGAAAAGAATGATGTACTAATGTTTTCTACTTGTACATGCTGTGTCCATTCAGGATGTTGACAGTTATGGCTCTCCCCAATTTCCTGTCCTTTGTAGCTCTTAATAAATTTTTGTTATCTCTCTTAAACTCTGTTCTGCTATTCATTTACACATACCCGCTAGCTATGTTATACATTGTTTTCCTCTGTTCCTCTTGCATTCAATCTGTCTTCTGGGTACCAAATTTTCCATGTTCACTTTCCTCATTATGTGTTCTAGAAATTTCAACTGTTTCTTCCTGATGTTAAGTATAAGTATCCTTTTTGCTTCTATTTTCTCTAAAAATTCATTGTTGATCACATGTTTGGTCCATACAGATTCTTAAAAGTTGTATTTAGTTTCCTTTACTATTCCAGCTGGAACATGTTAATGCAAAAGTGTATTCAAGAGTTTTCATCAAAGAAGGAAGACATTAAGAATTCCTTTCATGTGAAAACATACAGATTAGTAAGCAGGAAGTACAACTGAATCCCTGAAGGAATAAGCTTAATTATTTGCAAGTCAAATAAATACTCTTCCTTATTTAGTTTCCTTAGGATGTGGGTTAGAATGCAATTCTCTGACATGTGTAGGTTTGTCTCAGCAGAAGTTCATTCTTTGGGATATAGGTCAGAAAGCAAATCTTTGAGGTCTGTAAGATTGTCACAACACAAGTCCCTTCTTTGGGATAATGGAAGTCTCTGAGGTCTAAAGGTGTGTCATAACACAAGTTGCTTCTTTGGGATGTTGGTCAGAATTTACAGAACATATGTTGTGACATGACACCATATAATCTGCAGCCAGTAGTGTATTTAGAGCAATATAGTCTGACAGAACCGATCCATCTTCAGGCTAGTTTTGAATTCTGAGTTTTCCTTCTCTTTAACTGATTGCTACCTCAAGACCTTAGTCAGCCCTGCTATTTAACCCATAGCTAGGGGAAAAAGAGACAGATTCATACCTTTTCCAAGGGTATTTGTGCAAAAGTTAATGTAACAAACTCAAATAGAATTCAAACTTGTTTAACTTTTTCTACTACCCATGCAGGCTTGTGAAAGTTGACAAAAGAACAGTTAAATTTGTTAGATACCTCATGCTGTAGACTCTTTTAATCACCTCACCTGACTTAAAGTTATGGTTAACCTGAGGTGTAACCAATTCTATTTACCTCCATAATCCAATAGTTTTAACAAAAATTATTAAAATCTTCTTTGGTACATCACTATTGTATAATTGTCAATGTCATGGTGGAGCAGAGGGTGTAATGACTTGAGGCATCCATATTGGGAGTGCAATCCAATCAGAGAGTGAAATAAAAATTTAATTTATATTTAATTTAAATAAAGTGTTTATTTCATGTTTCATCTGTTTTTACATATTTAAAATGTCTTCCTTTCTCATATTTCTCAGTACTAGGTTCTATAGCCCCCCACCCCAACACCACTTGAGTCTTAGGGACATAAAATCAAGCAAACCCCTGCATGTCACTGTCTATGCTTCATTTTTTATATAAAGAATATTAATGCATCCAATTATTCACAATCCAAAAAGTTTTAAAGTCTTAATCAAAAGAAATCTTCATTTACAACTATTTGCCTCATACACACCTACCTGCTTCATGTCATTGCTAAAATTTTCTGTTTGAATATCATTTTTAAATTTTCTTTTGTATTTTCAATTTAGTTTATGATAAGCAGAAAGCACAACACAAATGTTAATTTTATTTTAATGGTTCATTCAAATTTTTCAACCAAAAATTGATTGAAAAATATAATTTTTTTGCTTTGTTTATTAAAGCCAAATTAGTTATTATAATTAGATACTAATATTTTTTCATATTTAGATATATCTATAAATAAACAAAGAGTGAAGGGGTGGAGCAGAGGGTGTAATTAATATTAAACTCTGTTCAGTATTTACTGCCATATAAGAGAACCAATATTGCTTAACAGTTTAAGCTACTGTAGTCAGGTATGAATGAAAACAAAAGTACAGAATCTAAATCTTTGTATCAGATATTTTATGGTAAGTGCTTTTTCTGAGCATTTTGGGTAACTTTGTACAGAAAAAGAATGAAGACTGTTGCTCAGTTTTGCAATACTTGACTATGGTAGGCCTACTGGTATTGCTCAGAAGCTGGGGTTACATTGTACAAAAGCTATATGAAAAAAATCAGGTCTTTTCACCAAAAAAATCAGAAGTCGCACTATACATGAAGTATAGTCCTAAAATCTTATTTATAAAACTTGATAATTCATCTCCAGATCTATAAGAAAAGAAGTTCTACAGGGGTACAAGAAGAGCTTGGGAACCAAAATGCAGAACAAATTAAGGTAACAAGGTCATAGAAAATTGAAAGAAACCTTAATCTATAATATTTGCAGAATATGTGACTTTTAACAGTTGTTTTTACTTATATTTTGGCTACATTATCCTATATTTTATATATGTTTTTTTCATAAATTACTTTTATGGGAGCAAGGAAAGATTAAAAAAAAAAGTCTTGAAGAATTTCCTTTTCCTGTTTTCGTCTTTGAGCTTAACCTATTCACTGCTACCTTGGTTATTTGAACTCTTACATAATGCCATCAATGTTTTTGCTAGAGTTACCATTAGGAATTTTTATATAAGATCACTTATACTTTATTTTGGTAAATAAAATAAAATTTATTAGACTATATAGAATGATAGAAATGTGTCTTCTCAGCATTGGCTTTGTTTTTCTCCATAGTGCCATGTAACATATTTGTGGGTCATGGGCTTTTTTTTATAAAAAGCAACTCAAGGTAAAAAAATAAAAATAAAAATAGCACAGAGAAAGTTTTTGTTATTTAGGAAATAAGAACTGTGGAATGTGCATTGAAGGCAATACACAACACATCAAAAAGATACACGTGTATGTTTTGCCACACAGTAAAGTTCAAGTTTGTAAATTGTTTAATAGTAATTCTCTCCAAAAAGTCTGTTAATGCAGTTAAGTTATACTGTTCAATCAAAATCCAAATTTTTGTAGAACTGGAAATATATAAATAGAACCAATATTTACCCACAAATTGGTTGCTGTTTCTGCATCTTGCATATTGAAAATAATTTAAGTTAATATGAAAATATCAAACAGAAAAGAAAAGGAATATTTATATTTTAATGACTTCTTTGTGAGAAATTACAAGCCAAAAATGGCACATCATAGTGCAATTTTTATTACTAAATTTTTAGTAATTTCCAGTTCATTTGGGCCTCCAGTTTCCAAGTAAAATTTTAAGCCTTTTGGAATATAAAATTTTACAAAACATTTAAACATTTATTCCCTAAAACAGACAACAAAGAAGTCACCTGTGTAAATTTTCGTTAATAGAAGCAGAGTAGAAAGAATACTCATGTAAAATATATTGGTTTGTGGGAGATATGATTTCCAAGCATTGGGTTCAGAAATTTTAGTATTATTTTAAACATTTACTAATAACTAAATTTGTAAATTTTTTAACTTTTAATTAACCATATTATATAAACAATAAGTTAGCCTAATTCTTTATGAGACTCTTTCTGTGTTGCTATATCCTTTCAGTGTATGGATGATTATTGTTCTATACAGGTTCCTATTTTTTGTTGCTTTCTTTTTAGGATTAGCAATTTATAAACTATAATGAAGTTTTGAAAATGTCTCAGTTTGTTTTCTTTTTTGTTAATTTAAAATATTGAATTTTTGAATTTTTTATGTTTTTTAAACTTACATTTTTACAGTCAGACTAATGTCTTTATTTTTATTGTTATAATCCTGTTTTGGCCATTTTGGATGAGGTGGTTGTCACTCATGTTGACCATAATGGCAGCCTTCAACAAGTCCTTGGTATTCATGGGGACACTAGTTGAGCTTTCTCTAAATGTCATTCCAGATATAGTAATCAGGAAGATTCAAATCAAGAAAGTTAAGAGTCAAATGTGATAGTAACAAGAAAGGTGAGGACATTAATGTGACTGTAAATAATGTAAATAATGATAACTCTTCATATAAAAATTTAGATGTAATAAAAACTTTCTTGTTTTTTATTTATTTATCATTTACTGACTTCTTTTAAAATTACGTCAGATCAAAAAATCTATTTTGGGATAAGAGGAGTTATTTCAAAGATTAAAGGGAATTAAATTTTCTTTGATTAATAAAATGATATTCTGTTATATATATATATTTTTTTTTTTTTCAGCTTCGGAATCCCCAGGAAAATTTTAAATATGCCACAGTAAAGAAGAGCGCTGTGGAAATGTATTTCAAACGCCAGGTGGAGTTGTCCACAATGTATCGTACAATGGAGAATCGTAATTATGATACTGCTGAAGAAGCAATACAAGAGGTTCGACAGGAGTGAGTCATTAAATTTAACGAATCAAAACAAACAACTAAACTTCATTCAAACTCTTTGCTTTTTTTTTTTTTTTTAAACAATTGTATTTTTGTTATTTAATTTTTAAAAGACAAATTCCATTTGTTTTTCCATCCCTGAATTATCCTGGAATAAAAAAAAACAAACAAATTTTTGTTCTCAATCAGATAACTTTTCATTTAATAAAAACAACAAAAATAGAAAAGAATTAAGTTGGGACTTACCATATTTTCTAACGTCAGGGACACTTGGGACTTGAGGGTGCACTCCAATTATTGCTTTGGTTTACTTTTTGGTCCTGAGCAAAGATTTTCTCATTGGAGAAAAACCAAAGTATTCCACCTCTTAGTTTTTTAGGTCTTTTTTTTAACAATTTCCAAGCAAGGCAATAAAGCCACTAAGATGCAAGGTTTTTTTTTTATTTTTTACAGTAAGATTCACCCTGTACAAAACCAGGCCTCACTCGAGGTTGAGGGTTATGTTAAGAGGCAATTTATAGAGATAGGAGAGGGAAGATACTGGTTAACCCTAGGCTTAAACCGGTTTAGAGTGTAGAGATTGGGGAAACATCCTCTTTGGTGTCAGCTCAACAGAGCAGTGTTTCCTAGGAAGAAGCTGTTCATGTTGAAATTACTTTTCACTGATAGAATATGGAGGGAGTGTGGGTGGTTTGCTACTATGTAAGTGGCATGGCGGGTCCTTGTGGTGAAGATTAAAACTGAGAGAATCAAGGAATGTAGTTTCCATAGAAGTAGCGATAGAGAAGTGAGAGGGTTATTGTGTGCGAGATAACATGAGAAAAAGGAAAATATTATTAAGAAGAGAGAACAATAAAAGAACAGGAATTAAAAAGAGAGTACATAATGAAGTCAATGCATTTAAATTTTTGGACATCAAACTTGACTGGAAAACAAGAAGCTGGAAGAGAGTTTCATAAGAAACAAGATGCACAAGAGAAGAAATTGTTACATCTTGCTCTGGTGTTTTAGCTTACTCAACAAGTCCTTCACTCGGATCAAATATTTCCTCCAGTCTATTCCAACATGAACTGACTTCTCTGCATCACATATGACTTGTACCAGATATCCTCATCCAGAACTCTGATGGTGTATTCTGAAACTTTGAGTTCTTTTAAAATGGCTCTGATTGACTTTCTGGGACTTTTATTATTTTATGAACATTTGAACAAAGTTGGTGTTCTGATGCTTTTAGGACCTTTAGCATGCTTTTGCATTTAGCTACTGCTATTTGATCCCTGTCAGCATAGATGGTAGATATATCTTTATCCATAGAACAGATAACTAAATAGATGCGTATAAATATATAGATAGATAGATCTATATCAATATATTATAAAATTACTGGTTTAAAAATATGGTTCCATCGCTACACAGGAATTACCATGTTTCAAAAACAGAAACTAAAAACTTCAAATTTAATTATAGAATTAAATTAAAATCCCTAGTACTGTTTCATTTTCAAGTGAATTTTGAAATAACTTATTTTGAAATTTACTGAGTTTTATAAGTACATACATTCTTAATATTAGTTGCTAAGGATATGGGGAAATTTAATCATTCTGACACACACACACACACACACACACACACACACACACACATATATATATATATATATATATATATATATATATATATATATATATAATCCTTGCAGACTGCTGCTGGTGCATAATGTCACAATTTCACTAAGTGTTAATGTCATGATTTCAGTGGCAAGTTAAATTCGAGCTGGTGTGCTAGCCTGCTATCTAAGTTGGATAATCTCTCAGAGTTAAAGGGTTCTTGTATTTTACTCATAGCTGGGGGGAAGTGCATTTATGCTTTTCCAAGGGTTATTATTTTGAAATGAACACAAATTGTCAAAACTCTGTTCATTGGTTTCATTCTCTGTAATGTTAACCATTAATCCACCTGCCCATCTAATTTTATATTAAAATTCTTAAAAAGCATAATTAATTCATTTTATAGAAAATATAACAATCTAACTAAATTTATAATATGTTTACCATTCATTGATTTCCTCTTTCACACTTTTACTTTTGTTATCAGAAGATAAGAATCAGATTAGACTAAAAATGGATTATTGCTGTCATATCTTGGCCAGAGTTACTCAATCCTTACTTCCAGCATTGATGGACTTCAATATTATGGAGGAAGACTTATTCTCTGTTCTGCAGCCTCTTTCTCACAGATGTAACTTTGCTACTCTGTCATTATTTCCAGAGAAAATGTTCATTCTTTAATTCTACCAGTTCAGACCTTTACAGCTAGTATAGGCCATGCTACTTCCACAGAATCAAATCACCCTTATTTCCTCTGTATTCCAATGTAAGGAGAAAGATTCCCTCAAACCGTTTTTTCCCAAGAACAGCTACTTTGTGGAATAGAGTCCCGTGATGGTGCTTCCCTTAATACACCATTCTTAACCTCTTGAAGACAAGTAATCATTATCTATAATCTTAACTTCCTACTATCACCTCTTTCTGTTGTAGACTCAGCATAGTTTCTGCTCTTCCCTACTGCTGTGACAATAAACTGCTCCTACTTATAAATATGGCAAGTAGCCACATTAGAGTAGGATTTGAGGAGTAGTTGATTTACTCTTCTGCTCTATATATTCTTGCTTTTCCTTACCTAATCTTACCTGTTCATAGTTTCTCTAATTATGATCTTTCTAATTCTCAGCTATTTTGTACTAACATTACAACACTTTCATTCATATCATATATTTCATCTGTTACCTTGCTTGCTTCCTGTTTTTGTTAGTAAAGTATAACACTTATTTATCATAACAACAAAGTGAGGCATTTATAATATATACATATATATATATATTATAAATTTACTAATTTAAAAATATGATCCCATCGCTACACAGGAATTACCATATTTCAAAAACAGAAACTAAAAACTTCAAATTTAATTATAGAATTAAATTAAAATCCTTAGTACTGTTTCATTTTCAAGCGATTTTTGGAATAACTTACTTTGAAAAGGGAAGAGGTTATAGAGAGAGAAGTGTATATTTTAAAAAGAAGATAAAACGCAAATGTTTTTGGTTGAAATGTAGATTTTTTATTTTAAAATATAAATTATACTCTATTTTCTATAATTCTGCTGCTACCCTGGTTTCTGGTTTCATGACCTTCTTCATGCAAAAAGTAAATATTTCCATATATTATAAAAATGAATTTTTGTGTGGTAGTGATTCAAATGTCTTTTTTGATTGATATATATATATATATATATATATATATATATATATATATATATATATGTATGTATGTATGTATGCATGCATATATATATATATATATATATATATATATATATATATATAAAGAAATTTGGCAAATGGAAAATGTGTCATTGAAAATAGATTTGTAAATGTTTCCATTTATCAAATTTATTAAAACTTTGTCTGGATTATATATATATATATATATAATATGAAAGATTTATTATCAGAAGGATTTTGTTCTACATGTTTGGTGGAGTAAGAAAGTTCTTGTAATGTGGTTGTTAGTAAATATTTCTGGTTTGTGTTTGTTTTGGCAAATGAATAGATTATTTGGAAGTGATACGTCTATCAGTAAAAGGCAATATTAAACATGAGAAAGTGATATTTGGGTAAGTTGACTTATCTGTGGTTTTCATTTCTGGAGCTGCTCAATTCTGCGTGCTCTCTTTGCGAGGGTCCAAATAAAAACAGGAAGTCTCTAAATTTCCTACCAGTAAGACAGTTTCCTTTTTTTTATGAAATCAGAGGAATCAGATTATTTTTTTATTTCTCATGATCGCGAGATCACTACGCATCCATCATCACTATTTTAACAGTAATACTCTTCCTTGAGTGACTCATGCCTTGTATTGAGTAAACTTTTATTATAAAAAAGATTCTAAATGAATTTATAGGCAACACATTCTCTCCTGATTTACTTGACCAAGATGTCGTAATATAATCTTTGCATGTCATGAAAGATTCCAAGACTCTACTATTTGCTCTTTGTAATAGTGTCTTTTATAAAAATTATAAAATAATCCAAACTGTGACATTTTATTTACTTTTAATGTTTTGTAGAAAACTACAGGCTTTTATTTGGGACTCTTCCCGATTAGAATTTGAAGCGGCCAATGACTGTGAACTCGTCACTGCTGGTGAATTATTTGGACGTTCTGGATATGGGATTGGTCTCCGGAAACATAGTCCTTGGACACAGGAAATCTCACTAGCCATTTTAAGCTTCCATGAAAGTAAGTCCTAATATTTTATTTGCTTATCTTTAGGGATTTTGGCATAAGTGTAATATGACAAAATAACTTGATTGTAATGCAATGCCAGGTTATTAGATTTTTTCTTTAATCTATTGCCATGATGAAGAAAAAGTATAATGCAAAAACAGTAGATTCACTGATTTGCTTTTCAGGAAGCAGTTCCACTACAAATTTGAAGAAATCGTGGTCATAGCAGAATCTCTCTAAATATGAGCACCACATACACATACGAACACTCATATGAACACAATATATAAATATGTAATGCAATATATATATATATATATATACACACATATATAAAAAGGTTTCAGAAAAAAAAGAGAACAAAGCTACTAAATTATTTTTCTATAAAATTTATTATTATTATTATTTTTCTGTCAATAAAGTTTCTAATCATTTTGTCTTTTCTGACTACAGTGAGATTAAAAGCAATTAAATAAAAATATTTTTTCATAACTTGACCCTAATACTCATTCAGATATATATATATATATATATATATATATATATATAATCTACCGCTGATGTGCTTATGGCCATAACTGAATATCTATATAAAGCTCTTGATAATAATGGTGAAGCTCAAGCTGTTCCTCTAGATATATCAAAGGCGTTTGGCATGCCGGCCTTCTATATAACAGTATTACAAGACAATTATTTGATTTAATCCAATCATTCCTGTCTAACCATGAAATGAAGGTTGTACTGAAAGGGTTCTCTTCCAGTTCCTTTCATACGAACTCTGGTGTTCCTCGAGACTCTATCCTTGGTCCTACACTGTTTCTGATCTTCATCAATGATCTTCCTGATGTCATCAGTTCTCAAGTCAGTATCTATGCAGATGACATTAACATTTATTCCTGTCTCAATAGTAAATTTGGCATTGTCCATTGATCTCGAAAATGACCTCCAATCTGTGGTTGACTGGGAAAGGAACAGTCTTGTGAATTTTAATGCATCCAAAACAATCCTCTGTCATTTACTCACCATACAGAAACTTCCCTACCTCCTATCAGCATGGCTGATGCTCAACTCCATGAGAGTGACTCACTGCCCCTTTTTGGTCTCATGTTTTCCACTGACATGATGTGGAACAACTACACTGAATCAATAGCTGCATCTACTGCAAGGAAAGTTAGTGTCGAGCCAGAAGGTTTTTCTCATCTGAGTCCATTTGTCAAGAATCAAACCTCTATCCTATACAGAACTGTCATTAAGCCTGACATGCTATGACGATTCAGCCACAGAGAACTTCCAGTTAGCAAAGCTCAAATTACTAAATTAGGTTAGATTCCTGGTGGATATCCATTTGTACTAACGCAGATATTCCCCAGACCTCCATCCTTGGTCCTACTCAGTTTTTTAATTTTCTTTAATGATCTTTCTGATGACATCATCACTCAACTTGGCATATGCACTGATGACACAACAATTTATGCCTGCCTTGACAGTAAGGCTTATCAGTCTGACAAGTTCAAAATGGCAGCCAATGTCCAAAACAACTTCAAGTCTGACATTAACTGAGACAAAAGATGGCTTGTTAATTCTAATGCTTCCATAACTAAACTTCTCTCTATTAATCATTCTGAGAGACCCCTCACTGCCTTCCATCAGTATGGCTGATGCTAATCTCCAGGAAAGTGACTCATTGCTCCTTCTTTGGCTCACGTTCTCTGCTGATATGAAGTGGAAAAACTATATTGAAACCATTGCTAGGTCAGCTACTAAGAAAGTCTGTTCACTATGTTGGGTGAGACAATTTTTCACTCCAGAATCTATCTTACATATCTATAAATCTACCATTCTTCCACATGTAGAATATTGCTGTCACATATGGTCTAGTGCTCTATCTATTTACCTTGAGCTCCTTGGTAAAATCCAAAGAAGAATCAGCAATATTATTGGTCCTGAACTGGCAGCTTGTCTCCAGTCACTTTCTACCATCATAAGATTGTCTTTCTATGTCTTTTCTATAAATACTTTCATGGTAATTATTCAGATGAGTTCTTCACTATTGTACCTAGACTTTTTAAATTTAAGTGCAGCAATAGATTAGCGTCGAGATCTCATCAATTTAAAGTTGAGCTGGCTAGATGTAGCTATAAGTTCTATGTTAACAGTTTCTTTTCTCACACTTCTCACTTGTGGATCTCTCTTCTGACTCCATGCTTTCTTGCTAACTTTAATCTGCAAAAATTTAAATACAATATCATTTGTCTTTCTGATTACTTTTTTCTTTCCACTCATCATTATTGTTTCTGTTCCTAATTCTTCCACATCCTGTAAGCCCTTGTATTTTAGTGGCATTACTACTTTGATTGAGGTGATACTGATTATATATATATATATATGTGTGTATATATATATATATATATATATATATATATATATATATATATCAAGGGCTGCTGAAAATTTCTTTTCCCCTAATATTCTGATTTAGTCAGATTTTGGGAAGTGCAATCCTCTTCAAAAATCTGATCAAATCAGAATTTTTCTACACCCCGTTATGTGTGTGTGTTTGTGTGTAATTGGAAACATAATTAAGATCTTTTCTTTTTTTTAAATCATTTCACCCCATGCAAGGCAATAACATCAGTAAGACACAAGGAGTTAATGTTTTTCTTTTTCTCATATTCTTTCACACTCAGTAATCCCTTGCATCTTAATGTTTTTATTGCCTTGCTTGGAGTGAAATGAATAAAAATAAAACAAAGAAAAATGTTACATAAAATAAATAATGGCATAGTACAGGGGTGGCCAAGTGTGCTTAATGTAAGAGCTACAAACGATAAAGTTCAGATGTTTGCGAACCACAAGACATGAACAAAATTTACACTTGCATTTTTGTTACATTCACATTTTGTTACAAAATTTTTATGTAAATATTAAGAAATGTATGTATGTATGCAATAATATTTATTTTTGTATGCAGTTTTTAAACTGTTAATTTGTATTGGCTTCAGTAATCACAAACTACACACACACACACACATATATATATATATATATATATATATATATATATATATATAATTATTAATTTAAAAATATGATTCCAAATCGCGACATAAGAAGTATCTTCCGTTTCAAATTTAGACACCCCACCTTTCCCTGACTTGACATCTATGAAAGTAACTCTATACTGATACTTATTATTAACACCCAACACCCGCCTACCCAACTTAAACAATTCGCCCTAGCTGTTACCATGGAAATTTTGATTTCAATTTTTAAAACACGTAAATTTCAGAAACACGTTATTCCAAAAAAAAAAATTTCGCTTGAAGATGGAACAGAGCTTATTTTAACTCAATTTAATTTAAATAATTATATTGAAGTTTTCGGCTCTTGTTTTGAAACATGGGACTTCTTATGTCGCAATTTGGAATCATATTTTTAAATTAATAATTATATTTATGCTCTACTTTTGTATTGAGCACTATTTTTTAAAAATAATAACTAAAATACTAAGGGACTTTGGATTATTTACCTAACCAGTTCCTTCCTATTTTCTATATATTTTCACACACACATATATATATATATATATATATATATATATATATATATACACACACCAAATGTTTTCATTATCTTGACTGATGATTGTTTTACTTTTAACCATATTGAGTGTATTTAATACAGTAATAAATTATGGGAACTTCTAACAAAAATGTCCAAATTTGCATTTCAATAACATAAAATTAGACTGTCAAAAATAACACTAAAAAGGACAAAAAATTATATTTTTTAATTATATTTATATCTTATATATTCTTAAATATTTGTTGTAACCAAGGAAGGGTTACTGAATGAGGAATAACCAAAACGGAGGTTGGAAATGAAATGGTAATCTTTATAACATCAACAAAAAACAATACTTACCAGCAGCGTAAAGTGGGTAAACCACTGCTAGTGGTGGACTACTTAGACAGCATATTACCCCCCACTCACAATAGTGTCCAACATATTTATGAGAATTGGGACATACACATTAGTGTTCATAGGTTCAGTATATAACAATATTTTTACTAACGTTAAACATTTAATCCAATGGGGTCTCAATAAATAAATAATTATAAAGCTTGAGATTATAAAGCAGTAAATAATTATAAAGCTTGAAATTTTTCTTATTTACTTTTTTATATATAAACTATGATAAAAAAAGGAGCTCAACCAAAATATTTCCACAAGCCACATATTAAAGAGCAAAGAGCTGGATGTAGCTCATCAGACACGGTTAGGCCTCCCCTGGTATAGTACAACAGGGCATGAAATAAATAATAGAATATAATGTAATAACATCAGTGGTATAAAATAATGAAATTAAAATAGAATGTAATGAAGATATAAAAATGAAAGCTCAGGATAAGCTCAAATGTCCACTTGAAGGAAATTATCATAAATTTATCACCTAAAGGAGATTAGTAGGTGCATAACTGAAGAAGTTTGTATAAAAAAAACAACAAAGAACAAAGATGAGGAAATTAATCCGAATCAAGCCACATGACTTAGTGACTTAGTATTCAAAGTTTATTCAAAAGCAAGAAGCTGGAAGAGAGTTTCTCAAAGGGGAAGTGTGCAAAAACTGTTAGCATAGAACTTATGATTACATCTAGCAATTTCAACTGTAAAATGGTGAGACCTACTTTCCAATCTAGTACTGCGCTTAAATCCAGGTATCAATGTCAAAAGTTTGAGATAACAAAGATGAAAGCTCATTAGAACAATCACCATGAAAATATTTATAGACAAGGCAGAGAGAAGATTCATTATGTTGGTGAGAAAGGGACTGAAGCTGAGCTGTCAGGTCAGGACCAATAACATTGCAGGTTCTTTGGATTTTGAATAGTTTTAAAAGAATTCAGAAGGCATGACAGAACTTATAAAATAATTATTGTAGATATTTCAAATTATTTTAATTTCTTACTACCAAGTTAAATGCTTAAGACCACGAGCAGCAAAGTTGTTTATTTATTGGCTGGTTGTAAATATTCTACTAAGGGCCTTCTGCAGGGTATTTAACAATATAAATTGTGACCTGAGCTGGCATCTCGGTTTCAGTATGTTTCTGGCTGCCATAATGTAGCTTCACTGTGCCTTTTCTATAAATACTTTCATGGTAATTATTCTGATGAACTTTCCACTATGGTACCAAGACTTTATGAATTTAAGCGCAGTACTAGATTGGTAGCAAGGTCTCATCATTTTACAGTTGAAATGTCAAGTTGTAACCATAAGTTCTATGCTAACAGTTTCTTCTATCGCACTCCTTACTTGTGGAACTCTCTTCTGGTTTCTTGCTTCCCAGTCAATTTTGATCTTCAAAAATTTAAATGCAATGTCAATCATTATCTTCTGTCTTTGTAATTCTTATTCTTTTGTGGTCCTCTCTCCTTAATAGTAGTTTTTCTCATATTCTCACACTCACTAACCTCTTGTGTCCTAGTGGCTTTATTGCCTTACTTGGGGCGAAATGATTAAAAAAAAGACAAAAACCTGTTAGTCATTTTGAAAGATTTTTTGGGTTTTCTTGTTGGTATACTACTATAATACATGGTGTGTAAATGATATACTTTAATTTTCATGTGTAGTTGATGAATTTAATCTTCATGATGTAGTTGATTTTTTTTTTTTGTGAAATGTAAATCTTTTCTAAAATGTTGGAATTTAAAAAAAAAATTAAATAAGATTGTTTATTTCCCAAGAGAAACACAAAACCCGACATGAAAACTGGGAAAGTACATAATATAAAATAAGATATTTGGAAAATATACCATTTTATATATCACTTGCATATTGCTAATCCAGTCTGTAAGGAACTCTTGACTTATACTCAGAGTACAGCCTTAACCTATTTATTTCATTTGAAAAATTATACACAAATCAGTTGAATAATATGCACGTTAATTTTTATTAGTAGTAATTGTATACTCAATAAGGCAAAATAAATTATTAATTAAAAATATATATGAACTCATCTGAAAGTATTCAGTCGTTTTTGAATATCTTGATGCAACTTGGCAACCAATCAGAAATCTTACTTGCACATGAAAACAGATACTCTCCCATGGGATTATTCAGTCAGCTGTGAGATGCCAATGAATAGGTTTGTGTATTGTGTCACCATCACATTTTTGGGTGCATTTTCTTTTTAGTAAAACATCACATTACCCAGATCTTCTAGCCTTTCTCTGCTTATAACTCCTGGTTTCTCTGAAAATTAAAATCATCCTCGAAAGCAAGGAAAAATCAAACCATGAGTAAAACTAAAACTAAGGAGGACTTCACAGATTGTTTTGAAAAGCTGAAAAAAAAATTTTTTTTTTAAACAAGTTCGCCCATGCAAGGCAGTAAAGCCACTGAGACAAAGGTGGCTACTGGGCATGAAAGAGTTAGAAACAGAAACATTGCTAAGAACAAAATAAAAGTAATCAGGAAGACAGTAGATTGTGATTGACGTGTATTTAAATTTTTGCAGATTAAAGTTAGCTGGAAAGCATGGAGCTGGAAGGGAGTTACACAACCAAGTACTGCATGAAAAAAACTTTTATTTATCATTTCACACAAGGTGGAAAATGGTGGAAAATCATTTCAAGCAAGATGGAAATGCTACTAGTACACAGGGGGTTACGGAAAGTGAAAGTGAGAGAAAAGATTGAGTATAAAGATGATTGAGGAATGGACAAAGATGAGCTGGATTCAAAAAGATACCAATTGATGTTGCATTTAAATTTTTGAAGCTTGTAATTATCAGATAAGCAAGTAAACAGAAGGGAGTTCCACAGGTGGGAAGTGTGAGAAAAGAAACTGTTGGAGTAGAAGTGGTGGTTGCATTTAACTATTTCAACAGTAAACGGGTGGGACCTAGATGCCAGTCTAGTAGAACATTTAAATTCATGCAGTCAGGGCACCAGAACAAAAAGCTTGTCAGGGAAATTGCAATGAAAATATTTGTAGAAAAGACAGAGTGAAGAGTTCATCCAAACAATTACCATGAGAGTATTTATAGAAAAGGCACAGAGAGGCAACTTTATGGCAGTGAGAAATGACCAAAGTTGCAATACCAGAACAGAGCCAATAATATTGCTTATTCTTCTTTGGATTTTATCAAGGAGCAGGAACACTGGGTCATATGTGGCAGCAATATTCTAAGCATGGAAGAATGGAAGACATAGATAAGTAAAAAAAAAAATTGTCTAGCATTACACAGTGAGGCAACTTTCTTATCAGCTGACCTAGCAATGAATTCAATATAGATTTTCCATTTCATATCAGCCGAGAATATTAGCATGAAAAGAGGGCAACAAGTCACTCTCTTGGAGGTCAGCATCAGCCATGCTGATTGGAAGGCAGAGAAGGTCTCTTGATTCATGGAGAGCAGTTTATTTTGGAGGCATTAAAGTTAACAAGCCATACTTTGCCCCAGGTAATAATATACTGAACGTTGTTTTGGATATCAGCTACCATTTTAACCTTATCAAATTGATCAGATTAACTACCAAGAAAGGTGTAGATTAGCTATTAGTGTATGCTTGGATAAGTATGTGAAGTCTCAAGGGATGAAGGGGACTAAGGTACCATTGCCCTAAGTAAGCCCTTTTTTTCATTAATATTAACTGGCTGGATTTTTTCTAGGCAGAAGTTGTAGATTTAAAAAATGTATCAAGTATAGTATTAAAAAATGTAGCAAGTTCTGGTTTATTATCATGAGCCAGAATTAAATTAAAAGATTAAGTTTTCTGTATTTAGCAAGTTTTGAGATATAAAACTTAAATATGGCAGTGGGATAAATCTGGTGTGGATTAAGTATATCAGCTGCATTCTTGGCCGCCTTAGTTGCAGATCTACAAATACATCATTTCTTTTTCATCTTTCTCCCTAAGACATCAAATTCAGATTGTATAATCACAAACATTTGTTACTTCCTGGTGGGAAACTTCTCATTAATTGAGAAAACTCCTTTTTAAATTTAAAATGGAAAAGATGATAACAGTTACATTTTTTTTCTGTATTTTATATTGTGCTACATTTAGAGAACTTGAAAATTAGTATTCCTATTTGTTAGTATGAATTACATAATTGAGTATTGTGTATCATGACAGTGTTTTAGATTTTGGCATTTTTGGTCATCCATATATCAGCTGACTTAAGATACTCCTAAATTTAAGTAGAATTTCATCATATCTTGACAACAAAAAGCTAAAAACATTGAATTACAAAACAAAGAACTGCTGCAACTAAATATTTTAGCAGCAATCATTTAATTATGCATTATTTTAAATGAAAAAAGTCTTCTGTAGCCTGAGAAGTTTTTTGTAACAAAACTAAGATTTTTGTTTCATGTTTATAAACACCAATTTTTCAGGAAAAAGAACTTATATCTATTAAAATGTAACAATTCAAATAAATATCTTTTTTAAATAATTATTATTTTTGGTTTTAACAATAAATATGAATATTAAATCAAAGTTATTAAATCATTGATATTATAATTTATTTGAATATAGATATTTCTTTTGAGTAGAGGTTTATCCCTTTCCTGTTTAGGATTGGGTTTTTGCTTCCTTTTAAAATCTTCAGATCTATACTTCTAACATCTCTGCCTGAACTTAATCAGGTGGTTGAAATATCGAACTGAACCCTGTATTTCACTCACTGGGGTAGACTGTTCTAGTTCCACGTGCCATGTCTACTGGAGGTCAGTTATCAGTTATCTCTTGTTAATTCACCTCTCCAAGTTCTCCACTGCCTTAACCAGGTATTGAACTCACAACTCTTTGGATCCTTTCACTGGATTTAACCAATGCCTTTATCCACAGTGGATAAAGTGAGTTCAATACCTGAGAACTTGGAGAGGTGAATTAACAGGAGATAACTGATAACTGACATCCATTAGACATGGCATGTGGAACTAGAACAAAATAAAGTGAGCAAAATAAAGGGTTCACTTCGACATTCCAACCACCTGAAGAAGGCTGAACCATTCAATGGCTGAAACGCAGGAGTAAATATGGCAACAAAGATGAGGACAATAATCCGAATAATGTAAATAGTGTACATAATACCTCATCTCAGAAATATAGACAGATCTCTCCCTGAAATCTGAAATTTTATTTACTAATTATTTATTTACTTTTTTTTCTCCTCAATTTGAGTGGGTAGTTTTGCCTATCATCCAGTTTTCATTCCTCTCTGTTCTTTTGAACAAGAATAGGCATGAGTTTCTCCCTTGTTCTATGTTTAGGATTGGATTTATGGTTCCTTGTTTTCATTCTCTTTCACTCCACTTTGAGTCTTAGTGATATTATTACGTTGCTCGGGGTGAATTGATTAAAAAAAATATATGTTAACTTTTTAACAGTGGGTATGAAAATGTCCTTGATAGATAGACACAGGCTATTATCTAATAAATATGATAGATATCTAAGATCTAATTAAAAATATACTATTTTGTAGCCTAGCATATCTCTCTTTCCTAATATACAGGGTGTTTCAAAAGTCTATGTTGCATGTAATTCATGATATAAACCATGAACTAAAAATGGTAGCATGATTGAACTGATACCATTTAAAAGCTAAAAGTGTCAACTTTTCTTCTGTTAATTTTAATTTAATTAATTAAATTTAATTTTTGAACGTCACTCTGCCTGACAGATGGGCTGGATGTTCCGGACAGACTGATTGTATTTTCCTGCAATGACCATCTACGTGCCATGTGACTTCTTCCAATGGGGGTATGTGAAAGGCCTTATGTCCATACCTCCCCTTCCCAGAGACACGGATGATCTGAAGACACAAATAACTGAAGATTTGGCAACCATCAACAACACTATGCCTCATTGTGTTTGGCAAAAATTGGATTATCATTAGGATGTGTGTCATGTAACTCATGACACTAACATTGAATACCTGCAAAAACCTGTATCAAAACATGGAAATGATAGCTTTCAGGAAATATAAATTGTGTTTTGATATCCTCAGTTGTTATTAAGATATACAGTGTCGTAATGTGACACAGATTTTGAAACACCCTGTACTTTACATTACCCCAAAAAGTTTTAGCCAAAATAATAAAATAATTCTGCTATTAGCCCCAAACTGAGAAAGAGTAGAGATGTATTCATAACTTCCACAGGATTATTTATGCAGAAATGAATGCAATGTCCTCAACTAGAATTTGAACTTGACCCGCCATTCATACTTTTCATGCCAATAACCACCATACATTTTTTTCTTTTTTCTACATACACTGTGTGAAAGCCCTTGTGATACCTTGCCCTCATTAGTTGCCAACCAGAGGGGGATAACACAGTTTTGGTGGCTAAGGCATACTGCCAACCCTGGCGCCTCCAGCTGTTTTTGTCACCAGACAGGGTATTGCTTTTGTAGACATGTCCGTCTCTTGCAATTTCTTTTTACAACTGCAACTAATATTTTCAACATTGTGTTAAAAGCGTTTGCTTTTGATCATTAACCAATACACAATGCGCACATAGTGACTATTATCAATGACGTAGAATGAAAGATGAACAGATGTGTTTCATGTCAGAAGAAGCATTGTGCTGTAAATGTGAACATGGTTTTATTTAATTTTATTTATTTTGTTTACTCAATTCCTGTTGAGCTGTGCTCTGGAGATGATGTGAAGTATGCCTCAGGTTCCAGCCAGTGGTGCTCACCTTCAAAAGGTAACGGTTGAATGTTCAAGGAACCCATGGAACCTGACCTCGATTTGTAGCATTTGTTTTTTTCATTCGTATGCCCCCTACCTGTTCTCCTTCTATGGAATGCTTAATTCTACTCGGAGGACACACTTCTTTGTATATATACACTGATAGAAAATAAAATTACAATACACTGAAGCATTGTCACACATCCAAAAACCTAAAAGATATTTCCCTATGCACAGACGGATATAGCCAGGATTAAAACATTAATTAAATTTTACACACCCTAACATAAACAAGACACAGACATAGTTTCAGTAAACTAACAAAACTAACCAATCAGAATTAAGGATGCAACATTAACCAATCAAACAGAATATCAAGAATCTAAAATTATTTTCAAGTTGATCCTATCTCTACCAATCTAAACAGTGGCGAATCAGCATTTAAACAGAAACAACCACATCGAAGGGCCAGGAACAACACATCAGCACCATGAAATTCCACTCACTACTCCCAGATGAGGAATTTGACATGAGAACTAACGTTCCACCGATAAATAATTTGATTTATCTGTAAATACAAGCTTTGCATACTAAAACCCAAATACACTCCCAAAAGCTTACACAAGTGATTTATGACTGGTGCTTGCCATTCCTACAATGAACTAATTGCTCAGATTCTTTTTCTTTTCCACATTGCCAGTGTTCTGCCAAATAAAGAGTTGTTATTGTTTGTTCTATAAATCCATGTTTGTGTTTATTCATGTTTATATAAGTTAGAGATGTTGCTACCTTAGGCACCTCTACAGTATTGTACCAGTTTTAACCTGTGCATCTAGGTGTTATAGACAAGTGTATGGTTGCAAGAAAGAAATACGACAACAGCAGAAATAGATTTACATGGTTTATTTCAACAGGAACGTGTGGGTTTGGGACAGCTACCTTGAGGTAAAGTTCATAAGCCGGCTTCGGATCTAGGTCAATCTCTCATAGTAGTTCACACATGTTGACGGTGGTTGACGCTCCACTGCTGTCAGCAGCTGAACGTGACAGGTCTGTATCCTGGGCACCTGTGGACTGCCGTTGAACTTCCGTGTGACCCCTTTTATAGTGTTTTTTTATGGCTTAACAGGCTCGAAAAACAAAGCGGGTATAATTAGGAGGGAAGCATTTTTATTGGTCAAAAAATAGAAACACTTTAAAATATTATTTTATTTTTCGACCAGAACACGTGTGTCGGGAACATTTGTGAAGAAAGATAATGGTCATTTTGTGACGGGGCTTCATCCCGTTTACATCTGATTCTCGCTCTTGAGTGTTTGCCTGTAAATCAGCCGAGATATGTCTTATTTTATTTTATAACAAGGCTCCCCCAGATCTCGGTCTCATTTACAGTGAGCGTTATTCGTGTATATTTGGGTGATTAAGTCATGATAAAGTCTCTGAAGCGTGTGGGAAGTTGTCCTCGTGTTCTTCTTATTGGCATTTGTTTTGGTATGGGGTTATTTGCTGAATTATGAGGGATGTAGAGGAGAATGATCCTGGTGACTGTTATATGGTGGAGGCAGAGGGATTGTATTAGAAAGATGTGTTGGGCGTGGAGCCAGTCATTGGATATGTGCACGGTGAATCCAGATTGTATCACCATCATCGTTTTGCACCTGACACATCATATTGTTCGTTTTTATAATGGTGTAATTTCCTATCCAGAGCAGATGAGAGGATTGGGCTACAGTTGAGTGTGGCCGATGAAGTAAAACCTTGTCACCTACTTGTATTGGGTCCTTGTATGTGAGGCGATTTAAGTTAGTCTCAAGTTTGTGGTCAGCTTCATCGTTGGCCAGGGGGTGACGTGGTGGAGAACCTGCTTTAGCAGGGCATTAATTGCATTCCATATGCTCCAGGATCGCCGCCTTGTGATTTCTTTTTTCTGTGTAGTGTAGTTAGGCGATGTTGGGGTGATGGCGGTAATGGCATTGTGCGGAGAGACACCGTGGCACTGTTGGTCGTGGCATTCATGGATGAAACGACAGATTCTAGAACGTCTGTCCATTCACAGTTCCTGTCTTCGCATAACATATAAAGTGCGTTCTTCATCGTGCGATGTTGTCTCTCAATATTTCCTGAGCTTTGCGGGCGCCAAGGACAGTGAAGTTCTTGCGTGATTGACATCTGGTTACAGAATTGTCAATAGACTTCTCCAGTGAAGTGTGTGCCTCGATCAGAGGATACTATGCGTGGAATCTCTCTGTGTCGAAGGAAGAAATGGTACAATCCGCAGGCGGCGTTGATAGCACTGTCTCTTGTGCATGGTATGGCTGTAGAATGTCAGCTAAAGCTATCCAAGATGGTTAAGATGTAGCGTTTTCCCTTTGAGTTGGGCATTGTGACAAAGTCTATAAAGACGAGATCGAATGGTCTCTTTCCTCATTTGCAGTGGCCAATGGGCCAGTGGGTACATCTACCGTAGTTTCCCTTGCACTTAGCAGACGTGTCGCAAGAATCGACATAGGCCTTGATGTCGCGGTTTTTGAATTCCCACCAGTAGCTGGAAAGGAGTTCACGCATACGGGTAACACCTGAGTGGTTGTTGCCCTCGTGTGCCTGGTAGAGGTATCTGGGTCGTAGTTTGTATGGTACAACCAATCTTGGAGAGTGTTTACTGTCTCTTATCATCAAAATGGAGGTGCCTGGTTCTAGAAAAAATTTGTGCAAATGTTTTTTGAAATGTGTAGCTCGGTGGTCGTCATGATCGATATGAGGTTCGCTTGGAGTGGGAGACTGGAGGGCACTGATGATCTTTGTCAGGGTGTTGTCCTTCTGTTGTTCATCTGCGATGCCGAGGTGGTTGCAGATTCTCTCAGTGGGGATGGTGGTGGTAGAGTGATAGGCGAAGAATGCGTTGGTGACGCTCTTGTGGGTGCGGGCGTTTTGTGGTGTGTGAGTTTTGGGAATGAGCTGTAAACCGTTAAACTCGCCGAGGCACCAAGATGGGATGTATACGCGGAGGTCTGAACCACTTACCTCGAATGTCCTGCCTGCCAGTGTAGGGTCGTTCAGGGCTTTCGTTTTCTTGTGTTCGCAACCTCTGCTGAGCATGTCAGCCCATACATTTGATTCGCCTTCAACATATTCCAAGACAAATTTATAACATGAAATTTCTTCTTGCCATCGTTGTATTTTGGCATTATTGAACTCGTTGGTCCAGATCGTCAGCGATCTGTGGTCGGGAAGATGATGAAGGGCAGTTCTGAAGGAAATAATCAAATTTCAATATTGCCCACTTTATTGCATATGCCTCTCTTTCCATCGTGGACCAGTTCTGTTCCGTGGAGTTGAATGTATGGGAAGCGACCGCTATGATATCTTTCTTTCCGTTGTTGGCTTCTTGCATTAAGATTGCTCCACATGCGACTTCGCTGGCGTCGGTGGTGAGTGTGAAAAGTTTGGAGAAATCTGGAAACGAGATGACGGGTGGTGAAGAGAGATGGTCCTTGATATTTTTAAAGGCTCTGTCGGCATTTTGCGTCCAGACAAACGGTTTATTAACCTTGTTGAGTTCGTGTATGTGACCCATAAGTTTTGAAAACATATCTGACCTGATTTGTTCGTGAAGACGTGTCTCTAGGAATTGTCTGATCCACACTAAACAGCCGATAAGGCTTTGTAATTCCTTTTTTGATGTTGGAGATTTCATTTCCTGGATGGCATTTAACGTATTCTGGATCAGCCTTGAATCCTTCGCTGTTTACTATCGTCCGAGGAATTTTGCCTCTGATGCGAGCAAGGAACATTTATCGATTCAGCTTGAGTCCGAATTTTCGGAGGGCAGTAAAAAAATTGTTCGAGGGAAAGTATGTACTCCTAAATGTCCTAGCGTGGACCAGGTTGTCGTCGATATAGGAGGAAATGTTGTCACAGGATGTGACCGTGGCTAGGGCTTCTGCTATGCAACGGGAGAAGATTTGTCCAGCAGATGTAAGGCGAAGGCCAGGCGCGCGGTATTGATAGCATTGGTCCTTCCATGTAAATGCTGTTTTGTATCGGTCTCGCTTGTCGATCTCAATTTGCCAGTAGCCGCTGCGTAGATCAAGGGTAGTAAAATATCTATTGCCTTTGCCGATTTTGTTGAACAAGTGGTCGATCCTTGGCATTGGGTAAGGGTCAAGATCAACTAAGACCTTGTTGAGAGTTCTTTTAAAGTTAGCAACGACACGAATCGATCCATTTTTCTTACGTACGGCAAATACAGGGCTATTGAAGCCTTTGGGGTCGCTGCAGTTTTCAATGATACCTTCATTAGCCATACGCTTAATTTCGGTATCTACGTCTGATTCCAAGGCCTGGGCTATCGGGTGTTGTTTTTTTGTGACGGGGCTTTGTCCCGTTTATATCCGGTTCTTGCTCTTGAGTGTTTGCCTGTAAATCAGCCGAGATATGTCTTATTTTATTTTATAACATAGGTAACAAATTTTCTGGTAGCATTTTTTAAGTCTTCAGCTATCTTTTCATATAGTAACACTCAAAACAGTGCACCTTCTGTTTCTGAGCTTGATACAATGTTGAATACTGCATTAAGGTTCTCTGTAGTGAAAGAGGCCAGTACAAGCAATTGTCTTGCCATGGAGATGTGCACATTCTCTTTTTGATCAGTTGAATTTATGAGAGGAGTTGGATCGGAAGCCTGAGAGACTAGACCATTATTTGATAGAGTTGCTATGCATATTCAATGCAACATATTGGTAAGGCTTCAAGGTTGGCAATAGTGATCAGATGAATATTCCTACATCTATAGACCTGGTTCTGGATGCCCATGTAGTATCATCAACTTACTGAGATGAATGCATTGTAACAGCAGCAGTGTTAGATTGCATGGCATCCACAGTACATATCAGAACAAATGTAGCCCTAGGATTGTCAACATGGACAATTGGGAATTGTTTATTTGCATCAGAACTAACAACACCTGTGTATATTGCTATATATACACAACAACACTATTGTACATATCTCCAGTTTTGTCATATAAAATACAAATTTCATTTTAACCTAATAATGCACAATAATAGATCATATGCAATATAGAGGAACAATTCAACTACAAAAATTGAAAATAAATACAAGGTATCTAAATTACAAATATCATAATAAATCATTCCATCTTAAATAAATCAACAATGTTTCAAGGCAATTTTTTACATCAACTTGAGATTTTTCAACATTATGGATAAAGAATAGTGAATGTGATATAATGTTTTTTCAAGACTTAGCATGAGCAAAACAAATTCATGAATTTTGATAAAAAACAAAACAGAATGACATCAAAATCCACAAAATCCTTTAATAGTCAGTTGTGCTTAGCTTAATTTCTAACGTAACATTTAATGTAAGTAAAAAAAAAAAAAGCTGATGTTGATCAAATAGTGATAGTCAAAAAGCCCTGCCCAATACCCCCAATCTGGCTTGCCTTTCCTCTGAGGTAGGTGCAGGAGTAGTATGCGCCAGCTCTACATGTATGTGTAAGGCAACACATTTTCCAGCAAGATAGTACCTGCACACATAGTTTCTGTGCTACTTAACATGCTCTGCAAGATGATCACTTTTCTGGCCAGTATGATTGCCAAACATGTTCCCAATTGAACATGATAAGACATAGGACTTATTTCATTAGCATATCTTCAATTTCTGTTATATTTTATCAACAGGATAATATTTTCCACATGCATTAGGCATATGAGAGAACATGCTTGTGTTAATGCATGAAAAGAATATTTTTTTGTTTAAATACCATATCCACCCAGGACATAAGTGATCATGGCTCTCTACAGATTCCTTTTCTTTATGATCTGTGAATTGCCTTGACTTACTGGGTAATATAATGGAGTGATTTCCAATTACTTTATCCACAGTTGGAATTCAGTGTCATCTTTCGCTTAGACTGGCTGCTATTTAAAACTTGAAACCCCAGTCTACCCTACTATTTAACCCATAGTTGTCAAAAGATATGGATTCTTGCCTTATAGGCATTATTATGTAAGTGAATGGAACAGACAAGGCTGGAATTTGAACCCAGTTAATTAATAACCGTTACACTAACAGATCTGCATCACACACACACAGACACACGCACACATACAGTATATTAATATAGAATCTGAATACTGTTAATACACACCTTATTTTGGAACCTATGAGTGGTGATTTTATAAGTGCAGCTTAGATATGGCACAAGGCCGAAAGTACAGAGCACCTAGTGAGGATCTAACTCACTATTTAATTGTAATTGATCTTGCGAGACAAGTTAGCTAACCATTATACTATCTCTAAGTGCCTTGGAACATGTCTATGTATTGATCTGTGATCATTGTATTTTAATACAGATAAATTACCTGTAAGTTTAAAAACAAAGAGTACAGGATTTCTATGTAATATTGGTCCTTCTATATGGCAGTGGATACTGGACAATCACATCACAGATGAAGGAGAGTCAACAATAGTATGGTTCTACAGAAGGATGCTGAGAATACCATGGATTGAACATGTGAGCAACAACAAAGTTCTAGAGACGATGGAAACAAAAAGGACATTTACACTTAGAATTAAAAAAAAATGAGTTGTAATTTTTATTGTACATAAGAGGAAAGAGAGCTTGAAGTATTTGATACTCACAGGACAGATTGAAGGCAAGTGGGACAGAAGAAAGCAATGAATAACCTACCTAACAAGCTTGTTGGTTGACAGAACAGGAATTACGAGTGATAGCAAAAAGACAAGATTTACTAAGAGCTACACATGATAGGAAATTGTGGAGAGCAATGATCACCAATGTCCTGAAGAGACACATCATACAAGACAAGAAGATTTCATTGTATTATTTCTTTTCCTTCCATTTCTTAAATTCTGCAAACAACTGCTTCGGCTTTGAGGCCCAATTTAGTTTGGTTTGGTTTGTTTTACAGCATATCAACCCATTGGTACATTTAATGCCAAAATTTAATTTTCTTGGGAGCATTAGTAATTTCTTTTACAAAAATGTATTGCTGGTAATTTTTTTTACTATGCATCAGAAAAATACCGTTGGAATTTCTAGGACGCATAATGAGGAAAGAGGGCTTAGAAAATTTGGCACACAGGAGTGACAGAAGAAAGCAGTACATAACCTACCTAACAAGTTTGTATAAAAGGTTGACAGATCAGGGATTAGGAGAGATATCAAAAAGAAAAAACTTAACTAAGAGTTATAAACAACAGGAAATTGTGGAAAGCCATGACCACCCTTATCCATACATGGCATATAGAAGAAGAAGAAATTGAAACATTCACAATGTCACAATTTTATTTCCCATCAGTTGGAAGCCATGTCAAACAGTCCACCTTTAGAAGCTCTGTAAAAATTCATATGTTCATATGCAACTGTAGTAATATCACTTAGTATGGATGCACAGCTCTTTATTCAACAAAGAGTCTAAAGAAATAAGCAATAAACAATATTGTGTTAATGTCTTGAAGTCATGATTTTTCTATAATAAATAATATATCACCCTTCACTCGAAAAACTTAACAAAACTCTTTCCTTTTCATTCATATGTTGTCATCATTATTTTTATAGTTTTATATCTATTTAATTCCAAGACTATATTTCTGATGGAGGATTCTGCCTGAAAATTATTCTTTGTATTAGCAAATTTTTAAAACTTTATTTCTTCCAATTTATCTTATCTTTTATTATTATTATCCTCTCTCACAGTTGTTTACTAGTGTCATGAGTTAAACTCTCTCAGGGTATTTGAGTAATGTGGCCTTGTACCAGTCTAAGCTAGGTTTAATCAATATTGACTCAAGGGTCCCTTGCAATGAAGTGATAGTTTACAAGCTAGTCTGACAGACTATTTTTCACTGGGGCACCTATTTTTGTGTACAGTATGAAGCTAAGTAAATGCCTGTTTCTATCTCGTTCAGTTTCCAAATTTCTTCACACCCAAAGGAATATTTGAGAACAAAATTAGCCCATTAGTGCTCACCATCCAAAACCAAAAAATCAAAATCAGTGAAAACTATAATTTAGCTAATACCAGTTTTTTTATAAATTCATAATTAATATCTGTTTTTTTTAAGAACCTATAATTAATACTTGCTTTTTTATAAACATATAATTAATAATCTGTTTCTTTTTTTTAATAAGCTTCCTTGATAAAATCCAAAGAAGAATCAGCAATATTATTGGTCCTGATCCGGTGCCTCAACTTCAGTTACTTTCCCACCATCATTGCATCCCTGTACCTTTATTATAGATATTTTCATGGTAATTGTTCAGATGAGCTCTTCACTATGGTACCCAGACTTTTTTAATTTACCCGCAGTACCAGACTGGCGACAAGGTTTCATCAGTTTATAAAAGATCAGGTATTAATTATAGGTTTATAAAAAAAAAAGTTTTAATTACAAGTTTTTGGTTGTTTTTTTTTGTTTTTGTTTTTTTTTAATCAATTTCACCCCATGCAAAGCAGTAAATCCACTAAGACACAAGGGGTTACTGGTTGTGAAAGAATTAGAAACAGAAACATTACTAATGAGCAGGAAGAGAAATGAGTAATCAAGAGAACAGTACATAGCAACTGACATTGCATTTAAATTTTTGATGAAAAAAACTTGAAAAGCATGAAGCCAGAAGAGAATTCCGCAAACAAGAAATGTGAGAAAAGATTCCGTTAACAGAAAAACAATTACCATAGAGGAAATTTCATTAGAACAATTTACCATGAAAGCATTTATAGAAAAAGCACAGGGAGGCTACATTACAGCAGTGGGAAAAGGACTGAAGTCAAGATGCCAGGACCAATATCAATGCAGATACTCCTTTGCATTTTTTCAAGAATCTCTGAATATATAGCAGGAGCACCAGACCATATATATACATACATTCACACACACACACACACACACACACACTCATATATATGGATGGTATGTATGTATATATATTATTTATATGAAGACAACTTCATGTCTTGACCTATACTAAAAAATTTTTTTCAGTGAGTTTGAATTTAGCATAGGTCACATTCAATTGGTTAATCACAGTAAAGTCCACAAGCCTATTTTTATGCTGTTTCTTTTTTTTTCAAATAAAGAGGACGCATTCTGCTTTTAAATTAAATTAATCATTCACTCACCCAAGGAGACATGTTGAAACATAATTGTAATTGTGTAGCGAATTGTAAATGTTTTTGTTTTAAAATAAATAATATTTAACTCTACTCTGTTCTGAGCCCTCTTTTAAGTTAAATCTTACACACAATGGAATTACACTCCATTTGTTCTCATTTTACCTGGATATATATATATATATATATATATATATATATATATAAAGTTTTTCCACTGCATGACACATTAAAATAGTAATATGTAAAAAAAGAAAATTCTCATGCAATTTTTTCATTTCATTCTTCAGGTGGATACATGGAAAAGCTAGATTCTAAATGGATTCTTGTTGAGACACACAATTGTCCAGAAAGGGACTCTTCCCCAGCCACCTTAGGACTGACCAATATGGCAGGTGAGTTTTTAACTAAATTTTTCTTTCTTAATTTCATATAATTTTTTTTTTTAGGAACATTTTTGTTTATTCAACATTTGTAGTGTTATTAAATATCAGTCATTGTAATCTATTAAAATCTATAATTAATTACAATTATCCAATTAATGAAAGTAAAAGCCCTTCAGTTAAAAAACTGAAACTAAATATGAAACTTAGTTTTTATTTAATAAATTATTCAAATTCCTGATGACCAATCACTTATTTATAGAATCTGTTATAATTATTTTCAAAAGCTGATTATCAATAAACTTAATTATTATAATGTTTAAATTGTTTATTGGAGAAAATTGAAGGCAGGTGGAAAGGTAATTATTTTTTATTCAGTTGAGTTAGGTTGGACATTCATGAGTCTATCATGCCAACCCTCATTGTCCTGGATCAAGATTGGAAGGTCATTAGGGAGGCTTTCTGCATCATAACATAGCTGGTCAATGTAGGTGGTTACTGGGTGACCAACTCATCTTGCTTCATGGCTAGGTGTCCAGTACAGTAGATCCCTCACAAGTTCTTATTTTGCTTGGCCAATAGTGTCCTGCAAAGCACATTCTGCATTCATGTAAGATTGTAGAAATATCAGGGATGAGTCCATAAAGCTGGGATCTAGTTGGATGTTGACTCTAGGAGATGTTAAATATAGCTCTCAGCATCTGAGTGTAGGTTCCATCAAGCTTAGACTCTAGGGTTTTAGTTAATGTCCAGGCAGTGGCACCATACAGTTTAAAGACTAAGGATGATCTCCCTTGGACAGGTATTAAAAATTATTCAGAAACTAGTTGCCTGGTTGGGTTGAATATCATTTTATTCTCCAATTTTAATATTTTAATGTTATTTTCTCTTAATTTAATAATGTTCTCAGAATGAGAACTTGGAGAGTCAAGTTCAAATTCCAGTCATATTTGTTATATTCACTTATGCACAAATACTCTTGGGAAAAATATGAATCCATCTCTTCTTCCCCCCTGGCTATGTGTTGAATAGCAGGACAGACTGGTTGCCTTGATTGGCAACCAGGCTATCACCAGAAGAAATGGCAACCTACTGCAGGAAAAATCTTCTGCCTTTTCAGTCATGTATCAAAAGATACATGATCACCTAAGCGTATATCATGTGTGGCACTTAACTGAATGAATATCATTTTCTTTATTGTCATTAAGTTATTAAAAACCTCAAATGTATATTTACTATTCAGCACAAGTATTGAACTGATAGCCTTCAGCTAATATAAACTTGTGCTTTAATAAGTTGACCTTCTCTACCTGCAGTTGAAATACGTTCTGCAGATGTATATATGATGGACTCTCCCATCTTGTAAAACTTATAGTTAGATGGGAGAGTTACTTTACAATCACAGTGTATATGTTTTTCCCCTGGGGAGATATAAATCTATTTGCTTAGTGAACCTTTATCAGATTAGATCAACAGAATGCACAGTTTGGTTTTAATGGAGAAATTCACTGAAAGACTGTGCAAAATGCTTTCTTTTTTTTATCAGACAAAAACTCTTCTTGCTTGAAAGAAAAAAACAAAAGCAAGTGACTTCAGCATTTTTGACAAAAAACAAACACTAGCCCTGTATGAAAATCTAAATGGTTGATTATTCACATTATTAATTATTATAATTATTATTTTCTATTAGTTTAACAGTGTAAATTCACAAATGAATGTTTATTATACACATTTCTGAAAATTAAACTTCTCTCCATTATTCATCTGAGAAACTTCTCACTGCCTTACATCATCATGGCTGATGCTAACCTCCAGGAAAGTGACCTGTTGCACCTTCTTGGGCTAATGTTCTTAGCTGACATGAAGTGGAAAGACTATATTGAATTCATTGCTAGGTCTGCTGCTAAGAAAGTTGGTTCACTGTGTCATGCTAGACAATTTTTCTCTCCAGAATCTATCTTACATATCTATAAGTCTACCATTCTTTCATGCTTAGAATATTGCTGTCACATATGGTCCGGTGCCCCTTGAGCTCCTTGATAAGATCCAAAGAAGAATCAGCAATATTATGTGCCCTGATTTGGCAGCTTGGCTTCAGTCACTTTCCCATCACAGTAGGGTTGCCTCTGTATTTTTCTATAAATACTGTCACAATAATTGTTCAGATGAGCTATTCACTATGGTACCTAGACTTTTTTGAATTTAAGTGCAGTACCATACTGGAATCAAGATCTCATCAATTTGCAGTTGACTTGGCTGGATGTAGCTGTAAATTCTATGCTAACAGTTCCTTTACTCGCACTTCTTGATTGTGGAACTCCCTTCCAGCTTTAATCTGCAAAAATTTAAATGCAATGTCAGTTGCTATCTACTGTCCTCCTGATTGCTCTTTTCTCTTCTACACTCATTATTAATGTTTCTGTTTCTAATTCTTCCAAACTCTGTAAGTCTTTGTGTCTTAGTAGCTTTACTACCTTGCAGTTGGTGATACTGATTAAAAAAAAAGAAAAATAGCACTTTTCTATCAGTAACACTTTTACTGACAACTTATTTTTTCTCATTTGCTATTCATTTCTACACTACATGCATATGATTAAAGCTTCTTAATACAAATTTTAAGTAAAAAAATTTTTAAAAACTCAGTGCTTTTTCTAGGAAGATAGATATATAAACCCCCAACAGGAGGGAATAGGACAGTCACTTACATTGACACAAGTATGATTTTAGGATCTATTTTAAGAAAGTACCCCAGAACCACACACTTATTGACTGGGCTCATAACCCAGAAATCTGTAGATAGTAACTATGTTCTGCTACTAATGTTGATCTAATCTGGTATAAATCTATTTGCTTGAAGTTATATCAGATTAGATCAACTGTTATTATCTCTACATTTCAGTCATTACATCCTTGTGTGTGGTGGAGATGATTACTAGTTGTAAGATATACATAAGAGCATAAGACTCTTAACATTTGATAATTCAATCAAATGGCCAATACAACCTTACCCTTGAACTATGCAAGCCAGACTAGACAAATTGCATGATGTCCCATTATGTCTGTAGAAACAGAGAAGAGAAGTGCTAAACTGCTATGTAATATCTAATCTTCTATATGGCAATGAATGATGGACAATCTCACCACAGATGCAGAAATGGCTTAGAGTACCAAAGATGTGTTTCTACAAATGTATGCTAAGAATACCATAAACAAAACATATGAGCAATGAGGAAGTTTTAAGGAAAACAGGAATTACAAGTAAACTCATACTTACAATCAGAAAGTGACAACTGAAATTTCTGAGACCATAATGAGGAAGGAAGACCTGGAGAATTTAAAACTCATAGGATTGAAAGCAAAAGAAGCAATGGGTATTAGTGGGTAGCTTGAATTGATGGCAGAATAAGGACAAAGATGAATAGTAAAGTATTAAAAGCTATGAAGAGCAACTAAAGACTGGAGGTTGTGGAGAGCCATCATTGCCTACATCTTGAAAAGACATGACACATAAAAGAATCTATTAAATACAGGGAAATACATAAAAATGACTTTTCTAATTTGAACTGTTTCCCAGTTATATTTTGTAGCATTAATTCAATTTGTCTCAAGTGGTAAGAATTGATGAAATAAAAATAATTCCAGCAATCAGGTGTTGTTAAACAAAACATAATTAGATTCACAAAATTTCATTGACCATAATATACTAGGGCTACTGAAAAAAATTTTTAAAAAAACTACTTCATTCTTCAGGAATGGTACAATCTTAAGTTACCATTTGTTTGGCACTTGTCTCTGTATATGACCTAAATTCTCTCTGACAATTGCCACTTGCATGTGGAATTGGATTACGTGGAAAGGATCACTTTCATTCTTCTTCGTCCAACATCCCATCATGCCATGTGAGATGAAAATGATTACTTATACAAGATGCTGAAAATTCTAAGCCAGACCAAAAAAACGATTCTCAAAAAAAAAAAAAAAAAACTATTGATGTTCAGTCATTTAGTCAGATTTTGGGAAATGGGTCAGGTCAGGAATTTTTCTGTACCCCCTTGTACATAAGAATGCAAGCAATATTTTCAATGCTATAACTTGAAATGATACTAACACTTTGTAAGCAAAATTTGAAACTGTTCTGTTTTTTTCTGATATTTTAAAGAAAACTTTGATATCTATTGTAAGTGCAACATGCTTGTAAAATATTTTTCCCAAGCATTGATAAACTGTAAGTTTTGATAGAAATATGAAACTCTGGACCAAGTGTTTTAGAAGCCATGCCAACACTTATTATGAACATTAAATAAACAAGATATACTTTTGATGAATTCAATGAAAATGCCAGCATGTTAAAATGCATGCTAAAAGGCATACATCTCTTTAATGCCCTTGTATGAATCCACTTCTCCCTGTCACCTGTCTCAGTACTAGATATCTTGATACTGTTTTGACACTAATATTCTGTGATGTTTGATAGTAAAGAGAGTGATCCTTTTCACAAATTGTACTCCTTAGGTAGTTTCAGCAAAGGCTGCTATAATTATTGTTATCTTTGAGAGAGACCAATCAGTAATACCACTATATGCACTAGTTGTAACAGAAATAGTAGACTGTGAGATGAAGCTAGATTGTACAGACTTTGGCTCAGTGGAAACATAGCAAGGAATAACTGAGCAGTACTAAGGCTTGGGTCAACCTGTGATATAGTTTTGAGGCATTTTCCAACAGTGCCATATGGTGGGATTGCCTCCTCAACCTGATAAAATCAAGTTGTCAAATCTCTGACAATTTAAACAGAGTCTCAAACCCGGGTCTCATTGTTGGAAAACAAATGTTTTAACCATTTGGCCAGGGTGAGATAATATCATACCAAACTAATAATAGCAGTATGAAATTTTTTTAAAAATACTATGGTGTATCAAAAGTATTAACAGTTTTTTTGGCAAATGGGGTACTTATTAAGGGCTTCGTTTCAGTTTATACAATGATCTATATTTTTGATTATCTTAGCTTTTCTGAATGTTTTTCTTTCTTTTTTTTTCTACGTACTTTTCTCTGACTTGTATTGTGAAGAATCATTGGCAAATTCTGGGCATTATTTTAATAGACAAGTCTTCTTCTATGTCCTGTTTCCCTTTGGTGATCATGCTCCCCACAATTTCCTGTCCTTTGTAGCTCTTAATAAATCTAGATAGGTTATGCTTTGTTCTCCACTAACACTCTTGCCTTCAATATGTCGTCTGAGTATCAAAATTTTCACCCCTGCTTTCTTGCTTGCCCTAGAAATTTCAACTGTCTCTTCCTGATGTTAACTATAAGTGTCCTTTTTGTTTCCATTTCCTCTAAAATTTCATTGTTGCTCACGTGTTTGGTCCATGTTATTCTCAGCATCTTTCTGTAGAATCACATTTCTGTTGCTTATAGTTTCTTCATCTGTGAGGAGATTGTTCAGCAATCACTGTCATATAAGAGGATTGATATTACCTAACATTTCAGTACTTTTTTCTTTGTAATGAAATTTTTCTGTTTCTTAATATTTTGCTAAGCTTTTGGAAGGCAATATTCACCATGCCAATGTATCTTTGGATTTCAGTATTGCACTTTCCATCCCCTGTTAATACATTTTCCAGATATAAAATATTTAGGACAATTTGGGGAAATATGATCAGATGCCATTTCATTTCCTTTCACTTCTTGAATTCCATGAGCAATTTCAGTGCTTGAGTTTAAATTATTATATCAAAATTGCCAGTCTTCCTACTTGTATCCGCAATTATAATTTTTAACACAAAATGTACAGCTGAATAATATTGATAAGAAGATGATATATAATAATATCTATCTGTTCATGAGTGGGAGTAATGGAGAAGCATCAAGACTGGGTCCGGGAGGGTTGGTTTATTTGTTTCAAATTTGAAAGATGAGGCAGCCAAGGCATCTTGGCAGACACATCTTGTATTTTCTAAAATACGCTCAATCAGAGACAATCCATGTGGAGTTGGTTACCCAACCTGAAGGTTTTTCTAAATGGAAGTCACCTGCAAGATTATATGCTGTTATTAAAACCTCTCACCATACCACACACATGTGCATGATATACCCTTATCAGACTGGGTGTCATGATGGGTACACTGGGTTTTGTATATTTGTACCCAGTGATGGCCCTAGGGTTGCTGGCACCCCAGGCAAGTTGAATTTCAATGCCCTTACAAATATAATTTTTTTCACTTTTCACAAGGAGAAAAACTGAAAATATAGAATAATGTAGAATTTATTGCAATATACAACTTAATAGAAGCTAAAGAAAACATTATCCTACCTAAGACATTTTTATTCTAGCCTTTAAATCTGCAAAATCTTTTCATAGCACTTTCTGCACCTATCTTCTTTACAAGATCATTTTCTATTTACAAAATAGACAAAAAATTTAATCTGTCTCGAGTCATGGACACCTGCAAGTATGTTTTTATAAGCTTTATTTTTGGAAAATCCCATACACATGACATGGTGGCATGATGACGCCCTTGGCCTTGATGGTTTCAAGCAAAACCTGTATATTCACTGTGAATGCAACAGTCATGAGGTACATACAAAAATCTTTAAGAAAATCAGTTTTAATTTCTTTGGTAAATCCGAAGATTTGTCTTAATAAAATTTACCTTCTGGACTTTAATTTTAATCTAGTGTATACTCAAACGAAAAACAATAGATACAGAATATGAATATTTCATAAGGAGTCAATTATTCAAACGAGTATTCTTACCTACACACTTGTGCAAATTAATTGAAACAAAACAAATAATTCTGTTATTATTTACTTTTTTTTCATATTTTTCCAATGAAACATGAGCCAGTGTACATGTTAGTCCTTTGTATGTCCATTCCACGAAATCATTCCTTGCAGATTGACCACAGATTCTTGACTGGATTTAAATCAGGAGAGTTTCCGGGCCAGTCTATAGTACTTTTATTTACTCACTGCTAAGGTTTGCCAGTGTGTTCGTGCAGTGTTACAATTTTTGTACGCTTCCTTGGAGTAATGTCCATTGCAGACAATGGCTCTAGGACAACTAATCAACAGTCAAGACAATAGTGTCTGGGTGTGATAAAAATCTGATGTAATCATTGATGACACAATATTTTTCAAGGCCAAACAAATTTCATCATACACCCCAAAAATAGATTCATATTACTGCACACCACCACAAATCACCTAATCCGAGGAAAAAATAGAAATTGATTACACCTTGTCACACCAGTGGGTCTAAAACTGACTGTATGGCAAAAGAAAGGAAACTAAAACGGTTGTTTCAATTAATTTGCACAAGGGTATTGTCTTTTTTATGCTAAGAGGTGAGAATACTTGTTGTTTTGCTAATTATATTTTGGCCAATTAGCACCCCAGCCTTCGTCATATGTCTATATCATGTAACAACTGTAAAATTCTTAGTTCTCAATAACTATTTATGAGACAATGGTTTGTCAGGCTCCCTAAATCTTCAAATTTCTAACATCTAAATCGGTGAATGGTTTCTAGCAAAAGTTAGCAAAAAGGAAAATTATGCAGTAAATGGTTCTCTTTGAACTACTTTGACAATTACTGAATGTGATATACAACTGAAGAAGAATGGAAGTGTCCACCAGTTGAAACATAAAGATCAAAACAAAACCATTGAGGGTAGACAATTCATCAAATAAGGATAATCTGATATCAATTCCATCAACCTTGATGAATAAAATATCTTTTATTTTCTTTTTACAGGTGTGTTTATGATGGTCGCTGGCGGGATAGTGGCTGGGGTTCTGCTAATCTTTGTAGAGATTTTATACAAACGACATCGAGGAATGAAAGAGAAAGAACTCGAGTTGGCACGGAATGCTGCAGATAGATGGCGTGGAAATATTGAGGTAAAGTTCACCTTCCATCCAATCTGGTATTATTTAGTTCATCATCTAACATTCATAATAATTTTTTAAAATATATAATTCCAGGGTCAACATTTTTCATGTTTTTTGTTAGTTTGCTTTTTTTCTTTTTTTGCCCCAGATTCTGTGACTTTTTATTGAACTTTATGGTTATCAATGTTTTTATATATATTTCTTTGGCTCTGTTTAAAAATGAATGCATCTACTGAAGACACTGTTTACTGACTGTGGCTAAAGAGGAAGATTTTTAACTGCCAATTCCTGGCACAGTTGCTGAACTTGAAGAGTGATTGCTGCCACAGTTTTCACCGCTTACTTTTATCTACAATCAGGTTCATTTCACCTCTGCAGTGCTTATGTTTGCATATGCATCCCTCCACCTTGTATGGCAATGCATTATTCTTATTTTTACACACACACACTTATATATATGAAGAAATATAATTTTAAGGTGTGCTATATTTATGGGATAAAGTGCTCAATATATAAGAGATAGAGTGTACGTAAATATAAAGTGAACATTGAAGTCAACACTCAGAGGTGACATGCTAGACATCTAGCATGAAACAGCATGTTGCCTCTGAGTGTTGACTTCAATGTTCACTTATATATATATATATATATATGAGGTCTTAGAAAAAGGGACATTGGATTTACTAAACTCATATTTACTTGGGTTGAAATTTTTGGAAACACTCAAAAATTAGCTGAACCTGTTGTACATGTTCTTCCTTGAAAGAGCCAGCTATCATCCACAAAAGTTCAAGCAAAATATAAATTGTACTACACATCATCCCTGAATCTCTAAAAGAATTGTGCTGCATTCCTTTTGGACAAAGTGATGTTCAAAAACTCAAACAAACCAAATTATGTATTAATAGCAATCTTGGAAATATCATACAAGGATTTGGTTTTAGACTCTGATGAGATTCAATTTGGTGAGAACCCTGATGTCACTTATATGGAAACTAGGTTATATATCTGGATTTGTGAACGAGTTGATCCTATATTCACCATCTTTGGGGATTAGATGCAACAGAAGAACCCAGTTGTTTGAAAGGTGTGTGTTACCAAGCTTCATCATTTAGCTAAATTCAACTTTAACAACTTGCAGCTTATCTGGAGCTAACTGCTGTGTTGGGAAACAACTGATTGTATTATGATGCTTAATACCATGGATCAGTCTTTACTTGTGGAAAGATAGTTTAGTAATATTATAAAATTTATATAAAAGCTCCCAAAACTACAGGATAAATCCATCGTGGACCATAACGAGATGGTGGGAACCTAACATGAGTTTTAGAATCCACCAGACAATAATGAGAAAATAATATTTGAGCAAAAAATCATCGGCCAGTGGTATTTTCCCTATTCACAATTACAATGGATAACAATGTAAGCCTAAATTCAGGAACAAGTATTTTTCTCTATACGTCTAGAAAGAGACTTGTTACCAACCTGATGTGTAAACTTACAAGGCTCTGTCACTCTGTCTGCCTTAGAAGTAAGAATTAAAGAAATTTGAATACCACTATATGTAAGAAAACTATGTGGTCACAATAAAGTAAAACCCTTATTAAATAAGTGGCTGAAAGAACAATCCCCCTCAACCTCTCTTTTATTGATTCATATGATTAACATGAATCATGTTCTGTCTCACCAATGTAGATTTGATTGAAATAAAATCTATTTGCTGATGATACTTTTTGATCAGCAAAACATGTCCAAATAGGAGTTTTTCAAATTGTCATACCTTTCATGTATTCCTAATATTTTGGTCAGGGTGTCTGATTAAGAATTATGGAAATTATTTGTGTCAACATTAAATCTGCAATGTTATATGCAGTCTCCATAAATTTTCCACAGAAGAATCCTTCCCCACTGTGGCTAAAATAGTGTGGAATTCTGCCAAAAGGCTTTGTATTGAATATAGAATATCATGGTTAATATAATCACCCCACAAGAGACTGTAAACAGTGAAGGAATCTTGGAAACTCTGCTATCTCCCATTATCTCTGTATTTAACAGCTATGGTAATATTCTCTGGCAAGAGGTGGATATTCTGACTATCATTTCATAAAGAGATTGTTTACTGGCAAGAAAATAATCTCTTAACTCTGTAGCTTAACACAAATACAGCAAATGAAAACTTCTTAGTCTGCAAACTAACATCGCTAATACCACAGGTACATGTGAGTCTATCTCAAAATAGAATGAATTTATCTCACTTATTTTATCCCATTTGAGGCTCATGTTAGATAATAAAATGTTTTGATAGGTTGAATTTTAATATCTAGTAAATAGTGTAAGGATGATAATAATTAGATCGAACTAGTAAGAAAGCAAAATTGCTACTATGTGGTTCATAGCTATGACCAATGGTGGCATCCTTACCTGATTGCATGAGCTGATTCTTAAAATTATAAAAGCTTAGCAAACCAGTTGTTGGATTATCCAAAAATAATCTTATATATTAATTACTGTTGGTCTAAGTAAAATGTTAGTTACACAATCCTTGTGTGTGCCTCATGAAACTCTAATAGACACATGTCTTTACCACAACAATAAACAGCAGTCAGTAGGGAAGAAAAAAGAAAGAAAAAGTAAAAGAAAGACATAAATAGAGAATGGTAGTTGTGTAGAAGAATAGGAAAAAGAGAGAGATCTTTGGGACTGCAGCGATTCAGTTTGAATATGGCTCAGAAACCATAACACAGCTGATGACACTAGAGCTAAAAAGCATCATACTTCTGAACAGAAATATAAGGGGAAAAGAATTTCAATCTGGAAATATCTTAATAAATAAATGTTTTCTATTATCAAAATGGTTTAATTCTTTTTGATACTATAAAGTGATTTCTTTTCATTCTCAGATTGAAAAGAAAATAAGCAAAATAGGTTCCTAAAGATTACCTGCTTTTATAGAAATGGTGCCTGGAAATTTGGCATGCCATTATTGGCTACAACAAACACCAAATAAGGAGAAAAGGGTAGATTTTACAGTTTGACTCATACATTAGTTGGAGGTAGACCAAATACTGTAATCAGGATTAATGCTTGGGCACCAAATTTCAAATGGAGTAAAAATACAAAGGCAGCCATATTGAATTTCAAGAAACAACTGATTTAAAACACATACACAAAAATGTGTAGTAATAATAAAGGACATTCTCGAAAGGGCTTCTTTTCCAGAATTTTGCAGCAAGTAAGACATACTTATATTTGGACTCTAGACATATGCTATTTTTCTTATGTAGAGAGGAATGGCACATATAACAAGTCCTACGTATTAGGTAGTACATTTAGAATAACACGAGTTGTTAGTCATCTCGGCAATTGTCCCTAGCCTAGTTTTCCAATAAAAACTTGCAAGACAAACAAAGAATAAACTATAGAAATCTCATGCAAAATGCCATTTAAAAAAAAATGTTAAAATCCCATAACAAGCATCAAGGAAGTTATCAATCAATAAAATGTTTATCACATCAAGAATCATCAGTTTTTGGAATGACTGGTGGAAATAAATTTACCTGATCAAGGACCCTGTAGTCTTGGGCCCCTGATAAAATTAATGTCATGAAGTTGCTAATGAGATAAATTGGATGAATTCCAATAAAAAATTTTACTTCAATTGTTTCATATTTTTACAGCGAAAAAGCATCATGTAAAAATATATCTTTTTTTTTATAGACACAAAGGTGAACATATGTAATGAAGGGGTCCTCAAATTCTACTAGCCCAGAGGTCTCTTAAGGCCTAAATATGGCCATGTATATATATATATAAATAGACACCCCAGAATATATGCATATATTTAAAAATGCAAGAAAGCATTCTTCTTAAATGATCCTTTTCAACCAACAATTCACACTACCTGAAAATACAAGGAGGGAAAAAAAAGAAACTACAACTAAAATACAAGTTTATTAATAAAAACAAGGGGTACAAAAAAATAGAAAGGAAATATACCAGCAAAGGAGCTAATGTAAAAGGTTCCTAGTGAGTATAAAAATGGAAGAATTCACACACATACCTCCTAAAAAGCAGAGAGAGTGAAGAAAATGCTCTTTCTGTCTGCACAGATACGCTTGATGTAACTGTATAAAAACTGCTTCCAATATACGTAAATACTGAGCAGACTGAGCTCTGCGCAAGACAGTGAACAAATCATCACTATATCCTGCTGCACAATCCAGATTGTCTTGTAAATGCTGACCAATGGCCAAGTTGTGAACAGACTGGGCAGAGAGCTTAGTGCAATTGAAAATACCTTGTCATATGATATACTCACAGGAACATTTTGGTTTTGAGTTGCTAATTGGTTCATCCTACATAGTCAGCCTCACACTGACATTTGAATTTATAAACAGAACTACTTTTAAGGTAGGACAAACCATCTTTGACAAATGAAGGAAAAACTGAATTAGTCCTGAAAACAACATGTACCCTAACGGCCAAAGACCTAATGTAACACAGGGTGACACACTGTTGGTTAGTGTCTGACTTTTCCTGTCCCACCAAGGTAATTTCAAATATATGGTTGGTTGAAAAGGAAGAATGCTTTCCTGCATTTTTAAATATATATACCAGGTGTAACAGCAAAATTGTCCAATTGTTAGATTAAGCTTTGAACCATTGTATCTTAGAAATGATTAAAGATATCTGACTGAAATTCTCTGAGTTTTTATAAAACTATTGGACTCTCCTTTGAGCAATAAGAATATATAATTACTCTCCAAGCTTAACAGAAGAATCGTGATGAAATTGATCATAAATGAAAATGACGTCATCATCATCATTAATTAATCATAACTAAGGATCAGAAGTTCATGAAGGATTGAAATAAAGTTCAAATATATATATATATATATATATATATATATATATATATTATTTCAGGATCATTTTCCAACTTATTCATGATTATCTTCACCCTCTCTAACCTTCTCACTTTCTGTCCTGGTATAACATGTTGCCTCACATGTTTCACGTACGATTTCATTTTCAAGTCTTTTTTCACTGCTCTTTGGACTATCATAGGTGAAACTCCTCTTTCACATGCCAAACATCTTGCGGATTGATTTGGACTTTTCTAATTGATCTCTTTAGATCAAAGTTGAAATGATGATCTCTCTTCCTGTTGTGACCTCCTTATCCAGTTTTCCTCTCTACTGATCCCTCTTTTTTAAACTTATTCACCATTCTCTTGATGGTTCTTGAATAAACTTTGAAGATGGAAATCAGAGTATAAATGTTGGTACCATTACTTAAGGCCTGAATGATCTTTTTCCTCTCACCATTGCTCATTTGGGAAGTGGGTCTGACAAAACAATTTTAATGTGTTCTCTTTCTAACTGAATAACTCAAAGAGTTTTTCAGTAATTCTTATGACAAATTGTAGCAAGATAGCTAAACGTATGAAAACCTGGAAAAAAGAAACTCAATGAGTTTAGTGGTTTATTTAAGCATTAAACAATTTGTTGGATGGCCAGTTATGCTGTCACATTATTTGGACAATTTTGCTGTTACAACCAGTATTTATATATATATATATATATATATATATATTACAATGAATCATTCATACAAAAAGTAAATTAGTAAAGTTAATGATATAAAATGGAAAATTCACTTTGCTAACTAAATTTTAAAAATGCATTAACCCACTAACCATTCAATGAATGTTATGATCCTTGTTTTTTAAAATTATAAACTGTATTAGGTCTTCCATATATATGTAAGTACTTTCAACAGATTCTCCAGTCATCACCAGGCATGTGTTAAATTGCCATATTTGTAAAAAACGCTCTCACTTAAATTTTAAAATATTCAACCTTAGCGTTTTGACTGCACAGTCCACAAGTTTGTTATCTGTTATCAATAACACACTTCAAAAAAACATATTTCAATTAGCATTATATTTTTTCATCTCGGATGCTACCTAAATTTTACTAAAAAGAAAATACTTTCCATGCCTGATGATGGCCAGAGAACCTGTCAAAAGTACTTGCATATTTAATGAAGACCTATACATATAAATAATTATAAATTAAACTACACCACATATTTGATATATATATATATATGTATGTATGTATGTATGTATGGAGAGAGAGAGAAAGAAAAAGCACTTTATCTACATGTTTAGAGAATATGAATCTAATAAATTTTTCTCTGTATACATAAAATGGAGGTAGGGATCAGAAAAGACAAATATTTACAATTTAAGTAAAGAAATGTCTTTTTATCTAAAAGTAGAAGATCCAAAAGATTCTGGAGAGAATTAAAAAAAAATGACAGAATACTATTTTTTAAATAATACAGTCATAAAAGCATACAATTAAAAATTGAACCCACTAAAAAATTTACTATTTCCTGTTTGAGCTCTGGGGGAAAACATTCAAAATTAATAAACAGGGTTGTGTTGATTATCACAACCCTGTTTATTAATTTTGAATGTTAGGAATTTAGGAAATTTCAGAAAATTTCATTAAAAAAATGTAAATATCTCCCAATTTTTATTAGGCTCCCAACGGTATCTTTTTATCTTTTTTAGCAATATGTTTTTACACAGAAAAATTTAATTAGAAACAAGGGAAAGAATAATGAACTGTTACATAATATCAGTCCTCCTATATGACAGTGAATGCTGTACTCCACACAAATGAAGAAGAGACTTAAAGCAACAGAAGTAGGCTTAGAATACCATAGAGCAAACATGTGAGCAGCAATGAAGATTTAGAGAAAATGGAAAGAAAAAGGTCACTTATACTTAACATCAGAAAGAGTATTGAAATTTCTAGGAGATATAATGAGGAAATAGGGTTTGGAAAATTTGATACTCTCAGGACAGATTGACAGGAAGAAGGTTAGAGGAAAAGAATACATAACCTACCTAGGAGTGTAAATTGATGGCAGAGTAAGGTTTAGGAGAGATAACAAAAAGACAACATTTATTAAGAGCTACAAAAGAGATTAAATTGTATAGAACTATTATTGCCAATGTACAGAAAGGACATGGCACATAACTTGTTTAATTCAAAAACAAACACTACAGAAATTTTAAGAATTCAGAAGAAAATTAAAATAGCTGGTGTTTTCTGCAAGACCTACAATATGGTATTATGAGTATCAGACAAGAATAATGCAGTAATAATCTTATTATAGAAATTCATTGAAATCAGGAAGAAAGGGATTGTCAGTAGTCAGAAACTAAAGCAAGTATATAAATAATTTCAGGTTATAAAAATTTTACTCTTGTTACAAGAGCCTACATTTATCTGAATGTCAACCTTTTGAATTGAAATTATCTTTCTCTCATCACTATGGTAACAGATACAAAGTAGCAATGCTTATATCAGTTACACAGGCATGTTGCTTTAAACTATTAGTAACCATGGCTATTCTCAGTGATCAGAGTCTCAACCAGGCTTATCTGTACTGGCCAGACCAGCAACACTTAGTGATAATGTTGCTGTATATTATTGACTGGACAGTGGCTGTCCACTTCTTATCCTCTTCTTGTTGATGAACAGTTCAGATAACCAGAAAATGATTGCTTCTTTGCTTGTTTTGATTGCATGAATCTGCGTCTCTGTTTTGTAAAATCAAAACTGGTAAAGAATCAGAAAAATGTATTAGCTACAAAAAACATTACAAATTGTGGCAAGGATCATGGATTTCTCTCTAAATCAAAATTTTCAAACCTGTTGTAGATTAAGTTACAACGCCATAGCAGCCAATGAGCAGGCAGGGATAGGCTTTGCTCCCAAATAATTTTTACCAATTGTAGTATTTTTACAGGGTTTTATTTTAACAAAGTACAATCAAGAAAGAAATACAATAAAGAAAAAATCTGTCAAAACAAGGAAGAATGTAACTTTCATGAAATCTCGATGAAAGAATTCTTCTTTAACCTTTATCACAACCTGTATATGATTTCATTTACTATGCAAAACGTTTATCCTAGCAATAAATTTGAATTTGTCTGAATTTCATAGTTGTGTTGTCATATCCTGCTATGGCAACGGAAAACACCTTTGAGTGAAATTAACAATAATGTTACAGCAATTGAGAAAGAATGCAGTGGTAAAGAAAGGAATATTAATAATACAGTGAGGTAAAGGTTAACGGTGTACAATGATGGTAATTAATTTCCCTTTATTATTTCAAAGATGATTTCTGCCAATCTAGAGGTACTGGAAATTTTAAATGTTCTTGCCGTTAACCATGTTGACATCCTTTGATAACTTAAGGCTAAATTCTAAAATTTTTTGCCCACTCACTTCCAAAAAACATTTGTCTCTACTATGGCCCTGTTAAATAAAGGGTTCAGTTCATAATTCCCTGTAGGTTACCCTGATCGATATACATGTGATGAAGGTCAAAGGACACAACAGATGAAATTTTGTAATAACAACAAAGATGAGTACAATAGTCTGAATATCAATATTGTAAATAACTATTGTAATGAATTACATTTTGGTTTTAACTGCAAGAAAATAGCATTAAGTTACTCATAAAAATAAAAATTACTTTTGAATACTTAAAATAGATTTTAGATTGTTTTTGCATTAATTTTTGTCATCCAGAATTAACTTCAATTCTGCAAAAATTGATGCCTACCAACAGAAAAATTGAAACTGTGTAATTAAAAAATTATCCAAAAATAAAGTAGCTGTTATAGAAAATATAGCACTTTATAAAAATTAGTTTAAACAACCTAAATAGGTTTTGAAAAAAATTAAAATATAATAAAAATACAGTTGTTTACAGTTTACCTGTCAACTCAATTCAAAGTAAGTATTGAGTCAGCTTTTTTTACCCATATGTGAACTAAAAAAACAACCATAAGAAACACAATTATATGACAGGAAATGCTGATATATATATATATATATATATATATATATATATATATATATAATTAATACAAGTAAAAGATTTGTCCCTTAGCTGATTGATGTTATCTTCAGCATCCTGACTCCAAGGGGTATATATTTATGAAAGAAAACCCTGCAAGGTGAGATGCTTAAACAAAGAGTGCTTTGTCAAAAAGAGCTAGAAGGCCAATAGGCTGATAGAAGGTCAAGAATATCAATCCAAGGGGTGTCTCAAAGAAAATCACAAAATGAATCTCAATCAGAAAGTATCAGAAAGAAATCTTATGAAAAGATAGATGAGTTGAAAGAAATATCAACAGATACTAAAGTGTGATCTGAATTGCCAAGAGGGCAGAGTAGTGATGCTCAACAAGAGCTAGGAAAGAAGATAAGGAACAAGCCAAGTAAAAGAAGGTTGTTGATCAGAATTATTAGAGGAACAAGTAGAGAAATCTACTATTTGACTGAGAGACTGAGCAACAGAAGTCCAAATACTGGCAACATCTGTAACATTAGAATGATTAAGCCACTTGACGTGATGTACATTAAAATTACCAAAACGCAGATAAATTTAGAGAGAAAACCATTTACATATTGTCAGATATTTTATTTAATAATATAAATATATATGTGTGTGTGTGTGTGTGTGTGTATGTATGTATTTATTCTATTTAGAGTATAAATTCTAACTCATTTATTTTTGAGTACTCATTGTGCGCCATTTTATATATATAAAGATGGATTATATATAAGGGTGTTTCATTAAGACGGATCAAAGCAGTAAATAAATCAGTGTTATTGATGAAAATTTATTTATTTCTCTATTGGATCATGTTATTTAAGTTGTGTGCAAAAATAATATTGCCCAAATGTCTGCCAAATCTGAAAGAAAAAGAAACAAATCATTAGGCGCTTAAACTTAATTCACATTTAAAATCGGTCCAAGTTATATATATATATATATATATATGTATCACCTTCACCCATCAGACTATCAAGACTATTCAATTCTGCTGGTCACATCACTTTTGTTGTTTTACTTATTAAATGTCACCATTTTACTTACTTGCTTGTCAGACGGGTTGTTGCACTGGTCTCAGTCCTTGCAGGTTTTAAGTCAGAGTTGTCCTTCTCCAACACTGTTTGCCATTTAAGAAGGCCCAGTCCCATTTGTTTTTTAACTCATTGCTCAATTGCACGAAGAAATGTATTTATACCTTTCCCAAGCTGGCAGGTTTTTCTAAAACAACTTGTATTAAACTAGACAGACATGGAGAGTTTTGTCAATTGTTGTATTAATTCTTTTATCTTTTATCAGAATATTTATTCCTAATTCTAATGAAAATAGTAATTGTCTATATATATATATATATATAATGCTGTCTTGTTTTGCTTAAAAGTAGTAAGCTCTTTTACCATGGTTTCATAATTCCCCATGGCATCAAGCACTGTTTTGTCACACTGGTGAACCAATTCTGATGTTTGTTTGTTTTTTTTTTTAATGATTGTGAATTTACAGCTTTTTTTTATCTTGTCTGGATGATTCTAGCCCAATTTCCTGTGTGCATTTATAGTAGGCTTTTTGGGAGCTGCTTATTCTATTCTTACATATATATATATATATATATATATATATATATATATATATATATATATATAATCAAAAAGTCATAGGCTCAAAACTTCATGACTTCAAGTTTTATGCTGTGAAGTGATTCTCAGTCAAAGAAAGGAGATAAATGACCATATTATATATATCTAACCTACAAGAAAAATGTGGAAAAACCCCATATATATCTATCTATCTATCTATCTATATATATATATATATATATATATATATATATATAATATTATTTTCAATATAGTGTTGTCACACTGGTTGACTGCTGCTACAATTTCATATGCATTAAATATGTAATTATCAGGCAGCTGGCTATTCTCTTTAGACCAACCCAAGACATTATACAATAGGTGGTTGGTATAGATGATTGCATTGTATAGAGTAGCCATATTCCCCCAGGGAGAAAAACACCCAATGGCAAAATATGGCATAGCCATTATTTCAAGACAGAGATGTTATGCCTATCTTAAGTGATAAATAAAGAAAACATGGACACACACACACACACACACTATGTGTCATGAAAAAAGTGCGCTTGATATTATGGGATTCATAAGTCCTGTCTTGCACACACACGCACACACACACACACACATATTTAATCAGATTTACCCCAAGCAAGGTAGTAAAACTCCTAAGACACAAGGGTGTGAAAGAATTAGAAAACAAAAACATTACTAAGGGGTGACAATAATAGAAAAGTAATCAGGAAGATAGTAGATTTACGATTGACATTGCATTTAAATTTCTGAAGATTAAAATTGGAAAGCATAGAGCCAAAAGAAAGTTTCACAATTGGTAAGTACAAGAAAAGAAACTGTTAGCATAATACTTACAGTTACATCTAGCCAATTCAACTGTAAATTGATGAGACCTTGTTGTCAATCTAGTACTGCACTTAAATTCATAAAGTCTAGGTACCATATGACTATTTATAGAAAAAGCACAGGAAAGCATCTTTGCAGCTGTGGGAAACTGACTGAAGTCGAGACACTAAGTCAGGATCAATAATATTGATAATTCTTCTTTGAATTTTATGAAGAATCTCTAAATATATAGCAGGAGTGCTGGACCATATGTGGCAGCAATATTCTAAGCATGGACAAATGGTAGACATAGATATCTAAGATAGACGTAGTGAACCAACCTTTTTAGGCAGTTGACCTAGGTAATGGATTCAAAATAGCCTTTCAGCAATGATACCAACATTCATACTTTGGCTTCCATCTTCAAAGTCTATTCAAGAACCATTAAGAGAACTGTGAATCTGTTTAAAAAAGAAGCAACAATAGAGAGGAAAACTTGATCAGGAGGTCACAACAGCAAGAGGGATCATCATTTTAAGTTAGAGCTAAATACATTCTTATTGCTCAAGGTAGAGTCCAATAGTATTATAAAAAAAATTCCAGAAAGATATCTTTAATCATTTCTAAGATACAACAGTTCAAAGTTAATCTAACAATTGGACAATTTTGCTGCTACTCCCGATATATATATATATATATATATATATATATATATATATCGGGAGTAGCAGCAAAATTGTCCAATTGTTAGATTAAGCTTTATATATATATGAAGAAAAATATACTGAAAAAACAAACAAAAATCCTAATATGCGATTATGCTGTTTTAATGTTTAATGTCAACGTCGAATGTTTCGGTCTAATAGACCATCTTCAGGACATATTCATAAAACATAATTAACATAGACCATATACAATTCAACATGAAAAAGACGATGGACATAAAAGCAATACCAATCCAAACAGGTAACTGAAATCTTTTATAAGATCAGTGTTCCATTTAAATATGATCACGTCGTCGTCATCTTTTTCATGTTGAATTGTATATGGTCTATGTTAATTATGTTTTATGAATATGTCCTGAAGATGGTCTATTAGACCGAAACATTCGACGTTGACATTAAACATTAAAACAGCATAATCGCATATTAGGATTTTTGTTTGTTTTTTCAGTATATTTTTCTTCATACTGTCGGATCTATATCCATGTATTTGCTTACATATATATATGTATATATATATATATATGAATAGAGACAAAAAGAAATCTTTTCTTTAATGACATGTTTCATTCCCTGTGGGACTTTATCAAGCTAAATGTAAAGGTTTTATTTTGCTGCATGTATTTAAGAACAAAAGTAGAAAATATTAAGTTTTAGAAATTTTTAGATTGACAAAAACTCTAAAATAGTCTTAAAGTTGTGTAAATCAAGGTAAACTATGAAGAATGCTAAGTGATATAATTTGATTCCTTTTTAGATTTTTTTTAATCTAATTATTATTTATTGATTTGATAAATTATTTATGTACAGGGTGCGATGGGTAAATTGTCGCCATTTTATATTTTTTTTATTTCAAATATGTACATTGTTTTTGATTTTGTCAACTGCGCAGTATTGTAGGGTCAGTTTAGCAATGTTTGTGAGAAAAAGGGCACCATGACACAATTCAAACTGCAAGAAATTTGGAAAGGCATGTTGTACTGCTTGGCATTCACACCAGAAGCTCCAATACAAACAATTCACAATACCTGAGTGACAGTGCAGAGGATTCAAAAAGAGTTGGATGAGTCTAATGGTGATTACAAAGGTACAGCAGCTTGAAAAACTCACTCTGATCATACTAAAAAAAAAAGAACTCCTGAATTTGTTGCTGAGAACCTCAGACTCAACACAGAGGCCTACATCAAGTGTCTTGAAGAGGTAGTGCTACCCCGGATCAAGAGGGTGGCTGCTAAAAGATCCTATAACTGGCAACAGGATTCTGCACCATGCCAAACAAGCAGAAGAACCCAGTCTGAGACCACATCACCCTTTACATCTGGCCACTTTACTCCCCAGACTGCAACCCCCTTGATTACTATGTATGGGGTGCAGTTAGTGAGAAACCAACAAAACTTTTTGTAACACCAAAGATGAACTGAAGGCAACGATTATGGCAGCATTCATTATCTTAAACAAGGAGACCATCCAGAAGAGTTGCAGGAGATTCCAAAGTTATCTGGAGGCTGTGGTTGAAGCCAGTGGCAATTTTATTGAATAAATTTGCTCTGTAGTATTTCAAGATATTTTTGTGTAATTTTGGTAATTTTTTCTGTTAAAATGAGATGTCTGTGTTATTTTCATTTTTGTGTCATTTAGATGACAATTTATCCATCGCACCCTGTATGTATTTATTTTAAATAATATAAGGTCTTGAGTTATCTGTTTTCTTTTAATTTAAAGATTTTTTATGTTCATGGCTTGGAAAAGAAGTATTTCTTTTAAGACAGGAGATAAGCAAAAAAATCCAGGGCATAAGATAAAATCCCTCAGTTTTCCTTTTGTCTTTATTGATACTGTCTTTTTACGGATATATTTTATTTATATCTGAATTTTTATGCCCACACACACACACACATATAGTTACTAAATTCAACTTGGTTTGGCACAAGGTCACATGAATGATACATTCACTGAGGACCCAAATCATATCACTAGCAATAGTTTGCTGTGCATTACATGAAAGAGAGTGTACCTTAGTATTAAGGAACTAAGCGAGGACTAAACTCTCTAAACTAGCAATACAATGTGGAATGACGGTTGTCAACACAGAAAAAAGAATCATGAAATAAATTTAAATTAAAGGCTTCTTGTATTGGCTTCACCCAAATGCTTTGGAAAGGCATGAGTCCACTTCTCCCTGTATTCACTCTCTCTCTTTCTCTCTCTCACTCACTGCCAGATATTTTAGCAAAATATCTTATCACAATAATTAGTCAAGAATTATTGATTACCCATTTAGGAAAAGGACAACTCTGAATTGATTCCCTTACCAATAAATCATGGTTTGGCTTTGCAGAATAAGACTAATATATTTGCTATGAAGTGTAAAAATTACATTTTTCAAACTGTCCTTCCTCATAATGGTAATGGTAATATTAGCCATTTGGCGGTCATTAACCAAGCAGCCAGACTATTTTCGGATGAAATTTATGAAATCATTCTCTTAAACACTTTTTTAGGAAAACAGGTTTCTCAAGTCCAATAGCTTTTATCGCTCTTTCTGGTATTGATGGGGGTTTCCTTCCTAACCTTCTATTTGAAGTGGTACAGAATGTTAATGTCTTGATTATGTCATTATTTTCTCTTTGGGTTACACTTTTTTTTTTACAATAAAGTTCACCCTTTACAAGGCCTGGGGGCCACTCAAGGTAGAGGGTTACATTAGGAGGCAATTTCTGCAGGTAGGAGTGAAAAATAATGGTGAACCCTAGCCTTGAACAGGTTAAGATTGTAGTGAGTGTGGAAACATTCTCTTGGGAATCAGTTCCACATAGCAGTAGTTTGCAGAAAGAAGCTGTTAGAATGAAACATACTTCTCACCGAGGATATGTGGGTGGTTTGCTACTATGAAAGTGGCATAGCAGATCCTAGCCATGAGGGTTAGAACTGGTAAAATCAAGATATGTAGTTCATCCACTTTCCATAGAGTTAGCAATAGTGAGAGGCTTGCCACATCCTGCCTGTGAGGTTGAAGGATAGAGAATAATTTGTCACCTACAAGGATGCTTTTGGACTCTATCAAGGCTGGAGAGTGAGGTCTATCCATTTTAGTTTGGGTTTCAGAAAAAAAGAAGAAATTGTTGATAGTGATAATTGTAACTTTGATGAGCATTTGAACAGTAATAATAAGAAATAAAAAAAGCAGTGTTGCCATCATTGACAACCTTAACAGATTGTACATTCTGTCTATTCCTAAAATTTCTTCCTTTTGTACTCTTCTGTTTTTATAGCATTTCTTTCTCATCTTTAACTTCTTCCACTTCCTTGAGGCTGAGCTCAGCTGTCAACAATAAATCCCCCCCCTTGCATCAAGATGCTGGTTACTAAATAGCCCCACATGTTCAGCATGGCATCCTGTCTTACAAAAATCCTTTTTCCTGTATCTTCTTATATACTTACATGTCGATGAACAGAGAATCATTAGAGGAAAATCAAAAGTAATCATCATTTCAGTGTCCATTTAGAATATGGAGATCATGGCTCTCCACAACTTCCTACCCCTTGTAGCTTTAAGCAATGTTTGATTCTTTATGAACCCACCTTATTGTTGGTCTTTTATCCATCAAATAACTTACTTGCCATTTCTATTTGCCCCACCTTCTTTCAATACATCCTGTGAGTATTAAATTTTCCAAACCATCCTTCCTGATAATGCATCCCAGAAATTCCATCTGTCTCAGAATTTAATTCTGAATGTCTTCCTAGCTACTATTATATTAAAACTTCCTTGTTGCTCACATGTTCTGTCCATAGTATTCTCAATATCCATTTATAGAGCCACATCTCTGTTGCTTCAAGTCCCTTCTTCACCTGTAAAGAAATTGTCCAATATTCACTGCCATGCAGAAATATAGTTATGACATAGCAGTTCAGCACATGTAATGTAATTTGTAATGAAATTTTCTTATGCCTTAAGATTTTGCTTAGTTTCTTAAAAGTCTCTTTCACTATTCTGATACACCCTCAGATCTCTGTGTTACATATTCTGTCATTTCTTCTTCTTCTTCTTATCCTATCATGGTTCTCTACAACTTCCTATATTTTATTGCTCTAAGCATCTTTTGACACTTTGCATCATTGTTTTGCCATCCCTTCATACAAACTTGTTAAGTAGGTTACTTGCTTCTTTCACTATGTCCTGTGAATGTTAAATTCTCCAAGCCTTCTTTCTTCAGTATTTCAGTTCTCTCTTTCTCAAGCAACAATTTCTTTTAGAGTTCCTGTTTTTCTTTAAACATTCTCATTACTCACATGCTTTCTCTATGGTATTCTCAGCATTCATTGGTAGATTCATATCTGTTGTCTCTTCATTTGAGAGGAGATTGTCCAGCATTCACTGTCATAATTATTTATTTGTTTGCTTATTTACAAGAGTAATTTTATATTTACATGATTATAAAAATATGTGAACCAACTACAATTTAATTAATAAAAAACCTTAACATTATTTACATTATTCGGACTATTGTCCTCATCTTTGTCGCCATATTTATCACAACGTACGCTCCGGCCTTCTTCAGGTGATTGGAATGTCGAACTGAACCCTTTATTTTGCTCACTGGGGTAGACTGTTCTACTTCCACGTGCCATGTTTGATGGATGTCAGTTATCAGTTATCTCCTGCTAATTTCCCTCTGGCAACAAAGATGAGGACAATAGTCCGAATAATGTAAATAATGTACATAAATCTCATCTTTCATCTCAGAAATATAGACAGACTCCAAAAAACCTTAAAAGCAAATTTTTATTCATAGATTTATAAAATTATATGTGAACTTATGGTGAGCCCAAATAAAGTATGATAATAAAATACATAAACACAAAAAAGAATTCAAATTAAAATAAGGCATTTGCTTTCATTTGAAACCCATATCTCTTTCACTCTCTCTTTTTGCTCTTCTCTCTCTATACTTCTCTTCCAACTAATTAAAAGGCAACCCTCAAATAAAAAAAGAGAAAGAAGAAAAGACTGAACATGGCTGCAAAATGGAAGTTTAAATTAGAAATCTACCAAAATAAGAGAGGCTCCATGTATAACTTCTGCTATAAAAAAACAAATGCAAAATGAAGGAAAGCCAGAAAATAAGCCAATAAAAAAAAGTAGAATTTTGATGTTAGCTGAAACCAAGCTTCAGACAGCTGAGAGGCAGAGGGAGAGAAGGAAAAGCAGAGAAACTAGCCAAGCATATCACAAGAATAAAATAAACGGTCATCTGCTTATGACATTTTTCCATCCTTTTGAGGGGCTGAAAATATGCTGCAGATTGAGGCCACAAAAAGTTTCAAAAGTAGCCACACTCTGGACTGCTACTAAAGTCTGACTTGTAAACTATCAAATACCCAGCCAAATGAACTTTCACTGCCCTGAATTACAAAGGAGTCACTCCAATCAAAGTCAAATATATATTATTTGTTTATATCTTTAGTTCTGTTCATTAATTTCCCAAGTTTTTGATAAATATTGCTAAGAACCTATAGAACAAGAAAATTTAAATAAATACATAACAATGAATAACTGTAATTATAAAGTTTGAAAAAAATACATTTTCTGAACATTATACTTTTTCTTCTCAGATTATTTAATTTTAATTTTCCAAGTGAGTGGTTGTTTATCTAGCTATTATTATAAAATAAAAATGCATAATTATTTTTATTTAAATTTTCTTCTATAGTTCAGACATTTGTATAAGTATGTGAATAAAAAAAATTGTTTTCATAGCTATTTCTTTATAATTTGGTAAATAATAAATATTATTTTACAGTTGGTTCACACATCATTATATACTCTTGTAAATATGAAAACAAATAAACAATCTAATAAAATAATGTTAAATTTTTTTGTTATCAATTCTTGAGAAAAAAAAAAAAAGAGAAGGAATAAATCCAGTTTCATATGTTTGAGTTTTATTAAAATTTGAAAAATAGATTTTTTAAAACAATAAAACCTTCCCGGGGAGAATACAGTAATAACATTGTTAAAAGAAAAACTGTCTTTTTGATACAACATTTTTTTTGCTAGTATGTATGTTAAATTTTTCCTGTTAATGTTCTATTTTAAAAATCTGCAGTCAACCTGATATTTCTTACTGCAATTAATTTGGTGTTGTGTACGTTGCACATTAGTTGCAATTTATATGCTACTTGTATGCTGGTTTGAAGGAGAGAACTTTTGGTAAGCAAGAAAAAGTGCTTGAAATTCATGACAGTCAAGAATTAGTAAAATACATTTCATGGAATTATTGATTACCAGTTTAGGAGATGCACAACTCTGAATTGATTCCCTTGCGCCTTTTTGGACTAACATTCTCGGCTGACATGAAGTGGAAAGAATATATTGAATCCTAAGTCTGCTGCTAAGAAGTTTGGTTCACTGTGTCATGCTAGACAATTTTTCTCTTCAGAATCTATATTAAATATTTATAAGTCTACCCTTCATCCATGCATTGAATATTGCTGCTATATATGGTCTGGTGCTCCTGTTATATATTTACATATTCTTAATGAAATTCAATGAGAATCTGCAATATTATTGATCCTTGTCTGGCATTTTGACTTCAGTCACTTTAACACTGCTGTAATTTTGCTTCCCTGGGACTTTTCTATAAATACTTTCATGGTAATTGTTCTGATGAGGTCTCTTGAATTTAAGCTCAGTACTAGATTCGCAGCAGGGTCTCACGAATTTACAGTTGAATTGGCTACATGCAACCATAAGTTCTATGCTAACAGTTTTTTCTTTTGTACTTCTTGTTTGTGGAACTCTCTTCCAGTTCCACAATTTCCAGCCAACTTTAATTTTCAAAAATTTAAATGCAATGTCAATCATTATCTGCTGTCTTCTTGATTACTCTTCTTTTATTATTCTCACTCCTTAATAATGTTTCTCTTTTTTCTTATTCTTTCACACTCAGTAACCACCTGTCTCTTAGTGGCTTTACTGTCTTGCGTGGGGGTGAAATGATTAAAAAAATAGAAAAAAAAGTGATATACAGGAGTAGAGATTTATAAAATTATGGAATATAGTTGGGTGCTAGGTTTATGTATTTATACATTTCTAGATAGATAGCCAGGGTAAGATTCATGTACAGCAGTCAAAATCCAGGCTTTTTTTATCTGGGCTCAGACACTGATCATTACAACTAGTGCAAAATACACATTATCTTCATTATCATGTAGATTCAATTTGAAAAGTTTTCACTACTGTAACCTATTGAGTTCAATGGACTAAAGGAAATAATTACAGATTTAGTCAAGTTGTTTAGCTACTAAACAAGACTAACCAGAATTATCATAAAAAAATTATTAATTAAAATATTCAAATCAGAAATTAAAAAAAAAGATTGGTTCATTTGCATAAAAGAAAGAAATTGTCTTTTGGGAAGCTTTTAACAACATTCAATATGCAGGTGACACTATACTGATGACAGACACAGAAAGAAAACTGTAGGAGCTCTAACACAAGGTAGTAAAAGAAAGCAGGAAGAAAGGACTAACCATTAAGTATAAAAAACAGAATCTATGTTCATTAGTAAAAGGAGAAGACTAAGATGCAAATTACAAATTGGAAATACCAAACTCAAACAAGTACAACAATTTAAATATCTAAGAAGGTTTTAACAGAGGATAGAATGTGTGACATGGAAATTGAAAGATGCATTGGGATAGTAAAAGTTGTCTTCCAAAAGCTAAGCAAAGTATTAGGAAACAAGAAAATTACATAAAAAACAAAGAAAAGAATGCTGAACTGCTATATAATATCAAACCTCCTATATGGCAGTGAATACTAGATAATTTTCTCACAGATGAAGAAGAGACAAAGGAACAGAAATGGGATTCTACAGAAGAATGTAGAAAATACTATGGACTGAACATGTAAGCAATGACAAAGTTTTTAGAGAAAATGGAAATAAAAAGGACATTTATTTTTAACATCAGGAAGAGATAGTTGAAATCACTAGAGCACATAATGAGGAAAGAGGACTTGGAAAATCTGGTACTCACAGGACATAGTGAAGGCAAGAAAGACAGAGGAAAACAACACAACCTACATAGTGAGCTTGAGTAAATGAATATCAGAGCAAGGTTTATGAGAGATAACAAAAAGACGAAATTTATTAATATCTCCAAAGGACAGGAAATTGTGGAGAGCGATGATCACCAATGTACTGAACAGACATTACACATAGATGAAGAAGAAGTACAGAAATTTACCTATCTGGGAAGTGTTTTAATTGACAATGGAAAATATGACAAAATTTAATTAGAAACAAAGCAAAAAGTGCGAAGCTGCTACATAATATCAGTCTTCTTCTATGACAGAAAATGTTGGACAATTTTCTCATAGAGGAGAGGTGACCTGAAAGTAAGAAAGATGGACTCTACAGAAGGATACTGAGAATACTATGAACTGAATGTGTGAACAACAAAAAAGCTTGAAGGAAACTGGCAACAAAAGAATGCTTATACTTAAAATCAGAAAGAGTGAGTTGAAATTTTTTGATCACGTTATAAGGAAAGAGGGATCAGGGAACATGATACTCACAGGAAATATTGAAAGCAAGAGGTGAGGGCAGAGGGAATTAATGATTAACCTACCTAACAAGCTTGTATAAATGGAGAGCAGAATAATGAATGGAAGAGACTAACATTGCTATGAAAGATAGAAGGTTTGTCGATATAGTGCATAAAAGAAAACTATTTGTACCAGGTTGTTTGCTTTACTTTTTTTATATCTTATTTTATTTTTTTAGTTTGCTGCTTACTGTTTTAAGATCATCAAATTTTTAATGCTTACATTGTGTCCAAAAATAAATCTAAATATTTTGTGAAGGTCAAGGAAATGAATAGCTACAATGACAATACCTACTCTTAAGCTGTACCACATGAAATGGCCAATTATAAATAAGAAACAAGATAGTGCTTTTTTTTTTTTTTAACACATAATGCAGTATTGTTTAATTTAGGATATTATTTATTAACCCTAACCCTTCCTCAGTTGGCTTGTAATGAAAATATTACATAATTCATAGAATATCTATCTATCTATCTATCTATCTATCTATCTATCTATCTATCTATCTATCTATGTTTATTATCAATGTCTTTTCATTATATATCTATCTATCTCAGTCGGTTCATTATCTATTTCAGTCTGTTCATTATCTATCTATCATCTGTTTCAGTCTGTTCATTATTTATTTATCTATTTCAGTCTGTACATTAATCAGAGGGCTTGTTACATGCTGATACAGCAATGTCATTAAAGAGACCTCTAGAATGGCCACTTCCTTTAAATTCTTTTGAGGGGCCATTACAGACAAATACAAGATATTTTCTAGCATAAACTGTGAAATGAAAACAATCTAGTCTCATCAAGTTAATTCTAATTATTTACTTACCTGCAATGTGAGGGGCCTGAATGCATGTACTTGGGCTAAGGTCAAAAATTGCCCAGTCCCTACAACCAACATAGTACTGGGTTGATATTTCACTGACCCTTCATATTTTATGAACTTAATGTGTGTAAATATTACCCTTTTGAAGAATTCATATCCTCTTCAGGTCTTCTTGAAAACCCATAGCTGATCATTTTTTCACCTCTGAAATATAAACCTAGTAATTTCTAAGGAAACAATTGATTTTTTTTATCCAACGTTATTCACTATTTGTCTTCAAAAGAGTAATTGAACTTTGCTGATCTGTGATGCTCTCTGGAACTGAGCTGTATAAAGCATGATGGATCAGACAGTGATTTCTCCTACAAAGTGTGATGCATGTTCAAACCCTACTGGAGAGCACATTTTTATTATTGAGTCTCTAGAATGTGCATAATTCACACTATTTAAGAAAACAGGACACCTACTAAAATAGTGATATCTACAAAATACTGCTTATAGTAGCAGAAAATATGTACATATCTGTGAAATGCATATAAAATGCATAACGTTATATAATTAAAAGCTTTTAAAATGCTCAATTATTAATCATGATTTCACTGTTTCAATTAATAATTTTCATAAAAAAAAGTATTTAACAAATATGCTTCTATGGAAATAGCAAAAATTCCTTTGAGATTTTTTATTTCCTTTTTGGTAACAGAAAGGCTTATATTCTGAAAATCCAAATTCCGTAGCCTTGACAAACCCATTTGTTACATTTTATTACTTCCCTGAAACTTTTTTCCTGGGGATTATTTTAGATTAAAATTCCATAGACTAATTAAATGGTAATGGTAATAGTGAGATTAGATATTTCCTTATAAGGAAACAAACAGTATTCATTGACAAAACAGTGTTGCTCTCATTTAAAATTTACAAAATTTTTCTCTTAAAAAGTTTTTCCAAGAAAATAAGTTTCTCAAGTTCACTGTTATCACTCTTTCAAGTATTGATGGGAGTTTCCTTCCTAACTTTTTGTTTAAATCTGGTATGAAAAGTCAACATTTAGATTATATCATTATTTTTCCTTCTAATTACATGTGCTATCCATTTTAATTGTTGCTACTGTTAAAAGTCTTCAGGTGATGTAAATTTTGTTATTTGGTTAAGTACATTGTGTTTCAATAGCATCAATCTATTAAGATCTGATGAAGGGGTGTCTTCTTTAAGACTTCAAGGATTCGTTTGCTTGAAGCCATTTTTAATCATTGATCTGAGAAAACATATATGTATATGGCTGACAGTTTAGATATTTTTGAATGAGTTGGATGCTATGTATGATATCCACATGAGAGTCTATATCTGAAAAGGTTATTTAAGAACAAGACTCAAGTTTTGATATTAATATTTTGGTTTTGTAGCATCTTGCAGTATTGTGGGAAACCACCTCTCATGCAGCTTATTCTATGTTCAATTTCCTTATCCCCTATACTAAATTTGTTATAAGTTATCCATTGTAGGAATTTTTCCCAGTTGTGCGTGTGTGTTTGTGTTTGGCAGTGAGAGTGGAATGAACAAAACCCAAGGCTCAAAATAACTTTTCAACAACTTTTATTTCTGGTTGAGAGTGCAAAATAGTAGTATTATTGTGGGAAAAAAGATGGGTTTTCCCAGTTAACAAAGTTCTTGAGTAGATATTTTGCAGAGAGAGATTTTCCCACCAGTTCCCAGTGGAGGAATGGGAAATCTGAGTGTGAAACTGCTAGGATAGGCCTCATCCTTTGCAGCAAGGGTTGTGTGTAGTAATTCCTTTGGGTAGATGTCTCAAAGGGAGATTTCTCCATTAGTTCCCACGGGAGGAATGAGAAATCTGAGGGCAAGCTTCTAGGACAGGCCTCGTCTTCTGCAGCAAGGACTGAGTAGCCCTTTGAGCTGGTCTTGAAGGTAGATGCCACTGAAAATAAAAAGTTGAAGAGAGACCAAATAGGGCTTTGTCAGCATTTTTATGATCTTGGGGACTTCTGATTGTACTCTGCTGATTATTTCTGTTGCTGCTAGTGCTGAATCAAGCAAAGTAAGGAAGCCCTCAACATGCCACAATAGCCAACAAGTGAGATAGTTTCTATATCATAAACCAAAGTATTTATGTGTTTAGTATTTATTAATTCCACATTCTGAACTTTTGATGAAAAAAAATTTATAAAGAAATATAACAATGTCTTTAATAGAATTATTGTCATTAATCAATATATAATAATGACATAAGTATTATTCTAAGTGATTAGCATATCTCTGAATAAGTTGATCTCCATATTGGGAAAGCATACTTTTTTTTGTTCATTCTCTTGATACCTGCCTATAAAATAGGAAATATTCAAAAATATTCATTTGCTGACAACTAAAATAAAAGTTAGTTTATTTTGTCCCAAGCATTGCCTACCAAATATTTCAGTACTGTAAGAGTAAAGGTCAAACTTTTGTCATTTCCTGGATTTGTCAGTATATCAGTGCAGCTTTCATTGTAAAACATCGCTAAACACACAATCCTCAGAAAGGTCAGTTACCAAAATGAAAAAAATATGACTAAAAACTGCATATGTAATGTCCTATGTAGTTGTAGTAGATAATATAAGGAAGAAAACCTTTATTTAAAAATCAGACTTAAAGAATACTGGAAAGTCATTATTTGAAGTGAAACTGCCAAATGAGGCTTAGTAGAGCATATATAGGAAGAAAATAATTATACTGCCTTCTCTGGAATTAAATAGTACTCACAAACCAAAGACAGTCCAGAAAATTTTCCTTTTGTATTTTATTTATATATGTTTTGGAACATATCCCTCTTGCAGATGAGTGGGAAAGGGTAACTATATATATAGAGATAGATATAGATATATACACACATATATATATATATATATATATATATATATATATATATATATATATATATATATATATATATATAGGATTAATTAATATATATATATATATATAAATAGGATTAATATATTTATATGTGTGTGTGTGTGTGTGTATGTGTGTAGGATTAATATATATAACCTAAAGTAATCCTAAGGAGCCAGGTAAACCTGCCTAGGTTTCACCTAAATGGATCTTCAGGGTAATATATATATTACATAAAAGCTTAATGGTCAGAGTTGAATCAAACCTGGAAACAGTAGTATTAAAAAGTGCTCAATACTCATGTGAAAAAAATAAAATAAATATAATATGTAAAGCTTTTAACTTTAAAAATTAGAAGATCAGTTGAATCTGCTACCTTGGTTTCAACTTTATGCTGTTGTCTGGTATTTTTATCATTTGACCTCCTAATGCCTTATTTATTTTTTTTAAAATCTAATGAACACTATAGTATCTTTAAAAAAAGAAATAAACATCCCTTGATGTTGGGTGTGATAGAAAGGGAGGAGAAGGAGGATGTGAAGAAGGAAATAATGAGAAGAAGAATGGGGAAGAGAAGAAAAGAAAGGTATTATAAATGTATCAGTGGAGGGTTAATTGAAATTTACACACACTTTTTTTTTTTATCCTGCTTCATATTTGCTTCAGATTTCTGGTTCAAAAGGTTCTTTGCATCCGAAAATATCATTATGGCAAATTTTTCTGTTGCCAGAGGTTGCAAATATTATTATGGTTGTTATAAGGCTTTGCCATTTTTAAAAATTTTTCTGTTTACAATCAGATTTCTTAAGGTACTTAAGGTACATTCAAATGTAGATGGTATAATCATAGATCTTCATTCAAGATAATAAGTCTTAGGTGCTCTACCAAACTAGCTAACCATGTGTGGAATTTAAAATAAAAAAAACATCAGGAAACTGATTGTGTGTGTATATATGTGTGTTATATACACACACACACACACACACACACAAACCTTAATAAAGTTCCTCATGGGATAACATATGTTGATAAAGAAAAAATTTCCTTTTGTATTTTATATATATATATATATATATATATATAATTTTGGGTTTCCACTATGGTCTTGGAACATATGCCCTTTGCAGATAAGTTGAAAGGGGTAACTATATATATATATATATATATATATATATATATATATATATATATAATTTTGGGTATCCACTACGGTTTTGGAACATGCCCCTTTACAGATGAGTTGAAAGGGGTAACTATATATATATATATATATATATATAATTTTAGGTATCCACTACGGTCTTGGAACATATTCCCTTTGCAGATAAGTGGGTGGGATTGGCATACAGTTTTTTTTAATATGATCTTATACACATGCACACACACTCAGTGATTTTATACTTGCCTGTGGATTTTGTTGCCTACGGTCAACACCAAAAATAACCAATTCCTAAGTTTTACTTAATAATGGTTCCATAACATAAGAATAGTAATGCTGGTAATTTGAGTATTCCAAAGAAATACTGCCTCTTTTAAGTGAAAAGGGGAAAATTTGCCAATATTGCTAAGTTGATAACATGTCTTTTATTTGTTACATAACATTTATTGCAGTCAGTCAGTTGTGTGTCATGTGTGATATATGCTTAGGCAAGGCAGATTTTGCCCTGCAGTAGGTTGCCATTTCTTTCTGTGGTAGACTAGTTGCCATCCAAGGCTACAGAACCTGGTTTGTTCTGCTATTTACCCATAGCTGGGGGGAGAAGAAGAGGATTCATACCATTCCCAAGAGTATTAGCACATAAGTGAATGTAATGGATTTGACTGGAATTTGAATTCAGCTCTCTGATTCCACAATCAGTTATGTGCCATGCATGATACACATTTGGGCGATCATGTATCTTTCAATATATGACTGACAAGGCAGGTTTTTTCCTGCAGTAGGTTACCATTTCTTTCTGCGGTAGACAAGTTGCCATCCAAGGCTATAGAACCCAGTCTATTTGCCCATAGCTGGGGGGAGAAGAAAAGGATTCATACCTTTCCCAAGGGTATTAGCATGTAAGTGAATGTAATTGATTCGACTTGAATTCAAACTTGGCTCTCTGATTCCTCAGTCTGAGCTGCTATCGATTATGCCACCATATTGTTATAATTGGTCATTGTTATTATTAATTATTGTTGTTCATCTGTTACTGGGCCTAATTTATAAATAAAACTTTAACATATTTATGTATGCGTAGGAAAAAACAGTACCTGCATATAAAAATATGAAACTTAAATATATTGCTGTACTGTATATTAAACAATGATAATAATAAAATTCTTAATTTTATTCCCTAATAGAAAATACTACTTCCCAGATTAAATTCAATTCTTGTCAAGTTTAACATTTTACTTTGGCAAAACTGTCAATCTCTAGGCCAGTAGACATTGATTTCATTGTTTAAAAGTAAATAAATAAAAAATCTATTCAGAAACATGTACCTGCTAAATATAACATTTATAGCAGTATATATATATATATATATATATATATATATATATATATATATATATATATATATAAACACGCTTGACTCTCCCATCAATTCCTAGGAACTGACAGCTTGACACCAGCACATGAGATTTGATTATCATGGTGAAGGTTTTGTGCAGAACTATCCACACTTTTTGAAGGGTCGAATAGAGACACTTGGTGCACAACGTGAGATATGGTCCCCAAACAACATTCCACAGGTTTTGAATTCAGAGTTGTCCTTCTCCTAGACCAGTTACCATGCAAGGCTATAGAACCCAGTCTGTGCTGCTAATTACCCATAGCTGGAGGATTCATACCTTTCCCTAGGGTATTAGCACATAACTGAATGTAATGGATTCAACGAGAATTTGAACTCGGCTCTCCGATTGCTCAATCAAACCACTATCCATTACTCTCTACCATGCCACCTCATACATATATATATATATATATATATATATATATATATATATATATATATATATATATATATGTTGTTGTTGTTAGTGGAACTTGTTGCTGAGTAGTGGAGTTATCAGCACTCCCTTCTGTATGAAATGAGTTTTATGTTGGATCTGAAGAGATTTCCATGGCCATGAACATCTCTTCAGATCCAATGGTAAAGTTGGGTAGGAAGGTTGGAGAACTGTAGCTTTTTTTTTAGTCTCTTTTCCCCTCTTGTCTTCTGGTGTTTTCAAAAGATGTTGTTTTCGTGTACAGCTCTTCCCCAATTGGTTCCGTCTCCCAATTAGCCGGATCAATTTTTGTCATCAGCAAGATGTTTTTGAAGTGATCCTTGAATTGACGATGTGGGGCACCACATGGCCTCTTGCCAGATGCAAGCTCTGAGAAGAGGATCTGTTTTTCTAGATGAATGTCTGGCATTCGGACAAGGTGTCCAGCCCATCAAAGTCTGTGGGCACTTATGATGGCTCTCCATCTTTGTGCAGTCCTGCCATATGTTCTGCAGGACCAGATAACAATATATGATTACATTTTTTATATATATATATATATATATATATATATATATGCCCATTAAGTAATTGTATTCCTGATCAATCGAAATTCATAAATAATTATATAGGCCATACTAAATGTTTGACACAAAGACCCACTCTACACCTTTCTGACCATAGCTTAATTAGATCTCATTTAAATATTCATGGAGACCTACTGGACCCTATTTGTAACATACTTGTTAACAACACAAATATAATAGCATCATCTACATGCAAAAAAAGGCTAAAAATAATGGAAGCCTTATTAATAAAAACATAAAAAAAACAACACTCAATAATATCAACTATGAATCTCATTGGAAACTGTTACTTTTATCTTATCTATGTTACCTATTTAAGGGTCATAGAATATAAAGACAACCTGAATGTTGCAATAAAAAACAATGGAAATAAGATAATGGATAAAAGAGTTAAGAATATTTCATGCAAGAAATTCAGACAAGATTTTTATTATGCTTTACTTGGCTGGCTGGCAGCATATCAACCTCTATGGATTATTTAATGCTGAAATCTAAATATTTTCAGCACAATTTTATGCTTTTAACTAAAGATATTTTGTACATAATTTTACTCTTACAGAGTAAATGTATATTTTTTAGATATATAATATTTAGATAAAATATATTGTTGGTAATTTCATTACAAAAATCTATTGTTGGTAATTTTATTATAAAAATTTTCTGTTGATTTTTGTTTGGGGAATTCAATATTTTCTTGTAGCTGGGACCCTGACAGATGCTACCACCCTGGGTGAAGGTGTACTTAGGAACAACAGCAGTTAAGAGGTGGTTCCATGATCTTCAAATCTTGCAATCTCCTGATAAGAACTTATTTTAGTTTGCTTTGTAAATTTTACAAGTAGACAAAATGTTTACTTTTTGAGAATAAAATGTGTAAATGTGAGAGAATTATTAAAATAGTCATTATTTTAATTATTTAAACTGTATAAAATGAAATAAAAAAATGAATTTGACTCAAATTTTGAGTGCATCACTTTTACCCATTTGGTCATGATGGCTTCAATTAGATAAGCTGGTAAATCATACCATTAACTTAAGTTACATTTTCTGCTGACTCAGTTTTATTTTTACTTCTAACTAAAATTACTAATGAGAAATTACAATAGAAGAAAATTATTCTTATTTAACATTATGTTGAAACACTGTTCCCATACAATCATTGAAGTTAAGTAATATCAAGCTTGGTCAGTACCTAGAAGGGTGACTACTTGGGAATAACAGTTGCTGTAAGCTTGGATTTGCAGGTGGTATAATGGATAATGGCTCAGAATTGTTAATCAGAGAGCTAAGTTCCAATTGCAGTTAGGTTCGTTATATTCATACCTTGGAAAGATATGAACCCAACTCTTCTCCCCCAAGCCATGGGTTAATTAGTAAGACTTGCATCACTAAACCATTATTATCTCCAAAAATAAAATACAGTTGCATACAAAATATTTCAATTTTGGCATTAGAGTTTGTTATGCCACTAAAAAAAACAACCATCCAACTGTTAGATGCAAATACCATTGGAAAAGGTATGACTCTATCTTTTCTCTCCTCCTCAGCTATGGGTTAAATAGTAGGATTTCTATCTGGTAAAATCATTGTTATTCTAAAAAAATTAATGCAAGACTTACTAGTAATTAGTATCGCTAAACCATTATTATCTCCAAAAATAAAATATAGTTATATACAACATATTTCAATTTTGGCATTAAATAACCCATAGAGGTTGATATGCTGCTAAACTAAAACAACCATCGAACCATTAGATGCAAATACCCTTGGAAAAGGTATGAATTCATCTTTTCCCCCCTCCTCAGCAGTGGATTAAATAGTAGGACTTGTATCTGAAAAAATCATTCTTATCTCCCCAAAAATTGTTAATGCAATATTGCAAAAAATAAAAAAAAAAATAACATTTGGTTTGTCATATTCACTTATGTGCAAATAGCCTTGGGAAAGGTATGAATCCACCTCTTCCCCCCCCTCCCTGATATAAATGAATTTAGTAAGAATTGTATCACTAAACTATTCTTCTTTTTTATGTGCTGTGTCCCCTCAGGACATCAGCAATCATGGCTCTTCACAGTTTCCTGTCTTTTGTAGTTCCTTAATAAATTTTGTCTTTTTGCTATTTCTTCTAAACACTGTTCTGTCATCCATTTACTCAAGCTCACTAAGCATGTTATGTGTTGTATTCCTCTGTCCCTCTTGCCCTCAATCTGTCCTGTGAGTATCAGTTTTTCCAAGTCCTCTTTCCTCATTATGTGCCCTAGAAATTTCATTATTATCTAAAAAAAAATTTTACAATCTAAAATCATTTTCTGGCTTTAAATAACTTGCAAAGGTTTGATAAACCATAGAAAATGAATGCACCAATCAATCAGCTGTGACCCACATAGATACTGAAGAGCCAAATATTTATATTCTTATACTTAAAAAGTACAATCATATTTTTGGATTTCAACCAACATTCCCATCATTTTTTTTTTAATTATTTCAACAGGCCTACAAGTATGTTATTATTTGCATTATTTACATTCAGGCTAATAGCATCACCTCTCTTTCAGCCATTGTGCTTTTCAGCCTTCTTCATGAGTCTTTTGATCCAAGTAACCTTCAGGGAATTTTGAACTGAACACTATTTAATCTACAGACATAGATTATTCTCATTCTGCTATTCAGTTCTAAGGATATTTCATCTTATTCTTTTTTATCGGCACCAATCAGTTATTTCTAGTCATTTCTACTGAGTTTAACTCCGTATTACCCAACCCAGGGATTGAACTCTCAGTTACTATATCACTAAATTAACAATGTTTTGTCAAAAGACACTTGAAGAAGGTTGGAGGTCACAACAGCCAAAATGCTATTATAATATCAATAAAGATCTGGACATTGGTTTGAACTTGAATTATATAAATGATAAACACTTCATCCCAGAAATTCAGACAGAAAGAAAAATTTTATGTTTTATTTATTTTTTCTCAAAGAAAGTATCTGGTGTTGTATTTATTGCAGAAGAATTAAGTTTAACTAATGTAAAAATCTCATTCCTCCTTGGAGAACACCCACAGTATAGAAAAATTCAGAGAACATTGGGTACCATCAAAAATAGTAGGCTCAAAAATTTTATTTTAATTATTAACATTTTTAAAATTTCTATTTTTGTTTTTGTTTGAAGTCTAGAATTTTCACTTTTCAGTATTTTTTTTTTTGTGTTTGTAAATCTGTTCTTTGCAGAAGAGAAAGAAATTGCGCCAATCCTGGCAGATCCTTCAGGAATTGAAGTCTTCAAATCAGTCGGTTTCTCCGTCTGATGTTGATTTGGTAAAGTGCAACACTGTATACATATATACATTATATATAACCTCTAAATACAATAACAATACTTACTTCCCTCTCACACAACTTACCCTTTTCGAATACACACACACACAAATATGCGTGTGAATGTGCACACATACATGCACTCACAGATATGAGGATATTTATATATATATTGTGTATTATTTACACTATTTACATTTGGACTATTGTCCTCATCTTTGTTGTTGTGATCACAACATTTCAGCCTTTATCAGGTGTATATTGATCTGGGTAACCTACAAGGAATTCTCTGGATTGGTCAGTGTGTACTTGGAAACAGGGTGAGCAATAACTGACCAATACTAAAAATACGAACTAAATAAGATATCCCTAGACATGAGCAGGGGAACAAGAACAATTTATCCTCATTAATCAAATAAAGGGTTCAGTTTGGAATTCTTTGTATGTTACCTGGGTTGATATGCACCTGAGGAAGGCCAGAAGACACACTGGTCAAAATCTTGTGATAACAACAACTAAGATGAGAATAATAGTCTGAATGTAAATAATAACTCCTCATCCCAAAAATTTAAGCAAAAATATATTGTGTATATATATATATTTGCTTATGTAATATATACAAAGATATATATGTGTGTGTGTGTGTGGTTTGAAAAATTATGAATATTGGTGTCTAAAAAGTAGCTATTTATAGAATTTAATTCATTTTGATTTAGAAAAAGTAAAAACATTTTTTAAAAATGTAGATCATTTTAGAGAATATAAATTTTAAAATTAGAATTAAACATTTTTTTTTATAAGTAGAATTTATCAAACAAGAAAATAGGTGAAAAGTACTATCATTTCTTTTTATACTTACACAAAGTTGTGCCCTTTGACCGTCTCCAGGTATCTGTTGATCCTGGTAAATTTTAGATAATTTCAAACTGAACCCTACAGGGATAGATTATTCTCTTACCCATTGTATCCTTGGGTTTTTATGTTACACAGATGGTACTTTGGAAAGCCCTAATACTAAGTAAGATAAACTAATTAATAAAACAATTTATTACATTAACAAATGAATAGAAATCTTTGTTTAGTTATTATGACTCCAATCATAACGTTATGAAATGATTCATTTCTGGATATGAGTTAGATCAATAATAGCAAAGAGGCAAAATTAACTTTCTGATTCACTGATTCTTACATCTTAATTTTTACTCCATGATCTGTTCAACAGTTGAAGCAAAAAATTCAAAGAATAAAAATCCTAATGTTGTTTGAGTAGGAAAAAGTCATTGTTAATAAAGTCCTAATTTCAGTTTGGTTTGGGAGAAAAGTTAGATAGAGAAAGTAAGAAAAATCTTCATTTGAACTACATTCCTTAGGAGTTGCCCAGTCTTCAATTTCCAGTCTCAATAGAGACTTAAAGCATCTGTGGGGTGACAAATTATTTTCAACCCTACAACCCCTTTTTCACAGACAAAATGTCACAAGCCTCTTGCGGCTGCATCACTATTTCCATGGGCAAATTACATGCCTTAGTTCCACCAGTTCTAATCCTAATGGCTAAGACCTACTATGCCATGCCCATTGTAGCAAACCATCTTCATTCCTTTCATATTCCATTGGTGAGATTTAACTTCTGCTCAAGCAGCTTCTTCTCATGAACTGCTGCTTTGTGGAACTGACTCCCAAGGGGATGCTTCCCCAATAACTACAATCTTAACCTGTTTAAGTTTAGGTTTAACTGCTATCTTCCTCTCATGTCCATATAAACTGTGCCTCTCACTCTGAACATCATTGTAAAAAAAAAAAAAAAAGGTTAATAATTTTAGCAAAATAAGTGATATTTTAATATATAAAAGAAGTCATTTAATTTATAAAAAAGTAATGATAATTTAATTAAGTTCAAGAATAGGTTATATTTCATTTACAACATTTAAATTACTATTTTAATAGACTAATTTTGGTAACCATGGACCTTTGTACCTGCAAAAAACAAAGTGTCAATAAGATGTGTTTTCCCATGACACTTTTATTTTAACCGCCTTCATTTTTCAGCAATGCTTATTTTTTTAAAAAGCAATGATTAGAATTTTAATAAAACATAAATGTATGATGAAAGTGAATTTATGCAATTTTGTTTTTGTTCTTAAGAATTTGCAACAAAAATATTAAATATTATTTAATAGGTTGTTTTTTTACAAGAATAATTTTAAATTTACAACATTCTAAAAACTAATACAATTAAAACTAATGCAATGTAATATTTTTCATTTACTAATTTATAAATAAATAAATATGAAAACAATTTTTTATTCATAAATTTATAAACATTTACTAAATTATTAAAATATGTGAACCAACTATAAGGAAAATCCTTAAACCATTTATAAATATAATAAATAAATAAATAGTGCAAATAAATAATCTAATAGTGTTTATTATTTTTCTTGTCATTTTTCAAGACAAGAACAAAGAAAATGCTGGGAAATTCTCTTTCATCATATGTTTAGTTTTCATTACAATTCTAATCATTGCTTTTTAAAACAATAAATATTGCAGAGGAGTGAGGATAATTAGAATAATAGCAATGTCAATGGGAAACCCATCCTTTTGACACAATTTTTTTGGCTGGTACAAAGGTCATACTTACCCTAGTTTCTAATTTAAAAAGTAATATTTTAATATAAATTAATTTTTCTATGATGATAATGGAGAAGGAAAAGGAAATGTACTTTTTATTTCCTCTAAGACTTTTTCCTACTCATAAACCGAAGTTATGACATTTTTCTATGACTTATTCAACACCAGTTTGTGTCACTTTGTGTTGCAGAGTGGTGGTAGTGGGCTAAGAATTAATACTTGGATTCCTACCTTTCAGAAAATACATGAGGATGTTATTGAGTCATCTGTTAATTATGTGCTACTGGTTCCTTCTCCTTAAGATGATTCCAGACAAAACTGAAAGCTTACGAGAAATAAATAAAGTTCTGGAGAGCATCATAATCTCCAATATATATATATATATATATATAAGAAAATCTGATTATTTGATCATATAAATAATTGTATCTGATGATCAGATGAAAATCTGGTTCAGCTTGAAATGTCTTTTCTGCTATGACTGCAGTTGTCAAGACAAATGAAGCACATAGTAACTACCAAAAAAAAAAAAAAGAGCAAAACTTTCCTCAAGTAGATAAACAGATATTATAATAGGAAAAAACGATGACCTAGGTCATATGCAAAATTTCACACTGCATACATTATGGGGGTGGGGGAAAAGGTGGTAATGTAATAAAGGAAATCAGCCAGTCAGGTTCAAATATTTTCACATCTTATAATGTGACCTAATGTTTCTAGTAAATTGTACAAATCTGTATATTTTTAAAAAAATTTATGAGTTTGTGTCAAAACCTACTTCATAGCATTTTGGCTATAAATAGTTAATTTCATTGTAAAACCATTAGTTATGGAAAATTTTGATTGCTGCTAAACTGTATGTCTAGACACATTGGATGTCAGAAATTTAAATTTACATTTTCAGCATTTCCTCTCAAATTATAATTATAACCAACAATTTTGTTTATATTTTCACCCATTCCTCCTACATATACATATAATTGCATTAATAATTAACCACAACTCTTTTCGTCTGATGAAGTCCCTTTAAAGGCTGAATTATATTACATAGAATTTTTTCCATTTTGTCCTTTAGTTACTTAGCATTGTTGCTCATCTAAAATATGGCTATTTCTAATTGTTGCAATAATTAATAACAACTTAAAAATCAGTTTATGAGGGCTTAGTATAAAAACAACTCTGTGTCAAATACTATATTCAGCATGACAAAATAATTTTTATTTCTGAGAAATTTAACAATCACATATTTTATATAATTCTATTATTAAGATATTAAATATACATACTTACATCTATAAATTAAAAGTTAATGTTTAACCTCTGTGCCCACAAAAAATGGCAGTTATTGCTATGACACCGTTATTTCTGTATAGACTTTTGATTAATTTGACATTGTTTATTTACAAGATTATAAAAATATATGAAGTACAATGCAATATTTATTATTTACCTTTTTATAAAGAAATAAATTTGAAAAGAAATCTTTTTTATTCAAAAATTCATAAAAGTTACAAAATTATTAAAATATGTAAACCAACTATAAGGCAATATTTATTATTTACCGTTTTATAAATAACTGTAGAACAAAAAAATTTGAATAAACATATGATAAAAATAAATTAAGAGCTTGTTTATTTCAGAGGAAAAGATTCTCTTAACCTATTTTAGTGAATTAATATGGTGAGAGCAAATCAAAGAATAAAAAAAATGTCCAAGAAATGCATTTTTTACAAAATTTATAATCATAGTTATTCATTATTATGTGTTTATTTACCTTTTTCTTTAAATTTTCAGATAATTTTTATAAATTTATAAATAAAAAAATGCTTAAGAATAAAGAAAATCTATAAATTCACTTTCATATTTTTGGTTTTATAAAAATTCTAATCATTGCTTTTTAAAATAAAAAAATTGCTAAGGGAGTCAAAAATAATAGTGATGTTAATGATGTTTTGATACAGCATTTTTTTTTTTTTTTGCAGGCACAAAGTTTAAACATTGCCAATAAAAAATAGCGAGCTTGTAGGAGTAAAGCTACTCATTCTGAAAATGCTTTATAACAATAAAAAAAAATTACAAAAATATCAAAAGTAGTAGAAAGTTGCTTTTTAGACACCTTATATAAATATGTGGATTTTGATCAAAAAATTCTAATACTTGGCTTTTATTCTATCTAATTGATAAAATTATTTATTTTAATATAAACCCTCATTTCATAGAGGATTTGAAATTAACTCTTGAAAAACAGATTTTGAAATCTTCAACTTTGCTTAAACATTAAAAAACAGAAAAGCCAAAAAAAAGAACGACTTAGAACATATTGATCAAAAATCAAAATATATATATATATATATATATATATATATTCTCTAATACTTAGCTTCTGTGGAGGCTGCAGTGGTTCTATCTTGTAATTATTGACTAACAATACACTTATTAGTTCTTCATTAGGAATGGGCTGGCATGCATAGTGAGATTGAAATTATTAATTTTAAAAAAAATAATTGGCATTGGATTAAAAGAACTAATGGCTTTGTTCTGATATTTTTCTCCTTTACATTTTGTTTCTGATATTATTTTCTCTCTTCTGATCATATTTCTTTCATATCTACACCTGCTGTGCTACTGTTGCTATTGCTGCTAATTATGATGCTAATACTACTATTAATACTGCTATTGCACTGAGTTCGCTTCCCATTAAATACACCACACTTTATTTTTTTAACAATTTTTGGTAGATTACTTCTCACATTTTTTTTCTTAAACACACACACACAATGAAAGAATGTTTTTATATTTTTAAAGTGCAGCATACTAGATGCCTAGAAAATTTGCAGTGCTTTTCTGTCATTGTCGGGGGCTTCTCTCATAAAAAGAGACAGACTTCGATCATCGAGAAATTGGATTAATTCGGCAAATGCGTTTACATTCTTTTCACAGTACTCTTCATCATTGGGATGATCAAATGTTGCCAAGATTATTTCATGTAATTTTACCTCTCATAGTTTGTATTTTGGTTTGTCACCATTGAAACAGTCTATTCCTGGGCTTATAACCTGTAGAGAGTGAGTGAGTGAGTATTGTTAAATATGAAATAAATGACAGAACTGTCCAGAATTGACAAAATTGTAAAGAATTGCCAAAGTTTGCAATAAGCAATACAAGAAAAAGAAAAGAAAAAAACAGGGCAAAAGAAAATAATATAAAGCAAGCAAACAATATATGCAAGGCAAATCAACAGTAATATGGCAAAAAGTTCACAAACTAAGAATTGGGGTTGACACACAAGAGCATGTTTGGATAAGCGAATGTAGTGTTCTGACTTCAAGACAAGACAGATTGGGACTAAGTCAGATGACACCGAGAACTGGGCTATTTTATTGGCTAGGAAGAAATCCCAGCATGCATTTGTGCACTTCTGTCTATAAACTGGGGAGGGGAAAGTGTTTTGCAGTCATTCCTACACAGATTGTGGGAGGTGATGGACAACTTTTTGTGGTGATTGAGCATATTATATTGAATGAATGGGTCCTGATTGTGATTAACTAGGACTAGGATAGTCAGTGAAGACCAGCCTTTTCCCACTTCCTCTTTGGCCTTGTGCCACAATCTTGTAAATTTTACAAAATAAATATACATTCCTACACAGATTGAAACCAGATTTCTTTGTTTCTAAAGAAATTGACTTATTCTAACACACAGTGCTTTATAGTAGCCAGAGATTTTTGCTTTAATTATTCATTGATTGTTATTTGTAGATAAACAGAAAATAGTTGACCTATATTTTTTTCTAAGCTGGTTATAGTCAGTTTATGTTTCCACGAGTGACATTTTAATACCGTGTGACAGTTTTGACTTTCACACAAAACAGTTATCTCACCTGTAATTTGAAGATGTGCAGGTGGTGCAATAGATTGTGACTTGGAATGAGAAATTAGAGAACCAAGTTCAAACAACAGATGGGTTCATTAGATTCACTTACATGCAAATACACGCTTACAGCCATATCATGTTGAAACACTGGTTCCTGTTTATCATCAAAGTTAAGCAATGTCAAACTGGTAAATCATACCATTAACTTAAGTTACATTTTCTACCAAATCAGTTTTTTTTTTTTACTTCTAACTACAATTACTGATGAGAAATCACAATAGAAGAAAATTATTCTTCTTTAACATAACATTGAAACACTGTTCCTATACAATCACTGTAGTTAAGCAATGTCAAGCTCAATCAGTAAGTAGATGGGTGACCACTTGGGGATATCAGGTGGTATAAGCTTGGATTTGCAGGCTCAGAATTGTTAATTGGAGAGCTGAGTTCCAATTCTAGTTGGGTTTGTTATATTCACTTATGTGCAAATAACCCTGGGAAAGGTATGAATCCACCTCTTCTCTCCCCAGATATAGGTTAATTAGTAAGCCATGTATTGTTAAACCATTATTGTCTCTAAAATAAAATAAAATTGAGTACAAAATATTTCAATTTCTGCATTAAATAACTCATAGAGGTTGATATGCTGCTAAACAAAAACAACCACCCATTACATGCAAATACCCTTAGAAAAGGTGTGAATCCATCTTTTCTCCCCACTCCATCTATGGGTTAAATATTAGGATTTGTATCTGGAAAACTCATTATCTCCAAAAAAAATTTTATGCAATAAAAAAGAAAAAAAAAGAATTATTCTTATAATCCAAAATTTGTTTTTGCTTTAAATAATCCACAAAGGGTTGATAAGCCATAAAAAAGCAAATCAATCCACCAACACCTGTAATTTGAATTGGGATGTTGTTGTGTAGATATTTGAAAATATTCAGAATTTGCATAATGTTTGTCCTGCGTCTACATTATAATATCAATGATGTTTTGGTTATCTTTATAACTTATAATTTATAAATTCTGACTCTTTTTACAAATCAAAATAAACATGTAAACTTACCAGCATAATCACCAACTAATTATTGGCTAAGATTAGTAAAACCATAGCAGTGGGTCACCCAATCAGAGTTCAAATAAACTGACATTGTTCAAAATCATTTAGGTAGCCTTTTGGGTGATAATTTATTTTCAATCCTACAATTCCTTTCCCCCAGATGCAACATTACAAACCATTGCCTCATCCACAGGTTGGAATCACTCTCATTCCCTATTTGTCAGAAGAGTATTCCACTTAGAAAGTTTCTTCTGCAGAACAGCTACATCTTGGAATAGACTCCTGTATGGGTGCTTCCCTGAACATAAAAATATTAAGCTCTCCAAGTATAGGATCAGTTGTTATCTATTCTTCATATCCTTATAATCTTCACTTCTTTCTCTTACACTCACACCACATTCCTCATTCAGTAACTCACTGAATTGAGTGGCTACTAGGCCTTGTATTGGGTGAACATTAGTAGTAAAAAAAAAAAAAGAATAATTTGTGATACAAAACTTCCACTTGATGATCTTTTTCTCAGTTTTTTTTTTTGCTTCCTCGCAAGTTTCTTAATTCTTGGGTCCAGGTTGATAGATTTCTACTGAGCGCTTTCATTTGTTCTCAACTGTCATCATGGCATTTGTTTTTATTTGGAGATATGTGTAAATAGTAGGTTTGTTTATGTGGTTAGGCTCGCATACCACCTCAACGACACTACTGCTATAAAAAATCATCTTGTAACAATACACAGCACCATCAGTAACCCATTCAAATCATCTGACATAAGAAAAATCTTAATTAATAACACCAAAATCCTCTATAAAAACAACTGCAAAAAATGACTACAAATTCTGGAAGCAATCCTCATCAAAAACCAAGAGGCCAACATAAATAAAATAGCATTTAATACTGGCAGAAACATACTAAACATATTTAATAACTAATCCTACAATAAAAAAAAACATCAATCCCCTTCTTACCAATAATGAAATAACCCAATAATATCGTCTAATATTATCTATAAAACTAAAACAACCAATAACATATCTCCAAATAAAAACAAATGCCATGATGACTGTTGAGGACACCTGAAAGTGCTCAGCAGAAAGCTATCAACTGGGATCCTACTTTAACAACCTGGGCCCAAACATTAAGAAACTTGTAAGGAAACAAAAAAAAAGTGAAAGATCTTCAAGCAGAAGAGCTCCATAGTCTTTAATGACACATGCCTTAATATATATATGTGTGTGTGTGTGTGTGTGTGTGTGTGTGTAAAACAGATTAACCTTCACAGTGAAAATTAAGTACATATGAGAAGGCATTCAGTATGTGAAAGGGATGAATAAAAATGTCTTACCTGTAATGTGCCCAAGAGGGACAGATTGCAACCCTGTTACATCTGTTTGCTTCTTTTTTTAGAATTCATCCTCTTCTGTGTCAAGCTAGGCATCAATTGACTATTCTCACCAATGAGATGTCATGTGATGCTCAAGGGCCCCTTAAGACATCAATACATTCTTTCTTTCAAAAGGGAGATGATTGTTGTATCCCTGCACTAGAAATAACCAAATCATTATTTACTAAACTTAGATCCGTCTGTGTGAATTGGTCTGAGAGAAACCATTTAATTAAACCTAACGATTGTGCTATGGTAAGTGTCGTTAATGTATGTATAAAACTTACTGATTTTTCCTTTCAATATTTTTGCTAGATTTGCATTTAGAACACTTGTATTGTAGTGGTTAGCATGCTGGTTTTACAAGACACTGAAAGTGATCTTTCAGTATTCACAAGTTCTCAAATTCACCTTGTTTAAGAAATACCTGTTATATTTCCAGTTTAGGAAACTGAAATCACTTCAAGAACTTTGAATAATTTAGTTCCTTTTCACTGTCAAATTAATTTATTTTTCCTCTTTATCAAGCTCTGTTGATGTACAGTATTTTTATGGTAAAAATAAAAATAAAATTGTCTCTCTGAAAATTATACACTAAAACAAACTATTAAAACTCCAAATTGTACATTAATGCATAGCAGATGTAACCCGAAGAGAAAATAATGACATCATCAAGATGTTGACCTTCCACACTGCTTCAAATAAAATGTTAGGAAGGAAACCCTCATCAGTACTGGAAAGAGTGCCAAAAACTACTGGGCTTCAAAAACCTGTTTTCTTAAAAAAGTATTTTAAGAGAAAGATTTTATAAATTTCAACTGAAAACAGTACTGGCTTCTCGATCAATGAATGTCAAATGTTTCCTTATAGGGAAATGGCTTATATTACCATTGGCATTACCATTTATCCCTGTCTGAATAAAACAGATTTTCCACATTTACAACCTTACAACCTCACCCCCGCTCTTAACAAGAAAATGTCATGTGACTTTTTTGTTTGTTTGGTTTTCCCAGTTAGTGTAAAACATACGTAACTCTGGTTTCTTTTTTCTTTTAATTTAAACTTTGAACTTTTCACACTTTTTTGAGTGTCAAATTTATATAGCAGCTTGCAATTGATTTATTTCTGTTATGAAGGATTACAGAAAATATTTTAAAGAATAAAACAGATCTCATCCTTAAAGAAACATCTAAATCTTTCAAAACATAGTCAAATGTATAGCCTTTTTTTTTTTTTTTTTTTAAAAAAAAGAAAGAAAAAAATTCTAAATGTTATATACACATTGGTTTGGTCTTTTTAAAAGACAGAGTGGAAATGAATTTGAAAATGCCACTCCCACATTCTCATCACTTCTGCCATATCCGTTTTTAATATATATATATATATATATATATATATATATAATGCTTGTATGTGAGAAAGGAGTAACTCCCATGAGAGTGACCCACATACAGCACTTAAAAGGAGGGATAAAATCTGAGCTGTAAGAATAATGGTTGAAAGGACAAAGAAGCTTGTAAATAGACGTTTATGCTTATTCCTTTCAAAATGTTCACATGACTCAGCACAATTCAGTCAATTAAAATATTTATTAAGAGTCTAAAGTTATTTGAATCCAATCTGGTCATGAAGTAATTAGATTATTAATTTTTGACTAATTTTCTGAATCTTATTCAATTGTTGCTATTCTCCCAAACATTCTCAGTGTGATAACTCCCAACCATTAAAGAAAGCATCTTGAACTTGTAAAATCAGAATAAAGAAGTAGCTCCCAATGAAACTTGAAGAGGATTCTAGTTCAAGTCCCGTGGGAAACTGCTATTTTACTTCAACTCCATGCTACTTAAACAGCAGGAGGTATTCAACCTAGAATGTTCTGATAAGAAGCAACAATAAGATAAAGAAAACTTGTCAAAAATTAATAACAATAAAAGCTAATTTCTTTGATAGGTGATGTTAAAGAGGAGGTCCTAATCTATCACCATTCCATCACTTATGGCACAGAAGGCAGCAAAATACACATTTTTAATAACAGAACAAATAAATCAATAATATTTCTTTCCAATTAAATATCATTACTCAAAGGGGATCTGCATTTAGCCATTGGATATTAATGAAAAAATAGCCTACCCAGGGCAATTTTGATTCAGTTTGTGTTGAATCAAAAGTAGCCTACCTAAAGCAGTGTTGTGCCAATTTGTGTTGAGTCAAAAATAGCATATCTAAAGCAGTGTTAAGTCAATTTGTATCCAATTGAAAATAGCATATCTAGGACAGTGTTGAGTCAATTTGTGTCAAAGTCATAAATGGCCTACCTAGGGCAATGTTGAGTCAATTTGTGTCAAAGTCAAAAATAGCTTACCTAGTGCAATGTTGAGCACAAAATAGCCTACCATCTTTGAAAATCAATCTTTGAAATCTTGATATTAACTAGACTTGATCTCTGGTACCAATGGGAAATTATTTACTATATATAGATTAAGCTGACACTGCTACAAGTGTAAGACATTCAGTTAGAACCATGTTTGCTACCGTAGTAATAGTCTAAAAAATAACTTACTATTGTTTTATGGTAAAACTATCTGTGCATTTAACTTGGTCTGACACAGTGCCACAAATATGAGATGAAATTATGGTAAAAAAGATTGCTTTGAAATCAACATGCAAAATTCTTGACTCCTGGAAAATAGACAACATTTTCAATCAGCAAGCAAACCTATATATAAATATTCATACATTGTATCTCCTTTCCTCTCAAAAGTATTGTGGATATAATAGGGGATAATTAAAAATCTATTGTTAAAAATAAATTTAAAACTAAAAACAATAGTCTTAAGTCTAATAGAACCTAAAAGAAATTGTCTGTTATACATCTTAATACAACAGATGCGAAAAATTTAAATTTAACACTGAATGTCCCTGTATCTTTAATCTTCTTGATGTAAAAATGTAACTGACGTTTGATGTATTTGTAACTATAAAAATAATGTATAAGCAATAAACATATTACAATAGTTGTTGGACTTAGACTATATATAATATATATATATATATATATATTCCATAACTATTATATAAATGTTAATATTAAAATATATTAAATTCAATTTAGGGTGCATGGTGTTGCAGATTATTGCTTGAACAGTGAGTTTGTTCCTCACTAGGTGTTCTACTAGGGTGGTTCTGGGTCAAAGCAAGCCTATTATTGTACAATTATCATAAAAAATGAGAGGATTATTTATCAGGATTTAGATCACCATTTCTGCCTTGAATCAGAGCTTTTGGATCAGAACATTACTGCCTGGTTTTCAGAGTATAGGCTCTTTTTCTTTGGGTGGAATGCAGTACTGCATTTTTGTTTGGGGGCAGGATGTTGTTCTGGGGATTCTAACCATGTGACAGTAGTTCCTCCATTGCACCAAAGAGAGAGGATTGGAGTGTTCTGACATTTGTTGCATTCATAAGACTTATTGCACGGATTAGGCAGTTTTTATTCTTGACCTTCTATACACATGGGATCTCCTACATTTTAATAACCTTATGACCTATCCTCCAATCCCAGGAGGTGAGTAAATACAGGATTAGAATATAGCATCTGTACATTCCTTCTAGGATAAAAGTGCCATGCCTAGCCCACCTACCTAGGATCATCATGAAGTAACTGTGCACTCTGCTGAGGATCACCATGTTGTATCTATGCCAATGATCAGCATGTAGTATGTGGACACTCTGCTGAGAATCAGTGTAGTATCTGTGCACTCTGTCAAGTATCACGGTGTATTATCTGTGCACTCTGATGAGAATCAGAGTGTAATATCTGTGCACTCTGCTAAGAATCAGTGTAGTATTTGCCAAGGATCAGAATGTAGTATGTGTGCATTCTGGCTTACGGCCATAAACACTGGTTCTCATAAGATCACCAAAGTTAAGCAATGTCAAGCTTGGTCAGTACCTATATAGGTAACCGTTTGGGTATACCAGTTGCTGTAAGCTTGGATGTGTGTGGGATGTAATGGATATTAGTTCAGAATTGGAAAAGTATGAATTCATCTCTTCTTTCCCTAACTATTGGTTAATTAGTATGACTTAGTAAGTCATTATTATCTACAAAAAATATTACAATCTAAAAACATTTTCTGTCTTTAAATAACCTAAAAAGGTTGATAAGCTGTAAAAACAAATAACTCAATCAATCTGTGTAATCTTCTGAGAATCATAGTGTAGTATCTGTGCACTTTATGAAAAATGTACAAAATGTATATTTATGCATGGTGTTATTCTGAATGAACTGATTCTGTGTTACAGTCACAAGGTGAGACTTCAAAACACAATCAGTCATGGAACACATGGTCCACCATAAATCTCAGTTGCCAACAAACAGAATCACTATCTTTTCCTGACAGCTGCAGGTAGACTAGTGTCTGCTACTTCAAACAAATCCTTAAATACTCACTGAAATTATGCATATCCACCAGACAATAGTATTATGAGAATTCCATTCATGCATGTGCGCTTTTCACATTGGCTGCCGACATGCAAGACATAGTGTTCATTTTACTTCAGGTCAACAAGTTAGAAATTCTTAACATATGGTTGCACATTACTTTTTATATATGTAAATGATCTTTTTTTATTATCATTTCACCCCAAGCAAGGCATAAATGCCACTAATATGCAGAGGCTTACAGAGAGTAAAAGTGAGAGAAAAGACTGAATATAGGAAAGATTGAAGAAAGGACAAAAGATGAATGGGATTCAGTAAGATAGAAGATTGCGATTGATGTTGCATTTAAATTTTTGAAGATTGTAGTTATCAGGGAAGGAAGTAAACAAAAGGGAGTTTCATGCGAGAAAGTTGGAGTAGAAGCAACAGATGCATTTAGCTATTTCAACAGTAAACAGGAGGGACCTAGATGCCAATCTTAGCATTTTAAATTCATGTAGTCTGGGCACCAAGCAATAAAGCTCGTTAGAGTAGTTGTCACAAAAATATTTGTAGAACAGACAAAGAGAAAACATGCCATGTCAGTAAGAAAGTAACGGAAGTAGAGATGCCAGGTCTGGATCTATTACATTACAGATCCTTCTTTGGATTTTGTCAAGAACCTTGAGATGAATAGCAGGAGCGCCAGAACAGATATGGCAACAGTATTCAATGCACAGACGAATGGTAGATTTGTAAAGGTGCAAGATGGAAAAGTTTTCTGGCACGACACAGTGACCCAACTTTCTTTCCAGTAGATGCAGCTATTGATGTGATGAAGTCACTCCACTTCAAGTCAGTTGAAAATGTGAAGGCAAGAAGGTGCAGTGTGTTGCTCTCAAGGAGTCTAGCATCAGTCATGATGATGGCAGGCAAAATGGTATGTGGTTAAATGAAAGTAGTTTTGTTTTGGAGGTTTTAAAATTTACAAGTTATTCCTTGCCCCAGTTAACCACTGATTGGAGGTCCTTTTCAAGAGCAGCAGCCAGGTTTGTCAGCTCTGATGGATTTGCTATTGAGAAAGGATTAAATAGTAGTGTCATCGGCATTTATTTTTAAAAAATTGCATACCAATCTTAGTTATTTTTGGACCTTCTTCAAATCTCAAGTATAACCTCTCGGAGATATTCAACATAATCTACATTTGATCTACTTTAACACATTTGTCTTATCCTTTGTTCTTTTGTTATATCCAATGTCCTGAGAGATTTCAAACTGTATGTCATTATTCCCCTTGTGTTACTTCACTATCTACTCCAAAGTGCTAATGTATTCAGACACTGCTTAACCCAGGGATTGAACTCACAACATCCAGAGAATGAAACTAACACTTTTAGGTTAGAAGACTTCATAAATGTCTGCAGTTTAATAATGATTAACTAAATTTTTCCATAGTATATTCACTAATGTAGTAACACTCTCATGTGTCCACCTTGTAATCTTGTGTCAAACTTAGTAAATTATCTATATTCATCAATTCAGTTTTTAGTTCTGATTCAATAGGCAAATGGAAATTGTCAATTTTAAGTTGACTATTTCTTTAGAAGTGAAATTATTCAATTAATGTGCTACTAAAATATAATTATTATTGATTTAAGTTTGAATCTCTTGATAAAATAAATTGTTTTCTTTTGGGATACTGTGTCAGCTTGGAGTGAGATGTTTATATTTGAACTGTCAATGTCATTTCATTTTTGCATTAACATTCTTTCTAGGGTCTGGATTAAGTCGTAAAAAAGCTTCTACTTAGGGTAGCAAACAAAGGTGAATCAGTTGGATGCTACAGTGTATCCTTCTTCTTTCTCTCTCTCCAACAATCATGATGGCCTTTTACTAACATTCTATAGCTGTAGTTATGAACCAAGCTTAGCATAAATTTGAAACAGGTATAGAGCATCCAGCAAGGATTGAACTCACTACTCATAATGGTCAACCTAATTAGCATGATAACCATCCACCTCTGCCAAGGTGCCCAACTCTCTGGTTATAGTTAGGTGCTTTAGATTTGGTTTATTGTACAATAGTACATCTTATTTTAGGGGGATATGTTCCAAGACCCCAGCAGATACTTGAATCTTGAGATAGTACCGAACCTTATTATGTTTATTTGTTTAATTATTTATTGTATCCATTAAGCACAATAAGAGATTAATAATAATAAATAATAACTAATAGGACAATTATGAATTACTGTAATAAAAATTCCTGATCATGAGTTTCCATAACTCATTATGGCCATAGGAACACCACACGTACTGTAGCTAGAGGTGCAGTGGTGGATCTTGGGCAAGATAGCCTAATGGAGCCCAACCTTCTTCAGGCTGGTTTGAATTCAGTGTTTTGTTTTTCTTAAACTGGTTGCCAACCAAGGCTATAGGATTCAGTCTGTCCAGCTATTTACTGGGGAGATAAGATATGGATTCATATGTTCCCCAAGGGTATTTGCATGTAAGTGAATGTAACAAATTTGTCTGGAATCTGAACTCAGTTCTCTGATGTCTCATTCTGAGCCACAATTGTACATCCACAATAAAATGTTATGCAATGGATAAAAGATTTGTTCTTACTGTAGATCTTAGGAATTTGGGCCTACTACTTTTTCCCTTTCCCTATTAAATCAAAAACTTTTAGCAGTTAAAAGAAGCATTTTATGGCTTCTTTTTCTCGTATCTAAATTGCCAGTATGATTATGAATTTTCCTTCAGGCCATTATTAAGTAAAGCTTTAGTGTTCTGATGAGCTTTCTTTCTTGTTACCTCAACTACATGAATTTAAGCATAGTACTAGATTGGTAACTAGGTCTCATTGTTTTACTTTTGAAATAGCTAGATTCAACTGTAAGTTTTACTCTTAATAGTTTCTTTTCTTGCACTTCTTGCCTGTGGGATTCTCTTCTGGTTTCTTGCTTCTATATCACCTATGATCTTGAAAAATTTATGTGCAACATCAATCACAATTTTCTGTCTTCCTGATCCCTGTTCTTTTATTGTCTTTTCTTATGAACATTTTCTCATTTTTCTTTCACTCTCAATGAGAGTGAAAAAAAATGCATTTTAGTGGCACTATCACCTTGCTTGGGTTAAACAATTAAAAAAAAAAGGTTGTTGATTTCTGAGAATAACTGCAGAAAGATAAGAAGGGATGACCATATTTATCATGTCAACTGCGGAATATTAAATAAGACTAACTTAGTCTAACAAAGAATGGCAATAGTAGGGTATCCAATGAGGATGAAACTCTCAATTCTTAGTTATTTTGTTCTACATAAAAAAAAACTTTTCCTTGTTATGAAAAATGACTGAAGTTTCAAAAATTTGAAGTTGCATCATCAGATATTGTATTTTTTTTTATTCTAGGAACGTGCCAGTCTTTTTTTCCTGTTAAGAATAAAACCAAAATAGTTTACATTTAATCGAATCCTACTGTATATACTTGTGTACAAGCAATCCAAATATAAGCCACTCCCCCAGTTTAAAGTCTGAGAAATGGGCAAAAATCCAAACCCTGTGTATTAGTCGAAGCAGCTAATCAACATATTATGTTCAGATGGTATGGTTCTGTAAATTCCCACGAGTGGAGAATATTTTTATAAAGTTTTAATATTTTGATATCTAAGATGTTTTTAAGTTTCATTTAAAGTATAGTTTAGTTTTGCAACTCAATTACACAATGATCTTCTACCATTTCATCTGTTTTATAAAGTTTCAACAGGTTTCTTGAATTTTTGTTTATTTCATTTTAGCAGACAACAATAGCTCCACCGTTCAAATGTGGATTATATTTAACATACAAATCAAATGTAACTTGTGCCTCAAAAAAAAACTTGGAAACCATTTAACATTTCACAAGTAGATCTATTTTTACAAGGTTGCTAAAGCTTTATATAGTGAACAAATCAACAATAACAGAGTATCTGTATAAATACAAATTGATTAGAACATTTCATAATGTAGCTCACATGCAGGGAGAAATTAAGATGTATATAAAAACCATGAGTAGTAAAAATATTCTATAAAATGCTTCTTCTGAAATGTAAATAAAATGGTGCTTCATCATAAAGCAGGCATTCCACCTTGCCTATCATCCTGTTCACACACCTCCTCAGTCTTTTGAACAGAAATAGGGGTTCATTTCTTGTTTAGGATTGAGTTTCCAACTCCTTCTAAAGTCTTCTCATTCTCTTTCACGCTCAGTAACCCCTTGCATCTTAGTGGCATTATCACCTTGCTTGGAATGAATTGATTAGAAAAATAAAATTCCATATATTTTGGCACTTTTTTTACATAGATTTTAAAGTGGGTGAAAATTGGCAAAATACTAACCTTAAATATAAGCTTATATCCACCCCATTTTATCATTGATTTTTTTTTTTTTGTTGTTGTTTTTTCTAATCATTTCACTCCATGTAAGGCAGTAAAGCCACTAAGACACATAAGGTTACTGAGTATGAAAGAATAAGAAAAAAGAGGAACATTATAAAGGAGCGAGAACAATAGAAGAAGAGCAATCAAGAAAATAGTAGATAGCAATTGACATTCATTTAAATTTTTCAAGATCAAAATAGGCTAGAAGAAAATGGAGCTGGGAGAGAATTCCACAAGCAAGAAGTGTGAGAAAAGAAACTATTAGAATAGAACTTACAGTTACATCTAGCCAATTCAATTCTACATTGACGAGACCTTGACATCAATCTAGTACTAAACTTAGATTCATAAAGTCTAGGTACCATGATAGAGAGTTCATCTGAACAATTACAATGAAAGTATTTATAGAAAAGGCACAGAGACACAACCTTATGGTGGTGGGAAAGTGAGTGAAGCCAAGATACCAAGTCAGGACCAATAATATTATTGATTCTTTTTTGGATTTTATCAAAAATCTCTAAACTGGCAAAGAAACACTCACTGGATATTCTTGAGATGGTCAGTTTTTTTTTTTTTTTTTTAAGTGTTTCACCCCAATCAAGGCGGGAAGCCACTAGGACGCAAGGGGTTACAGAAAATTTGGAGCAAGATCAGATAGGAGTGATAGAGGAAAGGATGAGGAGAAGGATAGTGGATAGATCAAGGCAACTGGAGATGTCGATTGACATTACATTTGAATAGTTGGAGATTATAGCTCTCAGGGAAACTGGAATAGTGAAGGAAGTTCCACAGGCAAGAGGTGCGAGACATGAAGCTATTGGAGTAGAAGAGACGGCTACATTTAGGAGTTTCAACAGTGAAAGTGTGAGAGTGTGATGCCAGCCTCGTAGAGCGCTTGAATTCATGAAGTCTGGGAATGCAGCTCCTCGGAGCAATTGCCATGAAAGTATTTGTAAAAAAGTCTGAGAGAGTGACTGTAGATGAGATGCCAGAACTGGGCTAATTATATTGCATATCCACCTCTGGAGCCTATCAAGAACCCCCGAGGCAAACAGAGGGGTCTCCAGACCATATATGGCAGCAATACTCCATGCAAGGGCGAATTGTTGATTTGTAGATCTGGAGGATTGATTCCGGGGAGAAAAATTTCCTGGCACGGCACAGGGAGCCAACTTTCCTTGTGGTGGACGAAGTAATTGACTCAATGTATTTGTTCCATCTCAGGTCAGCAGTCAACGTGAGACCAAGCAGCCACAGAGAGGTGCTCTCGAGAAGTTGAGTGTCAGACATTTTAATGGAGGGCAGGGAAGGATCTCTGTGGTGATTAATAGAGAGCAGTTTAGTTTTTGAGGCATTAAAGTTGACCAGCCAATTCCTGCCCCAGTTCACAACTGATTGGAGGTCCTTTTCAAGACACACGGCAAGGTTAGTTTTGTCAGCGAGACTAGATTTGTTTTTGAGGTATCATCCGCGTAGATGCCAACTTGGGAATTTATGGCATCAGGAAGGTCATTTATGTAGATAAGGAATAGAGTGGGGCCTAGGATGGAGCCTTGAGGAACACCTGCGTTCGTGGGATAGGAACTGGAGGAGAATCCATTATGAACAACCTTCAATTCACGGTTTGACAGGAATGATTGTATTAGGTCAAACAATCATCCCGTAATGCCATAACCCTGGAGCTTGTGAAGAAGGCCAGCATGCCAAACCCTATCAAATGCTTTGGAGATGTCTAGGGCCACGGCACAAGCTTCCCCGTTATTTTGAAGAGCTTGGTAGACAGTTTCAGTGATGACCGTAAACACATCAGCTGTAGATCGGGCAAAGCAGAAGCTATATTGCTTGTCTGAGAGCAGATCATGGGATGTAAGGTTGTTAACCACTTCGGCATTGATTAGGGCTTCAAAGACTTTGCTGAAGAGAGGTAGGATGGCAATTAGAAGAATCAGAGGGGTCACCAGAGTTCTTGAAGACAGGAACAATCGAAGAGGACTTCCAGCAGTCAGGAAAACAAGATTCCTTGAGGCAGTAGTTATATAGTTTAGAGAGGGTGGGTGCCAGTTCATGTGCACATTTCTTCAAGACAATGGCTGGTATCCCATCTCCACCACTAGCCTTGTTGGGGTCTAAATTGGAGATAATGCCCAATACCAAAGACAGGGTTATGTGTAACCCACTCAATCGCAATAGGGCCTCAGTTCTAAGAGGGAAGTCGGGTATGGGTACACCGGAAGAGTCGAGCGTCGAGTTGAATGAAAATTTCCGAGCAAAGTATTCAGCCTTGTTGGCAGAAGAGGTAGCAAAGGAGAGCAAGTATTTCTTGAATAAGAATGATTTCCCAAATATTCATTCTGGTAGATGAAAATAAATATACTGTTTAATAAATAAATGGAGCATCTGCTCAAATATAGGTATCCATTAAAAAAAATAAAAATAACGTTTAAAGTGGTAAAAATATAGATATATAAACATTAGAATGAAATGTATGAACTACTATTGAGTATAATAAAGTAATAATAAATGCAAGACTAAAAGACATAACTGCAAGAAGACAGAATGTTTGGTTATCAGCAAGAAGTATTGAGATTGTCAGAATCAAGCAAGTACTGAAATTTATCTATTTAAGTAGTGTAATAGAAGGACATATACCTGTATTTTATAGACTATGCAAAGGACATATACCTGTATTTTATAGACTATGCAAAGGACATATACCTGTATTTTATAGACTATGCAAAGGACATATACCTGTATTTTATAGACTATGCAAAGGCATCTGACAAAGTACACCACAAAGCTCTGTCAGAGTTGATCAGTAACCTTGATATATTTGGGAAAGATATTAGAATAATCAAGAACATATACTAGCAGCAAACCACCAGATAGAAAATGAGTTCAGCAGATATACAAAAATAGAAAGGGCCGTAAAACAAGAATGTGTCTTCTCACCGGACTTATTCAACCTATACAGCAAGGCAAGAACTGGTAACCCTACCAGGATTCATTGTTGGAGGCCACAATATTAACATAAGATAAACAGATGACACAATGCTGATAGCAGACATGGAAAGGAAAGAGTACTGAACAGCTATGTGATATCTGTCCTCCTTTACAGCAGTGAATGTTAGACAGTCTCCTCAAAGATGAAGAAGGGACTTCAGGCAACAGAGGTATGGTTCTACAGAAGGATGCTAAGGATACCATGGACTGAACATGTGAGCAACAATGAGATTTTGGAGAGATTGCAAATAAAGAGGACACTTATACTTAACATCATGAAGAGGCAGCTGAAATTTCTGGAACACATAATGAGAAAGGAAGGCTTGGAAAATCTGATATTCACAGGGTGGACAGAAGGAAAGAGGGACAAGGGAAAGCAATGCGTGACATACTTAGTGTAATTAAGCAAGTGGATAGCAGAGGAGGGCCTGGGAGAAGTAGCAAAAAGAGAAAACTTATTGAGAACTACAAGGGATAGGAGGAAGTGGAGAGCCATGATCACCTACATCTTAAACGGACACAGCGCATAAAAGAAAAAAGAAGTGAAGAGTGAGAGAAAATGTGACAAAGAAATCCAATGGTGCATAGGAATAATGAAAGAGGTCTTCTGGAAACTAAGCAAAGTATTAAAATTTCATTAGAAACAGAAAAAACGAGTTGAACTGCTATGTAATACTAGACTAGTGGTGAGATCTCATCAATTTACAGTTTAGCTGGCTAGATGTAGCCATAACTTTATGAATTTAAGCAAAATACTAGATTAATGGCAAGGTCTCATCAATTCACAATTGAAATGGCTAGATGTAGCCATAAGTTCTATGTTAACAGTTTCTTTTCTCGCACTTCTCGCTTATGGAACTCCTTTACAGATCCATGCATTCCAGCCAAATTTAATCTTCAAAAATTCAAAGGCAATGTCAATTGTTATCTACTGCCCTTTTGATTACTCTTTTCTCTTTCAACTCATTACTGATGTTTCTGTTCCTAGTTCTTCTACACCTTGTGTCTTAGTGGCTGTACTGCCTTGCTTGGGGTGATATCAATTAAAATCAAAATCTCAGTAACTCTTGGACACTCTCTTCACAGATGAAGAAGAACTTTAAGGGAAAATATAGTTCTACCAAAAATGCCAAGAATGCTATGGACAGAATTTTTAAGGAATTTAGGAATTGAAAAGACACTTATACTTACATGAAAAGCTGAACTTTCCAGGACACATAATAAGGAAAGAAGGCCTAGAGAATTTAACACTACCATCCAGTTCACACTCCTCCTAGGTCTTTTGAACAGGAGTACAAGTTTATCCCTTGTTTCTTTGTTAGGATTAAGTCTCTGGTTCCTTCTAAAGTATTTTCTTCCTCTTTCTCTTCTAGTATCTCCTTGCGTCTTAGTGACATTATTACCTTGCTTGGGGGAATTGATTAAAAAAACACACTGAAGACGAGAGAAGTAGGGGGAACTGCAAATAACCTTATTAATGAATTTGTGTGAATGGATGGCAGAACAGAGACTAAGTGGGTTGCTAAAGAGTCAAAAAGCAGAAAGTTGTGGAGATCCATGATTCCACACACCCTAAAGAGACATGGCACATTAAAAGAAAAGCAATAATAAGTAACAATAAAATTGATTGGCATTTCAGAAGTACCAAGTCTTGTGAGTAGCAACTAGTCACCCTACTTGTAAGTCATAGTTACACTATTGTGTACTTTTCTTGGCTGACAGGTTACCTGTCAATTAAAGCAAAACTGCAGAGCATTTAAAGGCTTTCATATCAGGAAAATATTAAAAAAAACATTAACCACCATCATTTGCACAATACCAAATGACTTGATTGGTTGTGTTGAATCCAATTTTTCTGTGTATATGATTGGCTGGGACTAATTTTTTCTTTATTGCTGTCTTTTTTAAAAAAATAATATTTTGACCATGTATACTCTGACCTTTCTTGAGTATCATCTTCTGACCCCTATGTTGAACTTATAACCCCTGTTAAATCTTATATTCACTCCCATGTTAGGAGCCATGGTTGTAGTATCTAAAGTTAATTTTTTTCTTCCTTCTTGATGAATGGTTCCCATAAGCTATGCTTGGACTGCTGAATTACTTATCATGGTATGTGAACAATTTCTTTCAACCTTCTTATTCTTCTCCCTGTTTATTATTTTGACCTAATTTATAAAGGTTGGTATGTACATCTACTGCCATGCATGTCAGCAATACATGATGCAAAACAAAACAACAAAGTTTAAGAAATTATTTTGAACCAATAATATACAATTTAAACACCTTATTTAATAAAATTCAAACAAAAACTCTTCACTATATTGTTTCAGTGAACTATTTTAAGGGATGCTGGAGTACTAGTTATTGACACTTTCACTGCTGCATTATTGTTGCCTGAGTATGCTGGCACATTTTGCCATTTAAACAACTATAAAGATACTAATGGTAATTTCTCCTGAGTCCCACCATTTTGGTTTTGATTGGTTACTTAAAGACCAAGGTAAACAACACCCTTAACATATGATTTAATACAGGTCGTATTGTGTGTGACTATATGTCTATTCTGGTTTTTAAATAGCACAAAGTGCTAGTTTGTTTATAACACAAACTCTTGGCACTAATATTTCACAATGTCTTGAAAACATATATATCGACAACAAGCAATATAAGTTTCATAAAGGTATATAAGTATGTGACAGCAGCAAAAGTGTTGATCCTTGAGTGAATCCAAAGAAGAATCTGCAATGTTATTGGTCCTGACCTAGCATCTCAGCTTCAGTCACTTTCTCACTGCCGTAACGTAGCTTCCCTGTGCCTTTTCTATAAATACTTTCATGATAATTATTCTGATGAACTTTCCTCTTTGGTAACCTAGACACTATGAATTTAAGTGCAGTACTAGATTGGCAGCAATGTATCATTATTTCACAGTTCAAATGGCTAGATGTGGCCATAAGTTCTCTACTAACAGTTTATTTTCTTGTACTTCTCACTTCTGGAACTCTCTTCTGAAATCCTTCTTTCTAGTCAAACTTGATCTTCAACAATTTAAAAGCAATATCAATCTTCTCTTTTCTTAATTCCTCTTCTTTTATTGTTTTTGCTTCTTAATAATGTTTCTATTTTTCTTATATTCTTTCACATTCAGTAACATCCCCTGTATTTTAGTGGCTTTATTGTCTTGCTCAATTGAAATGATAAAAAAATAGCTGCGTCAGAGGTCATATATATTTTTAAACATTATGTCTTATGTCTATCGGCCTGCTCACTCAAAAAAACTGAATAAAGATAATGTACTTTAAGTAAAGGTTAATTACTAAAGTGTTCTTTTTAAGAAATTTGAGCAACTTATGGTTATTATTATTATTCAATCAAAAGCTTTTAAAATGAGATATGTTTAAATTGACAGTAAAATGGATAATTTAGCTCAAATAAATTTAAAATGATTAGTGCTTTGATGTTTTTGTACATTTTGTACAAGGTTGACCTAAAACTACTAAACAAATATATTCAGCTTCCTGGGGTGTATGTCCCACATTTTTACGCACACACAGCATCAAATGATTTTTTAAGATGTCATTCTCTCCGACATGTTTTAACTGAACAAACAATTCATTAAGAGATAAAAAAAGAATGGAAGATGCATCCAAGTTGGGATTTACAGCTACTCTAGGTTTACGATCTTAAAATAAAAGTGAAAATAAAATAAAATTTTTTTCATTAATAAAAATAATTAATGGAACCTTTTTTTTCTAAGAAAATCGTATTTTATACTTGATTTGTTATTTTTGGTTTCTTGTAAAAAAAAAAATGTAAAGATTCAATTCAAGGATTGGATATTCAACAAAACAAAACAAAAATGGAAATCCAATTAAAGTAAAAAAAATAATAATAATAAATAAAAATATATATATGAATAAAACGAGGTTAAAACAAAAAAAAATAAGTTTTTAAGATGAATTGCTGCTTAGTCAAGTTTTTATAATTTGCTTTACATCTTTTTCCCTTTGTCTCTGTTTTAGAAAAAAAACCTTCTTAATGAGAACTTGTTGCTTCTCTAACAGCTGCTTACAACCATTACTTATCTTTAAATATATCTACTTAATCTGCTGACTGATGAAAAAAAAACAAATAAAATCCATCCCAACTTGTCTAAAAGTAGAAACTGAACCAAAAGCTTTCCTACATTCTTACAGTTTTCTCAAAAAGAAATTTTTTTTTGTTTTTGATGAAACTACTAATCATTTCCTCTTCATTTTGTGTCCTACTTTATGAAATCTTATTCTTCTTGATATCAAAATTATTACAATTCTCCCTCTTAGTTCAATTACTGTAATGTCTCCATACAAACAATTAATGGCTTAGATATCTCTATTATTAATTAAATAATTATATATCTATGAAAAAGTGCTTCTTTCTTTTTTTTTCTTCTCTCAATGGGTGCAAAAGGCTTCAGAACAGTAAATTTTTTTAATCAATTCACTACATGCAAGGAGATAACAGCACTAAGATGCAAGGGGTGAATGGAAATGAAAGAGAATGAGAAGGTTTTGGAAGGAACTTGAAACTCACTCCTAACCAGGAAACAAGGAATAAACCTGTACTCCTGTTCAAAAGACCGAAGAGGAGTGTGAACAGGATGATAGTGTTAAATTCTCTAGGCCTTCTTTCCTCATTATATATTGTAGAAAGTTCAGTTTTCTCTGTCAGTATAAAAATTCTTTCAGCTCCTGTTTTCTTAAAAATCCTGATTCTAAATAGAAGTGATGATCTATATATGAATAATCCTCTCATTTTTTTATGAGTACAATGATAGTTGTTCAATAATTAATTTGCTTTGTACAACACCTAGTGAGGAACACACTCACTGTTCAAGCAATAATCTGCCACAGCAGGCACCCTAAATTGAATTTAATATAATATAGTTTAATATTAACATTTATATAATAGTTATGAAAGATATGATATACAAATATATACACACACACACACACACACACACACACACACACACACACACACACACACACACGGGGTGCGATGGATAAATTGTCATCTAAATGATGCAAAAATGAAAATAATACTGGCATCTCATTCTAACAAATATGTTTACCAAAATGACACAAAAATATCTTGAAATACTAAAGAATAAATTTATTCAATAAAATTGCCATTGGTTTCACCATGGCCTCCAAGTGACTTTGGAATCTTCTGTTACTCTTCTGAATGACCTCCTTTCTTTAAGTTGCTGAATGTTGCCATAATCATTGCCTTCAGTTCATCTTTACTGTTACAAGGAGTTTTGTTGGTTTCTCACTCAAACTGTGCCCCACACATAATAATCAAGGGGTGTTAGGTGACCAAATGTAAGGGGTGATTTGGTTGCAGAAATTGTCTAACAGCCATGCTTGGGTTCTTTTGATTGTGTGGCATGGTGCAGAGTCCTGTTGCCAGTTCAGCACACTGTTTCTAAATTTCTGACTGAGTGAATTACATCATAGTGCTCTTTTTCTCACAAATGGTGCCCAACTGACCCTACTATACTGAGCAGTCGACAAAATTGAAAACAAACAACATGCATGTGCAAAATTACAAATGTTAGAATGACAACAATTTACCCATTGCACCTGGTGTCCATCCCATGGTCCTCTAGTAGAATCATTGAGGCACTACATCACCTGTAGCTTTTGCAGCAGAGTTTTCTAAACTGGTCTTTTGCAACATTTTAATGTAATTAATTTCTCATTCTTCTTTAATTATCAATTAAATTTTTCATTTAATTTTTTTATATACCTTGTGGATGATATATTTGGTTTGATTAACAAAACTCAAATAATATGGAACCAAAAAAAAACAACTTATTTTTAAATTAACATCAGTAATGATGAAAATATGTGTAGTCGATTCCAAAAGATTGGAAAACTCTGGTTTGACCTGATGCACTTGATTTTGAATTCAAAATTATTACCCTGTTACAGTTATTTTACCCTACTAATTTTACCAAAGAAGTGAGAAGAAATCAATTCCTACCATTCTCAAGACTGTAAGTGTGGACACAAGCAATCTATGCTGGAATTTGTGCTCACTAATTTCCTAATTTTTATCAATGAACATGAACTGAAGGCAATGATTATGGCAGCATTCACCAACTTAAAGAAAGAAGTCATGCAGAAGAGTTGCAGGAGATTCCGAAGTTGGTGAAACCAATGGCGATTTTATTGAATAAATTTATTCTTTAGTATTTCAAGACATTTTTATGTAATTTTGGTATTATTTTCATTTTTGCATAATTTAGATGACAATTTATCCATCGCACCCTGTCTAGATCTTTCACAATTTTAACAATACAACACCAATTTTCAAATGCAAACCAAATGTTTATTTCTGATAAAATGTTTCCATAAGTATTTATCATTAAATTAACCTTTTTTGATTGTATAAAATATAAGCTTGTATAAAATATATAAACATGATACATGCCTTAAATTTGTTAGTAAATCAGGTTTTAAAAAATTATTTTGAGTTGAACTCTTATTGAAAATGAACAGCTGGCCAAAAATCAGAACTGATTACATTTATATGTTCATTTCACTTCCTCCAAACAGGGTGAGTGCAAGGATTTTGTGGATTCCCATTGAATCTATAGTATAGGGACCCCACTCTACTCCATCTCAAATTTTCATAAGGTAGTATTCATATAAAATATAAATTTTATTGTAACATAATTATATACAATAATGGATCATATGCAATATAAGTGAACAATTCAACTAAAAAAATTGAAAATAAATACAATGTATCTAAATACAAATTAGGGACATGTCATAATAGATCATTCTATCTTGAATAAATAAACAATATTTTGTGGAAATCATCTTGAGATTTTTCTTGTTAAAAAATTGAATAATTTTAACACATTCAACATTATGGATGAAAAAATAGTGGATTTTATTAAGCATTTTTTCAAGATTTAGATGAGCAAAACAAATTCACAAATTTGGTTCCAAGAACCCAGAATTATATCAAAAGCCATGAAAATTTTTCATCCTTTAATAGTCAATTACACTTAGTTTAATTTTTAAAGTATATAAATGCCAGTAGAAAAAAACACTGTCCAGAGTCAGGCTTCCACGCCCAATCAGAGTGTTCGAGAGTGGTACGCACTGACCCTACCTTCAGTCCCTATTTCTATAGGCTAAAAGAAACTGAATCTTTTTTTACTTTTGTAAGTCATTATCTAACCTGTTTCTGATGAAAAAAGAAAAATGTATCAAATTCATTATTTTTTAAAAATTCCTTTTTCTCTTATAACAGTTTTCTGTTCTTTTAGTCTATCTTTGTTTAGAAGCCAATAAACCCTGGACTTTGGCTGCTTAACAGGAGTAAAAAATGAGAGGTTTTTTTCCACAATATCTCTTCAGGTATCTTTTGAGAAGTAGCAAATTAAAATTAGAGCCAAGCAAAAGCAACCATATACACAGGTCAATCATTTCTGATCATTTGTGTAAGAGCAGTGGTGAGGGGAGGAATTGTTTATAGCTGCTACTTAATTATGTCACAAGTTTGATTTGATTCTCATGTAAATTTTCTCCCCTTATCCATGAATAAATGCAAGATTCATCTTTACATCTGCTTAACACACAGTCAAGTTGCCATTTTTTTTTTTGTTATAGTAAAACATTTATTGATCATGGCTTCCACCTTCCAAAGAACTTCATTATTTATTTTGAACAGAAGACTTTGATTTGGCAGGTCTCCAGCTATCTTCTGGTGACTGTTATCTTATTTCCCTTGTCTCTGCTTGCTTCCTTTTTTCCTGCGGTGTTTATGATACACATTATTGTTGCAGGCTTTCTTTGCCAATTTATATCTACTAATTAACCAACAAATGATCACAAATGGTTATGAGCTCAAAGTAAGACAGATCAGGGTATTCATCACTGGAAACAAAACTCCAACTTTGGTTGATGAAGAAAAATAATTTTATAATCCATTCCAAGAAGATTAATTCTTTGGTCTGATGCATGTAACTAAAGTCAAATTGTTTCAGTAGCATCTGTTGAAAACCTTGTTTGAAGCTGCAATGAAAACATCACTAACACATTAATTATTTTCTATCACCTGATTCAATTGTAGAATTTTTGTTTTTAAATGTTATTTAGCACTTGGCTTTTTTATATAATTTTATTAAAGTACATTCATATTGAAATACAATTCTTTAAGGACTACTCAATTTTAATGTTTAACAAAGAAAATGCAAAATGAATTCATCATTAGTGAGGGTTGAAACAGCAAGTTTACATTTTTCATTCATAATTATTCACTGAATAAGCTTTTGAATATTCTGACAACCAATGAATACTGAAAATGTACAAGGTCTGTCTGAAGAGTAACAGGACTGGTGTCTGTTGTGGAGTGAATAAGACACCTCCAGTAACACAACTGAACTAGGCAAAATGCCTTAAATAAAGAACTCAAAGTGAGTCAGTAGAAGTTCATTGGAGTCAGTTGAAGAGAATTTTAGTGATGTCACAGCAAGTAGCCTAAGCAAGACATAATATTATTATAGCTAAGAGTGAGTTATAACAGTATCACAAACAATTTATTTTCAATTCCAAACAACTACATGGTTTCCCCTTTAAAGTAATCCCCCCTCAAGTCTAATGCACTTTTCCATCCTTCTCTGCCATGCTTCTATGCACTGTGGGAATGATTCTTCTTTGATATCCCTCAGCTCTGTTGTTATGGCCCTCTTGATGGCTTCTACACATTCAAAACAGGTCCCATTGATGATCCTTTTGAACTTGGGGAAAAGAAAAAAGTCACATGAAGCAAAATCAGGTGAATAGGGAAGTTATTCCAGTACAGTAATGTTCTTCTCGGCCAGGAACTGGCAGGTGCATTGTCATGGTGAAGCAGCCATGATTTGTCCTGCCACAACTCTCATCTCTTTTTGCACATGAAGTGAAGCAAGCACTGTACAATCTCTTTATAGATTGATTGATTGTCTCGCTATGTGGAAACAACTCACTGTGGATGGTGACTCTCATACCAAAGAATGGATAAGACTCATTACTTTTCAGACAGACCTCATATATTGCCATTATTGCAACAGTAGCAGTAAACAAAATAACTTACATGAATAAAAGAAAGAACAAAAACAGTTATGGAAGATATAAAGACATTCAAATTTGTTTAACATTGTGAATATTATATGAGAGAGTGCTGAACAATACTCTACCTAACCAAGAAGGGAATGATCTAGAGACACAAAACATAAATTCTGCTCTTGAACTACTGGGTGAATATGTATATTCACCTAGTAGCTCAAGACACTTTATACATATTTCTATAGCCATTCTAAAGTATATTATAATGTTTTCATTGAAAACTGATTTTGGGAAGGCAATGTCAATTGACATGAGTTCTCAATTGCTCTCACCCTTTCTATCCTAAATGTATCCTTCTACCTCATCCATGTCTCTCTCTGGAATCTATTCCAGTTTCCCCTATAATCTCCATCTATTCAAAAGTAATGTCAAACATCTTTGCCTTGTATCCTTCTCCTCATCCTTTCCTCTATCGTCCTATCTAGTGCCCTAGTGGCTTTGCTTGGGGTGAAATGCTTAAAAGAAAGAAAAAAAAAGTGGGTTGGGCAAAGCATATTGCAGCTGTCCTACTAGCTTAATGTTAAGGTGTTCCTACATGAAATAGGAAGCTTCTATGAAAATGGATTGCGAGTTTAAATCTATTCAGGAAGCTATTTTTGAATTTAATATCAACTCAGAGGCAAACAGTCAAAAGCATGGCTTTAGCAATATTTTGCTGTGGTTTTTAAAATCTTAAGAAATTCATTTTGTATTTGATAACACATTTTTATTTAATATCGAAATATGTTTATTTTTTAAATGTTCCCAAATTGCAAAAATGTTATTTTTTAATCATTTTTATCGGTCTTTTATGATACTAATAATAAACAAAAAAAAAACAAATGGCCTAACTTTGCAAAATCAGGAAAGCAGTAAAAATTAAATTTCAA